>JZKD02S0460797.1:25009-36352 GCA_000966675.3 Picea glauca | reverse complement strand
GGGGGTGAATAAGTATCATGCAATATTTTACCACTTTTTAATTAGATCATGTAATCATTAACTTTATCAATAGTATATCATCAATATATCATGATTAGTATCAATCAACATAGCATAAAAAATAACCACAGATACACAATACACCAGAATTTACGTGGAAACCCAAACGGGAGAAAACCACAAAATGATTTCTTATATATCAAATATTACATTCATAGGAAGGACCAACTTCCAAAATCTCCAAAACCAACTAGAAGGAGGCATCAACCCCTTGATTTAGCACCAACCTGAAGGAATCTCCAACTCCCTAAGTTCTACATAACCAACCAGAAGGAGGCCATGACCCCCTGATTTACAAGCACCAACCTGAAAGAAGCTCCATCTCCTCGAGTTCTCTGACACTAATTAGAAGGATGCTACAACCCCCTTTCCTTTCCCTGCCCTACCACCATAAAATATAAGTGTAGACTCAACCTGTCACTACCATTGAACAACTTATAACTTCCAATTTCATTGATACATCAACCAACTTGTCATTGTCACTGTCAACTTATCACTATCACTGATATTCCATCATCAACCAATTCTAACCATATCCACTCACATTGATACCAAAACCATCACCATACCATGTACATCAACCATGTACCAAAATCTATACCATACCATATGCCAAGTATCCAAGATGTGCCAATGTCTCAACAACCAAGATCATATACCAAGTATATGCCAATATGACAAAGATGTGCCTCTAACAATGAACCATAACATCCAAGAACTAAGTACCAAGGATATGTCTCAAGCATATATCAATATCACCAAAACATGGACCTCAACCATATGCAATAATATACCAAAGAGGGCCTCCAAGACATGCCTTAAGCATGTTCCATACCATCCATGATACAAGCCTCAACCAAGAACATAAAAGAAATACCTTTACTCATGAGGAAACAATTGATACATACCATCTCAGTTCCTGTAGAAAACATATTGTAACATCATACCTTATTGCAACCTAAGCCAAGTATCCTTCTTCAAATCTAGTTTGGCCTCGCTGGACATATGCCATATATCATGTGGGGCCTTGCATGATAGATGCTAAGCAACCCGTGGGGGTGCATCGCTGAACACCAGTAGCATGGCCCACGAGGGTTAGCTAAACTAGGGTTTCCTTAAACCCTTCCCTCTTCGCAACTCCAATAATTGCACACTCCTTTCTTCCTCAGATCCACTTCCTTAGTTATGATACAAAAATATTTACCAAACGATCACTTGAAATATAGATAAGCATTGAACTTGTGTGTGTATGTAAAGATGAGAGGCTTCTTGAAGTGTATTTATACTTTTCCAAGTGACTTATTTCCTTAACTTAAGTGATGACTTGTACTTTCTTGTTATAACCAATTTACCCTTTCATTAATGACTTGTAACTGTTTAGGGGCTTCTTAACCAATCTTTGGGGCTTCCAACTTCATGACCTTGTAACTCCTCAACCATGAGGAACCACATGGCGTACCACCTACCATTGGAAATGACATAACGAGGACTACCCATCTATGAGGGTTTTGTATACACTTGTAATATTCTTCAACCTCATTTTCCTTAGTCAACTTTGGGCCTCATGACTACACATCTAGGTTTATTGTAGACTTCTTCAAAGCATCTTCTTGTGAGGGACATGCTTAAATCTATGCCATAAGGGGACCACTTTGGAGACTTCTTCAATTATGCCCAATCCTTCTAGAGGCTTATAGAATTCCTCTAAATTTGACGTCAATGACAATCAATTTTCCAACATAGGTAGAGCTATTTTAGAAAACACAAAAATCCCCCCTCCCCACCCCCCCACCAAACAAAAAGAAAAAAATCCACATAAAATAGTGTTTCCTTATAAATTCATGTTTCCTCCATGTATGTACCCTACCACATGAGTTTCTCTAAAAAAAGAGCACAATCTGTGCCACAAAGGCACAAATAATCACACACTCCAATCATTTCCTATGTAGGCCCGCTACTAGGTAGACCTAATATTTACACACACTTTGACCCTTATATGCCCCCACTATGGTCATTACATGCATTACAAATGTTTATATAATATATCACATTTTGTATGATTCAGCACCCTCATGAATAGTGAGGAAGGAATCATCCACAAAGTGACCATTAATTAGATGTCCAACAATTAGGTCACAAGAAGTGAGATAGTCTTAGTTTTCTCTAGGTTGGTTTTCCAACAAATAAGTAGCCAAGAACATTTATCATCATCACATTTAGGATTGGTGCTAAAGGATACCCTTTCCCAATGGCACAAAAAAACATTGAGACTTGAAATTTAATTTTGTTAATAGATAAGAAAGTTCTCGCATTTGCAAAAAATGATTTTCTCACTCTTGGAAAGAAAGAGTCAAAGGCCAAACCTTGTAACGTTGGTATAAATAAACAATCGTTTGACTTGATTACAATCTTTATCTTGAGAACTAGATTGTAGAAAGAGAGTGTCTTAGCCTATTAAACTGATCCATTCCATACCTTCCTAGATAGCTATTATGTCACCTAAAATGTTCCTTTCTCTTTTGATGGATGCTCCTGTTAAACATAGGCAAGTAGGGAATTTTTCTAGGATGATAATTTATTACAATGAAGTGAGTACATTTCACAAGATCATAAAATCTATCCTTCAACCAAGAGACTACGATTGGGTAGTATCTATTTTTCCAAAGTCACACAAGCCTTATAGTTGTCTTCAACCACAATAAATGACCTACTTAAGAAGGAGATCCATCTTGCAAGGGGAAAACATGTCTATGGGGTGATTTAAACCTTGGTAGGGGGGATATAAACATCCCCACTTTACCAATCAACCAAGTCCGCATTGACAATATGTACATGTATTTGAGATATGTTATGGATTAATATTTTTCAAAATAAGGTACTTAATCCACAACATTAAGACCTTAGCTAGAATTTTATAGAGTATATTCAACAACTTTCTTGGTTTTTGACTAGTTATGCATTTAGGATATCCATCCTTTGGGATATTTTGATATTCCCTTTGTTGATAAGCTTGCTAAGGGACATTTTCCAAATGGATTCTTTGCAAACCAACAACAAATTTGGGCCACAAAATCTCAAGTGGTATTGCATATTTCACAAGGGAAGTTGCCAAGGTTGATGACTTCTCGTTGGCCATTTTTGAAAGTGTTGCATATAGCTGCTCTAAAGTCATTTTTTCTTTCACATAAACCTTTACTAATACAACCACCTATGAGGAACAATGTCTATGTAAGATTCAATGGCCACCCTATGCTCCTTCATTATTTTGACATTGAATATGTGACATTTGTTTTTTGTACTATGATGTATGTATGGTTATTATTGGTTATTGCATGCATATTTTATCATCCTGAACCATAATTCGAAAATAACGTAAGGTGATGTATTGAGATGGAATACGTCGTGAACATGATTTGATCATATATAGTGGGGTCCATGTCAATCACATGGATTCCTAGTTCATGGAAAATGTTGGGCATGTATTACATTTAGATGAATTTTCTCTATGAATGAATACATTGCCATATTGCTTTATTATTATGATATTTATTACCCTAGCTTTCCACATAGATTCACAAGGGGAGGTTGATGCAAGAGTATTAAACATCTCCTATAAGAACACTAGAGGAGACACAGATTCTTGAGGTAAGTTTGCTGCAAAGTGTAGAAGTAATGCATTAATGAGAGAGAAAGGTTGCACAACAAAGAGGTTAAGGATATGTGTAGTAGAGGTATATGCATATAAAAGAAAAAGTCATGGACATAGGTACATGGAGTCATGCATGAGTTAGCAAGTGAAAACATGGAAAATCAAGGTACACAGGTAAAGATGAATGTAGGAAAAAGTAATGTGGATGGATGTGGAGAGAAGAAGGAAAGTGCAATAAGAATTAGGCATAAGTGTGCATAGGATAGAAACTTACAAACAAATGGACATGCACGTAAGAAACATCAGACACGCATGACAAATGGGTGCACATGAGAGAATGAAAAAGGGAATCAAGGGTAGTTGAATGGTTCCCAACATGACTGTTAGGGTTCAAATCAAGAAGGAAAAGATTTGGAGCATTTACATTTTTAAGGAAGACCGTGAGATGTAATGAAAACAAAGAGTCCAACCACCCAAGGATAAATAGTATTATTTATGGTTTCATGAGGATCATGTGACTAGATAAGATGGAATATTGAAATTTTATTATAGAGAACAATCAAGATCCATTAGAAACCATAAGCCACATGGTGGCTTAATAAGTCTATAGTTCTAGAGAGCCATCCATGTGCCATAGGAGAGCATTGAGGCACAAACTTTTAGTTTGTATATGTACATTGTTCTCAATAGTTAGAAGGAATGAATTTCACATATGCCTATGTATATGATCCTATGTAATGTCTTGATATTTAGGAATATTTTCCATACAATTTGGGATAATTGTTCTCATTAGAAGATTAGAGACCAAGTTGTGCATTTCCCACCACATTATTTTTAAAATTTTGGGCCCATAGCACCTATTTTTTCATCCATATAAAAGAAAGAAAAGAAACCATACCATAGACTTGTTAAGATACCCTAGGTATATTAATGGCTCCTAACCATTCTCTAGAATGTCATCTCGATACAATGTCATGTTTTTGAGTCACCCCTATGCTCGTTCAAACCGTGCTATTTATCCTTAGGGTACTTGATTCTTTGGCTCCATTATGGCTCTTAGTATTCCCCACTAGTGTAACCATTTCAAAGTGCTTCACCTTATTTATTTGAACCCTAATTGATGCAGGATAATCTTCTCAAATTCAACTCTTAACATCTAGAAGGTTGAACAAAATTTTACCAAAGGGAGTGACTTCTTTTAATTTAGAATTTAAAGATAATTTAGGGGATTAGTTTTCCAAAACCATAATGTAATGATTCACTGTTGTTTAGCAATGAAGATCATTTTGATAGTTAGTCGATTCGATCCATAGGAGGTTAGTTGACATAGTCAAGTAGTTAGTATTCTAAAATTAATTAAATTAGTTGTAGAAACTATGGAGATTTTGTAATTTGGAAGTTTCATCTTCCACATAAATATGTAAGCATGTGGGCATAGTAGCAAAGAGTAGCCATGGATAGAGAAGTGCCCAAACTATGAAATCAGGCCAGGAGAAAGATAAATAGGTATTGCATATTTTTTATAGAATTCATGTAAGGAGTTTTTTGATGGAAATGTTATATTTATGCATCCGAGATATGTGTGAAGGTCTCATTGAATTTGGGTTGCATGAAGATTAAACCTTGGTATAAAGTAAAGAGGTAGTTAGACGATTCGATCTCTACTTGAAGAACAAGATCAAGAGGGATGAATTTCCTATGAAATTTGTAAGGGAATGGGACGATTTGAATGTGTCTCATTTTGTAAGACTGAATGAAAACTAAATGCATTTGAATACAGGTCTATAATTAGTCCAGAGGAGAAAATTCATCAAGAGGTAGTGACTTCAGAAGAAGAATATATGATCTTCGATCATCAGAGATAAACGATCGATAACGATTGGTAACTAGACCAATCTTAATCCCTTGAAAAGACTAGAGTGTATTTCCTTAGTGGATTTATATTCCCTATGTTCGGTAGACAATTAAACCAGACCAAACCCACAATTAGTTGAATATGTTTGAAGGAGGATTTTCGGTTCCTAGTGGTCGGTTAAGCTAGACCAAAATAAACATTTAAAGGCACAGTAATATAGTTTCTAGGGATCAATGTCCCGGTGACCGGTTAAGTGAGCCTAGTGGTGGTGACATATATTAATCCTTGGTGATCCAGTGAAGTGGTGGGCCAGTTCCCCGATGGCTATTTAATGACATTATTAATGATGGAATTGAGTCTGGTTAAGTGAAGAAGGGAGACATGGGTTTAAAGTTGACCTAGGTGCCATCAATTTTGGTATCAAAGTGAGGTTCATGTGTGTCATGGAAGCTTATGATGAAGATGCATAAGTGAAAATAAAAAGGGATGAAGCATAAAATCAGTGTCAAACCACAAGTAGTTGGAAAAACCCATGGAAGAAAGTTAAATAGGAACCAACAACATAAAGTATGGGATCCTGGAAGGTTGCAGACAACAACAATGCAACAAAAAAATAATAAAGTAAATGGGAAACAACAAAATTGAGTTTGGGATCTAGGAGGAGAAGAATATACAACAGCTTAGTAGTTGATTGAAGACCATGACCAGGAGGTCATGCAAATCTTGTACCTTGGGAGTCTAATGCAGGAGCATATTCTCAAAGTCAACTCTTGACCTCTAGAAGGTCGAACAAACTTTTACCAAAGGGAGTGGGTTCCCTTAATTTAGGATTTAGAGATAATTTAGGGGATTTTTTTTCCCAAAACCATTATGTAATCACAATTTAGCAATGAAGATCAGTTTGATAGTTAGTCGATTAAATACATAGGAGGTTAGTTGACAGAGTCAAGTATTTAGAACTCTAAAATGAAGTAAATTAGTTGTAGAAATCACAAAGTTGTTGTAATTTGGAAGTTTCATCTTCCACGTAAATATGTAAGTCTATAGGCATAGTAGCAGAGAGTGGCCAGGGCTAGAGAAGTGCCCAAACTGTGAAATTAGGCCAGGAGAAAGATAGAGAGGTATTGTTGAGTTTTTATATAATTCATGTACATAGGTTTTTAATAGAAATGTTGTATTTATGAATTGGAGGTGTGTGTGAATGTCTCATTGAATTCAGGTTGCATTAAGATTAAGCCTTGTTATAAAGTAAAGAGGTAGTCAGACGAGTCGATCTCTACTTGAAGAATGAGATCAAGAGAGATGAAGTTCCTATGAACTTTGTAAGGGAATGAGACAAGTTGAATGTGTGTCATTTTGTAACACTGAATGAAAACTAAATGCGCTTGAATATTGGTCTATAATCAGTCCAGATGAGAACATTCATCAAGAGCTATTTATTTAAGAAGAAGAATATTTGATCGTTGATCATCAAAGATCAATGAACGATAACGATTGGTAACCAGACCTTCCTTAATCCCTCGAAAAGACCAGATTTTTTTTCCTCGATGGATTTATATTCCCGGTGTTCGGTGGCTGGTTAAACTGGACCAGACCCATGATCAACTGAAGATATTTGAAGGAGGATTTTTGGTGTCGAGTGTCTAATTAAACTCGACCAAAGTAAACATTTAAAGGCACATTGTTATATTTTTCGGGGCCCAGTGACTGGTTAAGTGACCGCAGTGGTGGTGACAGATATTAATCGTCGATGATCCAGTTAAGCAGTGGTTCGGTTCCCCGGTGGATGGTTAATGACATTATTAACGATGTAATTGGATCTGATTAAGTGAAGAAAGGAAAGAGGGGATTAAAGATGATCTGGGTGCCATTACTAATGGTCATGCTGGGAACACTTTGACTACACTTTGTGCCCCCATTAGTAAGGCTCATGCACACACCCATTTGTCATATGTGCTTAGTGCCTATTTCATGCATGTCCATCTACCTCCAATATTCTATCCTTATATGCACCTTTACATCCATGTCTTGATTCTCTATGCTTGCACTTGCAAACTCATGAGTGCCTAGGTTTGTGCCCATGCCTACACATCTCCACTAATGCAAGTTCGTGTCTCTAGTGCATATATCCTTACTCTCTACTTTGGATTGTTTGTTTGTCTATTTTGCATAACTTCTATACTTCATTAGAAGAAATTTGGGGCTAAAATGGTCCAAATAAGAAAAACCATGCTTGTTGAATTCATAATTCAATAACCTATAGAATTTAAAAAAATCAGTGATCGATATTCATTGAGGTAGCCTTTTAAAAACAAAGGATGATTATGTGTCATCTTTTTTTTAACCATATATACACCTCACTTTGATTAATAACTTGTTGAGATTGTGTATACTAAATATAACGAAATATTTTATATTATTAGTGCTTTCATTATTTATTGTATGATATCTATTATCATTTATTTATTGTACTTTCTTTATTATTATATATTAATAATAATTTGTATTTCCATTAATAATATATTAATGTTGTTATTACTATTACTATTAGTATTAGTATTATTAAAGTTAGTAGTTATAATATCCTAGCCCAATATGTATCCTAAATGAGGAAAACAAGAGAATATTTTAGTATTTTTGCCATAATTTTTTTTCTCAAACTTAAATTTGTGTGCTCTTTATACCAGTAGAAAGGTCTAGAAAATATCTACAACTTTGTTGTTATACATTTTTTCAGGTTTCATATGGATTTTGCAACAAATGCATTTTTTTTTATTGTCGGGAATCTTTTGACATTTGCCTATGACTTTTGATCCCAACCTTCCTTTTTGGCATGTCTTATATCATTGGAAAAGTCTTGCAAAGATATACAACTTTTCTATTATATGTTTTTTGAGATTCCTTACTATTTACGATTTGACTGCTAGAGTCTAGGGAGGTGTACATACCCTACCCCCCTATGGATTTGAACCTATGACCTCCTAGGAGGAAACACAATTTCTTAACCATTAAGCCCACTCAAACTGTTATATCATTATTATATTATTAGCATAATTATATATTTTATATCATAATTCCATTACTACTACTATTATTATTATATTATTTATATTAAACATACATTATTTGTTGTATGATATCTATTATCATTATTTTGTCTACACAAGAATCTAGACTTATCATTATTATATTTAACTCTCACCTCATAATTCTATATTAACCTAACTTACATGGAAATGTTAAGTGACATATATGGTCTATTATTATATAATTTCCTTAGAAGGCCCATTTTTTTGACCAAATTTCCTCTAATATGTAGCTACCTTTCCTTGGGAATCTACACCTCCTCCTAGTGTGCTCATGGGCAACACATGATGCTCCTTCATCATTGTGATTACTAGGCTTGTTGTAATGAGTTTTGAAGCATTAAGGTTTAATGTCTTGTGCCCATGGATATATGCTAATATGATAGAGTAGGGAAATATTTATTTACTCATTTACGGGGTAGTGACGAAGGCATGACATTGACCTTTATAGGATGATCTCCACTTTGAAAGTTTGAGTTGGCTATATAACTTACTTACATAATCAAATGTATTTATTATTCAAGCAATGGATTATTGGATCATGGCACTCCTATACAACCAATTTGAACACATGAAATAGTGAAATGGTCTAGGAACAAGTTTATGGTGTTTGTATCATTGAAAGATAGGTGCACTTAATTGGTAGTAGTTATAAACACATTTCCACTTGCTATGATGGTTTTATATAAGATTAAAAATGACTAATTAATTATATATACTAACTATAAATGGACAGATTTACATGACACAATTGTTACCACCAACATTTATGTTATTTACCTTGAATTTTTGAATGATCAAAAAGTTTAAATACCATAATTGAATGAAGACATAAATAATTTATAATGGTATTATTTTACCCTTTTAACAAGAACCATAAGGGTAATATAAATGTAGTAATTTTCTTAATTTGTACATTACAAATATAAACAACCATCTTTTAAAGATACACTTTTTCTTTTTTTTTTTCCTTTTTTTCTTTTTTTTTGGAGGAATCAGAAACTAGTTGGGCACGTGCTCGTGTTACACATGGCCATGTTATCCAACCGCTACCACTAAAAGATGAGGCTTGATTGATAAAGGGGGAATCCTATACGCTTGTAGAAATATGACCACTAACAACATGCAAGAACAAATATCGTGTTATGTATATAGAATAGATTTAATCTCACAACCCAACTTGTGAGGCTTACCATCCACCCCTTGTTAGAGAAAAGGTGGATTGCAAAGGAAATTGGAAGATGAATGACACAAATGGAAAATACCAACTCTGGTGACCCATCTATGTTATTTCCTTCATACCCAAAGAAAATGCAAGGTTGTCACGCTATATTTAGGGTTTTTGTGGACACATGATGGTGAAATATATAATCCTTGATATGATTAGAGAAAACACATACAACATGGAAGAGAGTAGTGAACCATGTATTTATTCTAGCCTATGTTCTTCAACATAAATTGACATAAAATAGATATTGGGAGCTAAAGCTAGAGATGGTGTTTAGCCTCAAAATCTTTATGCAATAGGGATCAAATTAGGTCCATGAAGAGGTCGACAACTCACAAAAGGGAAGAGAGGTAAAAATGTTGTATCTATTATGTTTGATTAAGGCTATTTTCATAGATTCAAGAGTAATGACTTTAGTCAAGGCTGAAGTGCATCAACAAGTGGCCAAAGGGAAGTGGGTCATCCAAGGAACAACAATGGCATGCCAACTCCATGGCCCATCAACAATGAGTAACATCTCCCATGGATGATTACTTCTCATTTGAATTCTCTATCTTAGTTATAAGCATATGGGATAACATAGAAACAAGTTGTAGTTCTCTTGAGTCCATGTTTATGGTTAAGTTGGAAGTTAAGAGGCCATACGTAATGTTTTTTTTGAATAACTCAAGATAATGTGCATTGTTTCTTTTGTTTCAAGAATCATTTTGATATCATTTTATTTTGGAAAAATAAAATAAAATAAACATTGCAAATTGTTGTATATAACATTATATATTAAATCTTTCCAAATGAAAGTAAAGCATAATGGAATAAATACCACATAAAGCAAGGAAACTTTACAAATTAAAAAAACTATGGACAAATTTACTCATTCTTAAATGTTTATTATTATTTAACTTTAAATCATAATAATAAATTTTCTTATAAATATGTTCATATCATCATCGATTATTTGGACTTTACTTTATCACATGTTTGCATTAAATAAGAAAATGCAAAAGTCATTGTAATTGTAATAATTGCAAAGAATGGAGTTGTTGAAGATGATCATGGATCAAAAGTTGGCATCTGATGAGTAAATCCTGAAGCTGCCTCATAAAGAAACCTTGGAAGGAAGTGCCTATAAGGATCTTCTTCTCTCTTTTGTAATAAATATTCCATGGCTGCTTCCACTTCTCCTTTAACTTGTAAATAAAGATGAAGAGCGTTGACCTTGTCTTGGAGCTCATCTTTCCTGCCTTCAAATCAAATCATAAACAAAATTAATTTCCAATTTTGGATTATCAATTAAAAACTATAAAGCATATTCAATTTTGGAATTGAACATGTTACCTCATTTGATTTTCATAAAAACATTTAGGAATGTATACTATGACATGAGCGACTTTCAAATTATTCTATCATTTCTGACTCTTTCATTAAGGAAATGACTTCTGGTTTTCCAAACAATATATGCTTAAAA
>JZKD02S0460797.1:0-14442 GCA_000966675.3 Picea glauca | reverse complement strand
AATGAGAGCTACAAGAACTAGTTACAACATTCCAAGATCGGTGAGAGGAATGTATTGAAGTCTCTAGGAAGAAAAAATGTAAACCATCCTATTGAATGATGACCTACATGACAAGAAACTGACATCGAACTTGATTTTAGTTATGTATTGCACTTGTACCCTATTATCCCCCATTTCTAGGGATAATTGAGATGATGTCTCGAGGCCCTTAGGTTGTAGATATGGAGTATTGAGAGATGGATTGACTAACAATGTTCACAGACTAGTAGGTAGAGCCCTATATCACACCACTCATCACCTCGAACGATGGACGCATCATTCACCACACTATCTTGTCTCACAGAGGACAACAATTCATGCTCCATGAGGTAACGAGTCCAATGTTGTGGTAAGTTTCATTTTAATAAACGAAGCATTTGAATTTGTTGTAAAGGGTTCTTCCTTGATTTTGAAAACGTTTGCTTGGAAATTATTCTCTTTGCCTTATTTCACCTTGGTGGTTGACATTGTTGTCTTAGTAAGTGGTCACCATTAGGGAGAGGATTTCTACTAGGGGGTCTCCTTGATGAGTCATCATACTGCTCCCGCACATATTTTCCACTTTCCATGTTTCTTTCCCTTTGTTTCCTTGTCTTTTGGATTTTTTGGGCCACATTGATCCAAGAAGGGCTTGTACCTCATTTCATGGGAAGAAGGGGATGAAGGCCTAGAGGCTTGTTACTAGCTGGAAAAAGATAAAAGACAATTATAAACCTTCCAAATGCTCGCCCAGGGATCCTGAGAACAATGAAATGTTTCTCACAAGAATTGAGGGAATCATAAAATCAATAACTAGTTAAACATGGCAACCAAGGTAGACCGTGTGTGGGAAATGTTTTTCGTGCTTAGGTGAAAGTCCCACACTTCGTTTTCAACTTGGGGAAGCATAGTGTGACCAAGGTAGAGTTAAAGTGGGCAATGTTTTTCATGCTTAGGTAGAAGTCCCATTTTAGGTTCAACTTGGAAACACTCTTACAAATTAATGGAAAAAGGGTTTGGAAAAATCATGCATGGCGAACGAAGGGAAACACACCCTCTAGAAAGGCACCCTCAAATGAGACAATATGAGCCCTCGTATGTCAAGAAACCCCATGCCAAAAAGTAACGCCCCCATCCACCTCATATTATTCAAATGACTTAAAGAGGGTCCTCCTAGGAAACACTCCTTGACTTGGGGAATGATTCACCCAATAGGTCACCATGAAAACCCTCCCATACCTAAATTTGGCAAGTTTCATAAGGTCTTTAACATTTGTTTATTTTGAGAGGGGGGATTTGATGTACATGTTTGGGTGGTTCTTTTATTATATATGGCTCACTTGACACGATGCTTGTGACCTGTGAGCCCTTGGAGGGAAAATTTTCTTGTCTTTACAGGGCCTTGATAGGTGGAAGTCATTTCGTGAAGGCACAAGGTCACTTGAACCTTCACTTGGGGTACGGAGCCCACACGATGGATGTTGCGCCCCTTCTCCTTGGACAACTCGATAATGAACATTGCCTTTGGAGGCATGAAAAGACACCTAGAAGAAGCAGAGACTAGCCCTCCACCTACCCAACGTTTGGCCTTGGAGGCTCAAAATGTCACATTTAGGGCATGATGTCACATTTGAGGGCTAGGGTTTGATGGTGTTGGTGAATTTGATGATGACTTGGCATGGTTTTGATGGAGGGATGCCCTTGCACATGGAGATGAGGCCTTTGGAGGCCCAACGACTCCCTCAAGCAACCCAACGACTTTATCTTATTTCCAAAACATCACCCCTAGAGGGCATGATGTCATCATTTGGGGCTTCTTTTAATTGTTAAATTTAAATTTTGATTTGTAAAGGGGAAAATTAGGAGGTCAACCTCCGTAATTTGTGTTTTACCCTAAGATAAGTGGACAAACTATGTTTACAAGGTCAAGTATAAATTAAGGCCTTGTCACTTTCATTTGACATATCATAACACTTGAGAATTACATATGTTTTGACTGAAACTTTCGCCCCTGTTGGGAAAATCGCATATCTCTCTCTCTCCCTCTTGCTATTTGGATGCTAGTAGTTGTCTCTTGTGGAAGAAGTGGTGCACTGTCTCTCTTGGATGCTTTTCTTTGCTTTGTGATGGAAGATGCTTGGTAAACGAGGGTTTTGTCTTGCTATCTAGTGGATTTGGTAAGGAATTTTCTGCATATTTCTATCATTTCTTATTGTTTCATGGTTGTTAATGTTCAAAACCTTTGGAGGAGTATAAAGGCATACATCCTCCACTAAGGTCCATTTATTTGTCTTGGAAAAGCTACTTAACAAGGTTGCTAGGAGGAGTAAAAGGGATTACACCCTCCTAGATTTACTTTGCTAGTTTGTTTTCCCTAGGGAGTAAAAAGGCTTACACCCCTAGGGAGGTAACACAACTAACTCTTACAACAAGAGACTCCATAACCCAATTGAAAAAGGCACTAATTTAATTTGCATTGGAGAAATAAAATCGTTGCATTGGTAATCATGAATTTTGGATATATTGCATTTGTTTAAGTTGGAATCAATTTTACATGCTATAAGCTTGCTTGAGCCACTAGGGCGTCTAGCTTAGCCAAGTGATTCTTATTGTTGTTATAATTTAAAGCTACAACCATTAGGGCTGAAACAAATCTCTCTTTAATCATCTTTGTCACTTTTATTCTACCGCTAATTATTCTTCATGTCAAGGGATTTCATTTAAGTGTTTTTCTTGTGAATTTCAGTGGCTAGAACTTGCTGCAATTTGTGTGATAACATACCTAATTGTGTGCTTGGTGTGTTTGAATATACTAATGTAAACTAGGTTTTGAAAGAAACTCTGGCAAGAAAAGAAGAAGGAGAGCATAGGAATCTCCCAACCTTGGCAATGTTGGGAGATTCTCTCAAATAGATGATTGGAAAATGCCAATGTATCCTTTTTAGTACAAGTGAAGCTATAAAATTTTGACTCAATACAATATAACTATTTCAGTTGTATGAATAATAACAATAATGATTTGCTTTTAAGGTCACAACCTAGCTAGACACCAAATTGATGTATAAGACCCCTTTGTTCGTGGGATAAGGAACCATGTCCATTCAACCATTTAACTACTTAGTTTATAAAAATGTACATACCCTATCTCCCTTCAATCTTGAACCCTACCCAACATACACATATAACCTTAACAATACATCAATAACACATTAATAATACTTTAGTTTATTAATAATATTGAGTGATACATTAATCTAGGAGAACCTATGAAGTCTGGGAGAAGATCAATTTACACATAAACTTCATGGGGACTTGGGCTGGCCATGATTTAGAGGATTGTTTCAGGAGGTGGTTCCCAAAGAATTCTTCTCTTACGACTCTACCAATGCTTACTTGTTGGTATATATGGAAGCAGTGAAATTTGGTCATCTTCGAAGACAGAGTTCCATCGGTGCAAAAGGTGGTGCATCTTGTTCTTGTAGCTCATAGGGAACACAAAGTTAAACAGAGGATGACGATTCAACGATTGGATATACATAGTTCAATTGCATGTGGCCCAATCGGGTGGTTTGACGGGGCGACGAAGGCCATAGGTCAGAACAGTGGAGTGGGTGGTATAATCAAAACCTATGATTTTTGTAGTTACAAATGGATCATTAATGTTGGATCGGGAACAAACACCAGGGCAGAAATGCCGGGGGCATGGGCCCTCCTCACCTTGGCGTCCCGGCTATTCATTCAGACTTTACATGTGCATGGAGACTCAAAAATTATTATCGATTGGCTGAGTGATAAGGGTGATCTACATGTTGTTTCCTTGGAAAGCTGGAAGTTGAGAATTATGGGATTAATCAAATAGTTCCAACATACAACTTTTTCTCACGTCTATAGGGAGTGTAACCAAATGGCGAACAACCTTTCAAAACAAGCTCTTCACAAGGTTCCGGGCAAAATTTATTACTATCAGTGTATGGAGGACTAGGAGGGTCCTATTTTATCACTCGACCTGTACTAATGCTTGTCAAGATCTCGAGTACTGCCTGGCTAGTTTTTTATTAGTGTTTTTACCAGGTCTGTGGTTTCACCTCAGTTTTCGGCTACGTATTTTATGTTGCTTCTTATCAGAATTCTCTATAGGGATATACATTTTTTTTTGTATGATGTTATTTGGAGGGTGATCAATAGCCACCGCTAGTCTATATTATGATATGGGAGACTCAAAGGCGTTTTAAGAGCCAAGTGGTATTTTGGAAATTCAAAAGTCTCTTTTCTAAATCTGCAGTTTTTTGTTATCTTTAAAATCATATGTGAGCAAACAGTTTATATATAATACAAATATAACAATGAAATTTTCTTGTGGAAAAAAAAAGTGATACATTAATCTTCAAATATTACTATATATTAAAAGCAATGCATAAAGTTTTGGTTGATATAGAATTCTCCTCACTTTGAAATTGTTTATATAACTTTGCAATCAATGGTTAAAAATGAAAAGAATAATTACATGCGATAGTTGTATTTTAAATATTTATAAACATTTACACAAATTTATATAACCCTTATATATAGGGTTATAAAATATGATTGTTATATATATATATGTCCAGTTATAATTTATTTATAATTGAATATATATATATATATATGGTTATAAATTAGGATTGTTATATATATAGTTCAGGTTATAACTTGTGATTGACTATTATAAAATAAAATATAATGATGTTTGATATATATAGTTGGTTAATAATAATTTATTTTTTTCCACATTGGAATTTCGCGCTAGAAATCCACTCCAGATACTTCCCCACATAGTAGTTGATATGGGAGTGATAAAGCTTCACAGCCCCAGGGGACACAGGTTCGAACTCGTGACCTCTCCCCAAACTGGAAGAGTGTGCACACGTCTTACCGATTGTGCTATCCCATGAAACCTGGTTAATAATAACCTGCGATTATATATGGTTGGTTAATATATTATTCTAAAAAAAATAAGAATCACATATCTGATTATATATGATTGTTTAAACTGAAAAAACTAATTTGAAGAAGTGAACGTAGAAACCCGTAGAGAAAATTATTTCATTTGCTTAATTTTTATATTTTCTATAAAATGAAATTAATGTTACTATTTTTTGTTACCTTCCATATAATTTATTAACTAGGGATTTGTCTAGTGTTATTTCATCGAATTAAAGGCTGGTTAATCTCAAAATTATGAGTTAGGATTATTACATTTTGTTAATATAGATATAATTATAGATTAAATATGTAATTTTAAATATAAAATTATTTTATCTATGAAATGTGAGAGAATTAATTTTTTAAGTAGTTAAGATTAATGAATGTAAATGTACGTGTGGCTGTGGAGATGTCATCCACTTTGAAATTAAGATAATAAAATATTTGAAGATTTTAAAAGTTTTATAAATTTGCCAATACTAAGATCTAATTAGATAATCTTTGACAAAATTGCAATATTGGATTGTTAAAATTGTTTTTTAATGTAAAAACTCATTCATCACTCTGGAATACCCCTATTGCAACTACAATGTATAGTGTTAACATTAGATATATGTAATTCCATTAATAAAAAATAATCATTGCTAGATTTTGGACCAAAAATCCTAGATTCCCTTCATGTTATAAAAATAATTAAAAAAAAAAAACCTAAAAGTTATATAAAATAGTTAAACTTGAAACATTAAACCTAATGATTTAAAATGTGAAACTAAACTCTATATGGTTGAACAATAACACTTTGCAATTTATATTGCTTTGCAAAAACTTAGGGAAGGGTACACAAAGGTGGGAAGTACAAAACTCGAGTAAAGTTAGTAGGTGTATAGTGTATATTTTGACACTAGATAGAAGTTAGATCTTTGTCATACGATGTCATCGAATATGAAATATAAATTTGATCTTCCTATAGCTAATGGACACAAAATACACATTTAAATATCTATATTAACTAATTGAGCATGAAATTTGTCCCTCAAACTTTTAGGATAATTTACTAGACAAATTCATCTATCAAATCACAAGGTATGAAAATTGCAAATTAGACATTATGAACATGGCAAGCACATGGAGGACATGGATGAAATATAAATGTTAGAACATTGGGCATCGTATAAACCATAGAAATCATAATTTTGTATTTATTTCAATGGATGTTTCGTATGTCTGTTCAAGGACACCATCATGAACTTGGGACATATAAAACATCTCTTGAGATGGGGAGATGTAGGGATGCATTCCCTGGCTAACACAACTAATATTCTACTCAATGCATCATTGTTGGGAAGTCCAAAGAAACATGAAAATGGAGATAGAAAACATTGAAGTGCCAACGATTGATAAAAAAGGGGAAATCTGATGAAGGATGTTGACATAGGTAAAATTACTTAAACAAACATATGTGATTACTCAATAAATGTTCTTAAAGGGGATGTTTTGACATTTATAGATGATATGATTTGTGAGCCAACACCTTAGAGCTTAACAAGTTAACATTTTTAATATAGAGACTGAAATGACCCATCAGTTACTACTTACTTAGGTAAGGGGAGGGTATTTGAATGACATAGTGTCCTCCTTCGAGGTTAGATGCTTAAGCCAATGATGAGGATGAAAATGCACATAAGCCAAAAAATATACCCTAGATGGTTGGGAAACACACACTTTTCAAAAGAAGGATGTCATAACTCTAAACCCTTATCAAGCTTCAATGGGTAAGGATGCGAGGAGATGAATGTCTTTGTTGAAGGTTCTAGATGCAAATTGTATCATGGAATGTGGGGGGTCTTATAGACCATATCAAGAAGCCCATGGTCCATAAAATTCTCACTGGTAATAGATTCAGATTCCTTGTGTGCGCATGAAGTGAAAGTAACCAAGTTTACATTGAACATAACCTTACACTATAACTATCCTAGTGCAATATTATTTCATTCTAAGCACGAGGACACAATAGAGGAGGGGTGGCCATCCTAGTTTCAGCAAAATAATCTTCTTGCGTGAATGATCATGGAATTGACCCCTCTAATCGGGTGATCTGATTGTCACTGGATCTTGATGAAAGGGTTTTCGTTCTTGTAATTTATATTCCCTCAATGATGAGGATGCGAGGGAAACTTTGTGGTATTGGCTATAGTTGAATACCTCCCAGAAGTCCACTAGTTAGTTTGTGGTGATTTTAACAATTTGGATTCCCAAGAAGATAAGATTGGGTTAAGCCCTCTTTGCATGCAACAAAGGGAGGTAGGACTTGGAATGACCTCAAGGCTAGACTTGGCCTCTACAACCTCAACAAGTACTGTAAAGATGAGATGACTTCTATGAACTATAATTCACTTGGTCCAATATCAAGGTGGGCTTAGAAGCTATAACGAATCTACTTGACATGGCTATCATGTCAAAACAAAATACTTCTTTTCCACTATGGAAGGGGGAGGTTAGTTCAATTGTTGGGGAAGCTTACCCTTTTCATCCACCAACCCATTGTGTTTTCCATTTCCTAACCCATTGTATTTTCCATCTCCTAGGGAGTTTCTTGGATGTTCTTGCCAAAACCCTAACATATACTTTCCCACCGCTAGCACAAAGCTTGCATCCATGCCATAAAAATATTAGAAACTCACTATCTAGATCATGAGATGAAGATGGTTGGATCAAGTAGTGGAATGATGATATCAATTAAATGAAAGCATTTATACATGGGTTTGGATAGTAGCTTGTGGTTGTTCTGTGTTCATGTCATTGAGTTTCCAATGAAGAATTCGAGGAAATGTCTCAACATATGCAATTTATGTCATATGATGAAGTCGTGCAAACAAGGGTCACTAAACTCAAACTTCTTGAAGGTGGAGAAGATTCATTCAGCTTGGGATGCCCAAAGCCATGCTAGACTCCATTGTCTTAACACTAGGCACCGACCTACGAAGGAATTTTTTAAGGTCATTTCTCTACAAGAAGCTATTGAAAGGCTAGTGGCCCTAATACCTTTGAAGGTAAGGTAAAAATACATGAATCCATCGAGCGAGAGTTCATTAGCCTCTATCACACTATTTTTCAGTGGCAAGGGTTGAAGGATGAACATAAGGTGGTCATATAGACTTGCATTGACTTGTCCCTCAATAATTATCCTTTGGATGAGAAAGATTATGTGATAAAGGGTTGACTTTGCTAAAATTGACAGAAGCTCGAATGGCGATCACTAATCACAAGTCACCTAGATTAGACAGGGACACATGTTAGTTCTTNGTGTTCACACATTTGGAGGCAAGTGTCACATGGTTTGATGGGATGTCCACCTTGGATGATGCATTACTTAGCCATTGGGGCTCCTATGTGGCACGTGTGGACCTTCTTGGGCCTCCCTTGACTTGAGGATATGGTTGACATGATTTGAGGAGGATGTTATGCCTTGGCAATCTCCCATATAGCCGTTGGAGTTGATTTTTGGCGAGTCACCCCCCTTTTCAATTTCCCACATGCCACACATGTGGGTCTTCCTCATCTTGAGCATAACCGTTGGCATATTTGGTTGATATTTTTTCATTGGAGAGGTATCTTGATAGGGTTACCATGAATTATGGAGGGATACTAGACTCCATTGACGTCTCATTGACTATTTTGGTGGGGCACCTCCCTCTCTTGGGGAAATATTGTACATGTTCTCCCTTGAGGACCCTTTCTTGTAGGGCCTTGGTCTTCATTGTTTATCTTGATTAGATAATACACTGATTTTCCCTTTAGGTTCTAGTCTCTTCATCCTAATCCTTAGATAAAATAGACCAAATTTGAAGAAGACAACAGTATTCTCGCAGGCCTGATTTCTCTAAAAATTAATTTTGACATGCATGACATGTATTAAGAAAATAAAGAAGTGATCAATCCTAATGATTATATGGAGATCAATATAGGATCCCTTGGTGTCCCAAAGCTTTCAAATATAGGTAAAGGTACTATAGGCGAAGAAAGAAGAGAAATAAAAAATCTAATCAAAGAATATAGAGATATTTTCGCCTGGTCATATGACGATTTAAAGGCTTAGAAGGGTGATATAATCCAACATACTATACCATTGAAAGAGGATGCCAAGAATTTCAAGCAAAAGATAAGATATATAAATCCTAAATTGGTACCTCTCATCTAAAAAGAGTTACAAAAGATGCTTGAAGACAAGATCATTTCCCCCATAAGACATTCATCTTGGGTATCCAACCTTGTGTTCGTACGAAAGAAAAATGGTGAGATTAGACTTTGTGTCGACTTTAGAAACCTAAATGTATTATAAAATAAAGATAATTATCCATTACCAAACATGGAACATTAACTAGAAAGTATTACAATATCGACAATGATATCCATGTTGGATGGATTCTCAGGTTATAATCAAGTGTGGGTAAATAAGGATGATCAACATAAGACTGCATTTACCACATCTTGGCACATTTGAATATATAAGAATACCTTTTGGCTTACTCAACATAGGTGCCACTTTTCAAAGAGCCATGCATTATGAAATTAGGGACCTTATGGGAAAGATATTGAAATACATCAAGATGATCTCATTGTGTTTTCAAAGGAAAGAAAGTCCCACACTGTTCATGTTAAGCAAGTGTTAAAGAAATGTTGCAAGTATGGAATATCATTGAATCCAAAGAAATCCATGTTTGGGGTTCATGAAGGAAAGCTCCTTGGACACACAATCTCAAAGGATGGGGTAAAGGTGGGACCTGAAAGGATTTAAGGTATCAAAGCAATTCCTTCACCTTGAAACAAGAAAGTGCTTCAAGCGTTCTTCAAAAAAATCTACTTCATTCGATGATTCATTCCTAACTTTGTTGAAATAACAACTCCTATATCCAAGTTGCTTAAGAAAGGTGTGGATTTCAAATGGGATGAATAAGGAAAGTTAGCCAACTTTAAGACAATTAAGGGAGCAATCTTGAAATCCCCAGTGCTTGTAAGTCCAGACTATTCAAAGGATTTCCAAATATTCTCCTCCTCTTTCAAATACATTATAGCAGTGGGTGGCTTACTTCATAAAAATGATCAAGGTGAAGAGCAACCTATAGCATTCGTGAGAAAATCCCTCAAAGATGTAGAACTAAAATATGTCATCATGGAAAAGTGAGCTTATGTGTTGGTTAAGACATTAAAGCATTTCGGGGTGTATGTTTGATATTCTAAGGTAGTGGCATGTGTCCTCCATTCAAAAATAAAAGACATGTTAGCTTAGCAATATTTCTTAGGAGTTAGACGAAAATTAGTGGCCAATATTCAAAAATATGACTTAGAGATTAGGACTACAAAATTGGTAAAGGGGCAAAGGTTAGCCCATATGCTAATTAAAGGAAATGAAGATGCTCTAGGAATGAAAGAACAAACTTGCCTTATGATTTCCTTGGTGAGAGAAGAGTTGGAGCAACATTATTGGTATGTTGACATAATTTACTACCTTAAGAACTTTACATGTCCTAAACACCTAGTAGATCATAAGAGGAGAGCATTAAGATTGAAGGCCTCTAAATTTTGCTTCATTCATCAAGGTTTGGGATGGAGAAATCCTAAAGCATTGATCCTTAGATGTGTAGACCTCGAGGAATCTAGAAAGTTAATGGATTAATTTCATAAGGGGCTATGTGGCATACATCACACAACAAGAAAAAAACCCACAAGATTTTAAGAAGTGGTTATTATTGGCCAAGTATACTCATTGATGTTCATAAGTTTGTAAGGTCATGTCAACCTTGTCAAAATTTCACTAAAAGGAAAAGTTGGCAGCATTACTTTTGCATCCAGTCATAGTGGAAGCACCCTTCCAACAATGGAGACTTGACATCATAGAAGAATTCAAAGACAATTTTAGCAATGATCATAAATGAATCTTCATGGCCACATATTTTTTCACTAAATGGGTTGAAGCTATACCACCTTAGATGGCCACAGATAAGGTAGTCATGGAATTCCTAGAAGAAAAGATCATCATTCATTTTGGAGTGCCAATAAAGATTACAACTGACAATGGCAAAGCCTCCAATTCTACAGATTTGTCGACCTTTTTCTTTGACTATGGCATTTTCCTATCTCACTCCTCCAACTATAATTACCCTCAAGGGAATGGTTTTGCGGAATCAAGTAATAAGAATTTAATGACCATCATTAAGAACATGGTAGGAGACAATAAGAAAAGTTGGGATACCAAGATC
This sequence comes from Picea glauca, assembly GCA_000966675.3. Lineage (NCBI taxonomy): Eukaryota > Viridiplantae > Streptophyta > Pinopsida > Pinales > Pinaceae > Picea > Picea glauca. Next base: position 3,205 of record JZKD02S0460797.1, on the reverse strand, counting down.
AAGTATGCTCTATGGTCTGATAGAATAACCAAGAAAGACTCCATTGAAAAAGGGCACATTTAAGCTAGTGTACGAGATGTAAGTTACTTTGCCAATCCACTTAAAGATCCCGGTCTATAAAGTATTGCAACCATTTTTGTCCAAGCAAGATGCAATCTAGAACATGATCAACCAATCGATTGAACTTGATGAGAATAGAAGACAAGCTTTTGTTCATCTAAAAGATAATCAAGAAAGGGTCAAGGTCAAATTTGACAAGAAGGATTTCCTAAGGAATTTCCAAAAGGGCATTCTTGTTCCCATGTGGAATAAAATAATTGAAAAGACATGTAAGCATGGTAAGTTTGAAATCCTTTGGTTGGGTCCCTATAAAATTGAAGGCATTGCATATGAGAATTATTTTTATCTTAGTCACTTGGATGGTGAAAAGTTGTCTTTTCCCATAAATGGGAAAATCTTGAAATTTTTCTATGAAGATAATACCCAATGCTATGGGGAATCCTTGCAATTTAGAATAGAATAAATAATCTCTTTAGCATGAGAATTAGATATACTTGTGTGTCTTTTACTTTATTGATTTCCACATTTTAATTTTTAATTTAGAATAAAGGTAAGATGATGCTCCCATGTTACATATTCATTCTTTGAGATATGATGCTACCAATTGATTTCCATGTTCCTTTCACATATTGATTTATTATCATCTTGGGAAGGGACAAGGCACATGTGTATTCATCCCTCTCCATGTATATAATACCTATTTGGTGAGAATGTTTTAGGACTAACAAGTTTTGTAGATTCTGGGGTTCTCGTGCACTCTCACTCAAAGTACATGTCCTCGAGTTGGAGCCAATTGTTACCCCTCAATTTCACTTCAATTGTACCTCATTTTCTTTGCCAGATATGTCCAACATATGAGTAGATATTGTGCCTTTCTTGATGATGTCAAAGCCTAGATTACCATGATCAAATGTGCCATCATGATGATTTGTATTATTGTATCATTATCAACTAAAAGTGTGACCATTGTATCTCATGTATTGTACTAGACCATGCTTAGATGATTTATGTAAAGTGTTTTCTTCATCTAGGTGGTTTTCTCTATACCCTTTGTGGTTAGTCATGGTATGTCCTCTTAGTCTCCATTTCAAGATAGTTCCTACCCTTATGGCTCATATTAACTATCTCTTGGAGGTCATTTAAGACTTAGGTGGGTGCATGGGGGTCTTGGAGTGGATCTACTAGGACACATGACTTAGGGAACCCCTAGGTTTTTCACTTTACCCATATGTAAAAGTGTTGCTCATTCACTGTAAAGGTTGTTATGCTTGGAGAGCACACTTATGTCATGCTTGAGCATGGATCTCCTTACGTATTTGTCACACTTTGGCCTATGACTCATGACATCTATCTATCATTTAAGGTTTCTCTACATATTTTCATGCGAAGACATATCTCTCGAGACACCTTCAAATCTCCTAAGGTGGTTCATAACACCCATGGAAGTTTCACAACTCTCAAGGCACTAGTCACAATGCCCTAAGAAACTTTGGGGTTATTCTTCATGCACTTTGAATTCTCATGCCATGTCATGTTACACATCTTGCAGCACTCAACCTATTCACAATTTTGGAGACATGTATCACATAATTTGATGGGACGTCCACCTTGGAGGATGCATTACTTAGTTGTTGGGGCTCCCATTTAGCATGTGTGGACCTTCTTGGGACTCCCTTGACTTGAGGATATGGTTGACATGATCCAAGGAGGAGATTGCAATTTTTTGTAGGGCCTTGGTCTTCATTGTTTATATTGATTAGATAAGAGACTATTTTTCCCTTTGGGTTCTAGTCTCTTCATGCTAATCCTTAGATAAAGTTGACCAAATTTGAAGAGGGGTTTTCTTCTTGACCCCATAAGCCCTAGTTGGATAAGGAATTTGTCTTCTCCCACCTACCAACAAAAAATTATATAATACCAAAATCTCTTTACCTTTTTTTTGTTTCCAAAGAAATCGAAGAAAAAACATTGAAAATCACAAGTTAGATTTCTTTCCTTGTCTAGCATTAAGTTAATTATTTATTTCATTTTCTAGACTAGCTTAAGTTTGGGGTTTGATCTTAATTTTCTATATTAAAACCCTATGAGGCAATCCAACCCCTTAGAATTATGCATCTAAAGTTTATTTATCATTTTTGGGTTGTTTTGTTATATGTGTAAATCTGTAAATTGCATAAAAAGATAAAAAAACAATTTTACATAAATCCTAAGTCTAAGTTTTATGCTTCTAAAGAACATTTAGCACTAGGCTTAGCACTAATTTCATATGTTGGAAGGTTTTGTCAGGCTCCATCTTCTTTTCTAGTTGTGAAAATAATCTTTAAGTTGGTATTAGTTGCTTGTCTCACTTAAATATTTTCTTGGTAAATTCTAAGCTAATCTTGATAAAAAAAACCATAAGGAGAATTTACCTTGTGATTCAAGTTCTTGTTATTTACATTTCTATACTTATTGTGGACTTGATTTAAAATAATTTGGGTTATTATTTCATTGTATATCATAATACCCTAGGTAACAATCCAAGACATATTGCTTCTAGGTTGAAAATTTATCGCTTGGGTTGATATTCATCTAAATTTTAACTTTGGAATTCTGCAATAAATCACTCATAAAACATAGTTGAAGGCTCTGGACAACCCAAATGTCACCTTGGACTTGCCTTGAACGAAGTAAATAATTTATTTGCACTTGAAACTACATCATATAATGTCAATTGGTGTTAAAAGGTTACATATCTTGTGGTTTCATTTAACTTAGAGTTGTTTATTTTCCTAATTACTTCTTCTAAGTGGCTATAATCTTGGGATGTTAATCAACTATTGAAAATCCAAGTTCTCTTTCTTGCATACTTTAAAAATCACAATTGGTACTAATTGTTGATTTTTAAATAAACTAGGTTAAGCAAGAAGTTCATTCCATTTTAGCATTTAACCATAACCATAAATGTTGCAGCAACCAAGAACACAAGAAGAAGCACCATGCATAAGAACACAAGAAATATCCTGGGAAACCCTTCTCAACAAGGGAAGAAAACCCAACCAAATCCTTTGCTATCTTCTTCAAGAGAAAGGCCTTCACCACCAAGATAAACCCTAGCACACAAGAGGGTGCTCAAACCCTAGAACTCTAGCGCCCAAGAGAGGTG
>JZKD02S0460775.1:0-17404 GCA_000966675.3 Picea glauca | reverse complement strand
GGTCATTTTTCACTATTATATAGATTTTTAAACCCACTTTTGTATAGTTTATACCATTTTTAGTCATTTAAATGCCTAATGGACCATATTTATTGAACATAATGACCATTTGATTTGACATTTTACAGGGAGGATTCTTATAATGCTACTTCTCGTTTCCACTAGCCCGATTTTAATGATTCTTTCAGGTAATGTTTTCATCACTAGCATATACGATAGGTCATTCCGCCTCATATTTTTTCATTATTAGTGACCTATTATACATTTTCCTTAGGTTCAACCCCACTTATTGATGAAAAAAGCCTTTTCCATCTGATTTAAGTGTCGTTCAGTGTGTGGTAGAGCCTACTGTCATGGGCATACTAGTTAGCACTTGCTTTCCTTTTGGTGTTCATGCTGAAGTATTTCTTAGGCTCGAGAGTCCTTCTAGTCCCTCCATGTCATTACGTTGAAACCTCATATTGTTCTCAATATTATTATGGCTATTTACTCGTGGGGCTCCCATACTTATGTGTTAAGTTGTAATACTGCATTGCATTCTGCTAGTTGTGATTTTGAGCCTAATGTTGACTTATGCTTGCTATTGCTTAGCCACTTCCTCATGCATTCTCATCATTTTCTAGCCTTGCATATTTTTCCATTATAATTTGATACCTTTACCCTAGGGGAAACAATTCCCCCAAGTATCCATTTCCTACACATACTTATTTGCATTGATAATAGGTATGTTCCATGCACTTGGGACTAGTTTTCTTGTCTGTGACACTTGTTTCCTATGTGTATTATAGAATTGTTTTATTCTTTTTCAATCTTTCCAATATGAAAAATACAAAAGGATCAAATAACAGAAAAATAGCACGGGAATGATTCTTATTCACCATTATTGGGAGTAGTCGATTCGTCTATGAGAAAAGAACACATTTTTGAGTCTTGTCTCAACAATTTGAGTTAGTATGACTTTAGGAAACCAAACTAGTTACACATAGTTTTAATCCTCTGAATGGTTATTATTCCAGTCACTATGGAGGATTTGTTGTTGCCTCTTGCATCACACACTTATGCCAATTTTCATTTTCAGTTCATGTTACCTAAGTCACATATTGTGTCGTGTTCTTGTTTAGAGGAAGTTTTAGCCCGTGTCATCCATTCCACAAAATTCCTTGACTTTGCAAGTTGACCTTCCCCTATGTCAAGTACATATCAAAATCAAGAGTATCTTTGTCTTATACTCGTGTTTGTATGGAAGGTCCCCATTGAATTCCTACTGGTGGGTTAAGCTCTTTTCAACTACGAAAAATTTCTCTGAGAGTTTAACCTAGAGTTGCACCCTAGGCCTATTTACATCATTGATAGGTGACCTTGCACTCAATAGATGAAATTCCATCATTGGTCACTAAATGAGTGGTTTCCCTTGTGTTCGATGAAGATAAAAGTATTCACACATTGGGATTCATGCAATACCTTTTATTCCATTTGTCCCCATTGGTAGTTTCCTCTCCTTTGTCGACAATGTTCATTATTGGTTGTTATAAAGAGGGTCGCTTTCATGCACTATTTACATCTAGTGGACACGAGAGATGTAATTTGTGGTGGTCCTTTCAATCTTTCATCCGATTCCTTCAAATATTTGTCCTTTTTCTACTCCTCGTGTTGGATGATGGGGGATACCTTAATTCCCTCCTTCCAATCTCTTCTTATTTACTTCAACACATATTTCTCTAGGATAGGGGTCTAGAGTCCTTATTAGTACCTTGGGGATGGTAGTCATTGTGGTAGGTTCCCTCATTATTGACAGTGGGAATATATCAATGTTTCATGATCGATGAATTCTACCATGTTTTCAACATCATAACGTGGTAGCATCACCTCTTTTATGATGCTACCCGAGGAGCGATTGGATAGTACCACTCCTCACATCGATACTTGTGAAGGATCAATTATCTAGCTCTTGCCTCCAGAATTCCTTCACTGATTCTAAGATACAGATCCACTGTGTGTCTCTTTCATGGGTGTGATCTCTATTTGACATGGACCCACTATGTATCTATTTCGTGGCCATGATCACTTCTTTCTATATATAAAATTTTCATGGATCCCCAATGTACTTGATTGGAAACCATGCTTATCATCACACCTGAGAATGGGTATGCTTGCCTTGGGGATTCAGTATTCTAACTTGTTTCTATGTTTGGTTTCTATCCTTATATTGGATTTTTCCGACCTTCACCCTGACACACTACTCTTTGAAGACTTATAATGTATTTCGGCCATCAATTTCTCTTCAGACTTCACACATTAGAAGGCATATGTTATAGTGTCAATTGCCACATTTGAAGCATTGAAAATCTTGTTGGCCTAATCCCTATCTTATTTACATACTACTATTCCCCATACCTCCTCAATACCTTCTAAAAAACACCTTTTTAGAAGATGTACGTGTTCTCACAGTTATGGAACTCACGTATATTCGTGCCACTCAAGGGGCAATCACGTACATGTTAGAAAATGATTAAAAAATATATTTATTATTAATTAAATGTTGAGTTATGTGTTTGGTTAGTTTCCTAACTCCTTTTAATCGTACTCAACCATATCTAACCAACTAGAGACCGCATAAAAGGATCATTTGTCCAAGGGTTTGGAATGTTAGAAGTACTAAGAGGGGGGCGGGGGGTGAATCAATACTGAGCACTTTCAACACTATGTTTCACACTTATTTAAAACACATTAGAATTTGTTGTTGCAAGCATTCATATCTGACATATACTTATCATAACCAACATGTTACAGATATAGAGGTGAAAACCTTGAAAGTATTTTATATATAAATGTAAAAATAATTCTCTATGAGGAAACCAATCCTCTTATGAGCACCAAATCATAAAATTTAGGCACCAACCTGCAAATGAAAGAGGACACCAATGCTCTATAGGAACCAACCTAGAGATAGGCACCAACCTACAAATAAAAGATGACACCAATGATGTATAGGTACCAACCTAAACACCAGGCACCAACCTGGAGACAAGCACCAACCTACAAGTGAAAGAGGACACCAATATTCTGTAGGCACCAACCTACATACCAGAAACCATCCTGGATGTTATAAAATTACTTTGGAAACAATTCAGTCTAAAATTGACTGTAAACCACAACACATCGCTTCATAGAATACTTGGTTTTCTTCTCCACGAGGTTCATGATATATCAACTCTACTCTGCTTCCTATCTATTTCAGATCCACTTCATTCCCCTTCTCATATACATTATATTTATTATGACATTTTCATTTATAGTGATTACTCCCTTAATAAAATTTCCATGTACATATCATGTATGGTCGGCCCCAGGTCCATTGATTCTTTGAATCATGCTACAAAACCCTCCATGACATATGGTCTATGTTCCTTTTGTTACACTCTATTTGGTTCACTGGTCCTCAACACTCAACCATAGTTTGATCTCATCCTGGATTGAATCTCAACCATCGATAAATTCTTTCATGTCAAGACCACCGGGGTGCCGAAACACTCAACACCATTTCCATGCACATAAGTCATTTGATCATATCTTGAGTAGATCATGATTGTTAGATATAACCTCCATAACTTTTGAACTTCCAGGATATCAAACCCTTTGGACCTCATCTCTCATCCATCGTTGGATCTGGTCCATATTTGTTATCGTTCGTTTATCTAGCCTCTTTCATATTGACATATATTATTTATGTGTTAAGCCCCTTCTTGGTAGTATGACCAAGATCCATGTCCAATGGGTTATCTTTTCTCCTAAAATTTGTAGTATTTATTCCTTTGGTTAACTTATGAGTTATTCCCAATGCGAGATCTCCTCACAGTCGTTGATTTTTTTTTCAAATGGACAATTGAATATGCATCTCGGAATATAGTCAAAGACTCTATACCAACCATTGATCGATTGACATATGGACAAAAATGATCTCTCCTCATACTGTTTCAGATTTTACTCTCAACCGTTGATCCTCACTATGAAGGACGATCCAGATGTCATCTCGCAGTTTTGTCTTTGGAGTAATTTTAAAAATGTAGCTTAGAAAGTTTTGAAACTTCCACTCTGATGATCTTTCACCTTCCTTCTTAGACTCTTAATGTTGTCAACCTATCCATCGTTGATATGTCTGTATCTAACGGTCATGGATCATTGTCTCGATCCCACTGCGCTACACCTATGCCACGAAACTCACACATGGATGCCACATGTCAACCTCTTACTTTTCAATCCGACTTCCATGTGTTTCTTGCTCATTCGTTCATGTCACCACCACGTTTCACAATTTCATTCACTAATGACACATCTAAGATCTTTCAACTACCACATGTCACTCCCTTGTTTGTTGATATATTCAATTATGAATAGATATTCACCATTCATCATTTTCATTCTATCGGAGTTAATCCAACTACTTTACTTCGATGACCCTACTCCAATAAAAAATTGGATACCATTACACATTCTCTCCTTAACCCTTGACCAAGGTCACTCTGAATCTATCCTGTCCATCTCTCAGATATTCCTTCACCAATATGGACTGTTGATTTAGCAAGTCAAAGTTGTTGGTNATGAATTCTACCATGTTTTCAACATCATAACATGGTAGCATCACCTCTTTTATGATGCTACCTGAGTTGCGATTGGATAGTACCACTCCTAACATCGATACTTGTGAAGGATCAATTATATAGCTCTTGCCTCCAGAATTCCTTCACTGATTCTAAGATACAGATCCACTGTGTGTCTCTTTCATGGGTGTGATCTCTATTTGACATGGACCCACTATGTATCTATTTCGTGTCCATGATCACTTATTTCTATATATAAAATTTTCATGGATCCCCAATGTACTTGATTGGAAACCATGCTTATCATCACACCTAAGAATGGGTATGCTTGCCTTGGGGATTCAATATTCTAACTTGTTTCTATGTTTGGTTTCTATCCTTAGATTGGATTTTGGCGACCTTCACCCTGACACACTACTCTTTGAAGACTTATAATGTATTTCGGCCATCAATTTCTCTTCAGACTTCACACATTAGAAGGCATATATTATAGTGTCAATTGCCACATTTGAAGCATTGAAAATCTTGTTGGACTAATCCCTATCTTATTTACATACTACTATTCCCCATACCTCCTCGAGACCTTCTAAAAAACACCTTTTTAGAAGATGTACGTGTTCTCACAGTTATGGAACTCACGTATATGCGTGACACTCAAGGGGAAATCACGTACATGTTAGAAAATGATTAAAAAATATATTTATTCTTAATTAAATGTTGAGTTATGTGTTTGGTTAGTTTCCTAACTCCTTTTAATCGTACTCAACCATATCTAACCAACTAGAGACCGCATAAAAGGATCATTTGTCCAAGGGGTTGGAATGTTAGAAGTACTAAGAGGGGGGGGGGGTGAATCAATACTGATCACTTTCAACAATATGTTTCACACTTATTTAAAACACATTAGAATTTGTTGTTGCAAGCATTCATATCTGACATATACTTATCATAACCAACATGTTACAGATATAGAGGTGAAAACCTTGAATGTATTTTATATATAAATGTAAAAATAATTCTCTATGAGGAAACCAATCCTCTGATGAGCACCAACTCATAAAATTTAGGCACCAACCTGCAAATGAAAGAGGACACCAATGCTCTATAGGAACCAACCTAGAGATAGGCACCAACCTACAAATGAAAGATGACACCAATGCTGTATAGGTACCAACCTAAACACCAGGCACCAACCTGGAGACAAGCACCAACCTACAAGTGAAAGAGGACACCAATATTCTATATGCACCAACCTACACACCAGGAACCATCCTGGATGTTATGAAATTACTTTGGAAACAATTCAATCTAAAATTGACTGTAAACCACAACACATCGCTTCATAGAATACTTGGTTTTCTTCTCCACGAGGTTCATGATATATCAACTCTACTCTTCTTCCTATCTATTTCAGATCCACTTCATTCCCCTTCTCATATACATTATATTTATTATGACATTTTCATTTATAGTGATTACTCCCTTAATAAAATTTCAATGTACATATCATGTGTGGTCGGCCCCAGGTCCATTGTTTCTTTGAATCATGCTACAAAAACCTCCATGACATATGGTCTATGTTCCTTTTGTTACACTCTATTTGGTTCGCTGGTCCTCAACACTCAACCATAGTTTGATTTCATCCTGGATTGAATCTCAACCATAGATATATTCTTTCATGTCAAGACCACCGGGGTGCCGAAACACTCAACACCATTTCCATGCACATAAGTCATTTGATCATCTCTTGAGTAGATCATGATTGTTATATATAACCTCCATAACTTTTGAACTTCCAGTATATCAAACCCTTTGGACCTCATCTCTCATCCATCGTTGGATCTGGTCCATATTTGTTGTCGTTCGTTTATCTAGCCTCTTTCATATTGACATGTGTTATTTATGTGTTAAGCCCCTTCTTGGTAGTATGACCAAGATCCATGTCCAATGGGTTATCTTTTCTCCTAAAATTTGTAGTATTTATTCCTTTGGTTAACTTATGAGTTATTCCCAATGCGAGATCTCCTCACAGTCGTTGATTTTTTTTTCAAATGGACAATTGAATATGCATCTCGGAATATAGTCAAAGACTCTATACCAACCATTGATCGATTGACATATGGACAAAAATGATCTCTCCTCATACTGTTTCAGATTTTACTCTCAACCGTTGATCCTCACTATGAAGGACGATCCAGATGTCATCTCGCAGTTTTGTCTTTGGAGTAATTTTAAAAATGTAGCTTAGAAAGTTTTGAAACTTCCACTCTGATGATCTTTCACCTTCCTTCTTAGACTCTTAATGTTGTCAACCTATCCATCGTTGATATGTCTGTATCTAACGGTCATGGATCATTGTCTCGATCCCACTGCGCTACACCTATGCCACGAAACTCACACATGGATGCCACATGTCAACCTCTTACTTTTCAATCCGACTTCCATGTGTTTCTTGCTCATTCGTTCATGTCACCACCACGTTTCACAATTTCATTCACTAATGACACATCTAAGATCTTTCAACTACCACATGTCACTCCCTTGTTTGTTGATATATTCAATTATGAATAGATATTCACCATTCATCATTTTCATTCTATCGGAGTTAATCCAACTACTTTACTTCGATGACCCTACTCCAATAAAAAATTGGATACCATTACACATTCTCTCCTTAACCCTTGACCAAGGTCACTCTGAATCTATCCTGTCCATCTCTCAGATATTCCTTCACCAATATGGACTGTTGATTTAGCAAGTCAAAGTTGTTGGTTTGTGTAGACACTTCCATGTGTCATTATCATATCCATCCTCTTGGATTGTCCTAAAATCATATGGACCGTTCATTGTATTGTCTTCTTTAAAGATCTTTCATTGCTGCACCCTTTTTTACTTTGAAACTTCAACTCCAAAAAAATTCTACCTAATTACATGTGTCTTCTCCATATCTATTAGTATGGATCACTTCAAATTAATATATTCCATTCATCTCTCTGAATTTTTTGGAGTATTATTCATTTCTATGTCCTTTCGACTATGAATATGCTACTCTGAAGGATTTTCACTAATGCTTCAGACTTCGAACTCAAACATAATTTTGACCATCAATATTTTACCTGCATTCGATCTGTACCATCAATTGGATTTATTTTTCAGAGTGTTTTTCACTAATACTTTATTTCTCTTCTGAAATCTTAACTCTGAAATTATTTCACCAATGAATCAGACTCCAAACTCAGAATTGATTCTAGTCGTCTATCATGAGAGATATATATTCAATATCTAATCTTGTCCCTCCATTTAATTATACCGTGGAATAGTTTCTATAGGTGCCAGCTTCGGTCCGCCAAAATCAATGATCACGGTTAACTCCTCAAATTGATCTGAAGGTTGTTGTTCCTTGTTGTCTGCAAAAGGTTTCTTGATTTCATACTAAACTTCATCCTGATCATGTGTTTTCACTTTAAGTCTTTTTCTTCTCCTTTTCTTATGTAGTCCATATGCTCTATTGCGCTTCCTTCATCTGTCTACATGTTCGATCCTGGGACTTGTTATTCACATAGGGTAGATATGCACAACACATGGAGGCCTTCATTTTCTCCCCTATCATTGACAATAGTTAGTATTCCCTTGACGTGATACCAATGACCCCCATGAATACCTTTGACATCAATGACTAGAGAGTTTCCAACAGAAGGAGAAAGGTAATAATAAGTAATGTTTCTTTTCACACCTTAATCCCCTTCTTGGTCATATGACCAAGCTCCATGTCCATCGGGTTATCTTGTCTCCTAAAATTTGCAGGATTTATTCCTTTGGTTAACCTACGAGTTGTTCCCAATGCGATATCTCTTCACAATAGTTGATTTGTTTTTTTAATGGACGGTTGAATATGAATCTTGGAATATAGTTAAAGAATCTGTACTAGCCATTGATTGATTTCTCGATGGATGACAATGATATCTCCTCAGAATATTTCAAATTTTACTCTCAGCCATTTATCATCATTGTGAAGGATGATCCAAATCTCGTCTCGCAGTTTGGTCTTTAGAGTAATTTTAAAAACACAAATCAGAAAGTTCTGAAACTTCCACTCCGATGATCTTTCACCTTCCTCCTCAGAATATGAAGGCTTTCAGCCTCTCCATCATTGATCTGTCTTGATATAATGTTCATGGATCACTGTCCTGATCCCATTACGATACATCTATGCCACGACAATCACAGGTGGATTCCACATGTCAATGTCTTACCTGTAAATCCAAATTCCACGTGTCTCTTGATCATTCATTCACATCACCTCCACATGTCACAATTTCATTCACTGATGCCACATCTAGGCTCTGTCAGTTTCCACATGTCACTCCCTCATTAGTTGATCTATTCAATTATGAATATATCTCCACCGTTTATCGTTTTCCTCATATTGGAGTTACCCCAACTAATTGACTCTAATGGACCTTCTATGACAACAAATGGGATACCTCTACATGTTCTCTCCTTAACCCTTGACTAGGGTCACTTCGAATCTATCCTGTCTCTCTATCGGATCTTCCTTCACCAATATGGACCATTGATTAAGAAATTAGGAGTTGTTGGTTCATGCAGAAATTTCCATGTGTCATTCTCATATCAATTCACCTGGATTGTTCTAAAATCATCTGGACCAGTTTTCGTACTGTCTTCATCAGAGTTATTTCATTGCTGCACCTTTTTTTACTTTGAAACTTCAACTCTGAAACAATTCTACCTCCTGACACGTGTCTTCTCTAGATCTATTAGTCTGGATCACTATGAATTAATATATTCCATCCCTCTCTCTTGTTTTTTCAGAGTATTCTTCATTGCTATGTCCTTTCGACTCCGAATATGCTACTCCGAAGGATTTTCACTACTGCTTCAGACTTCGATCTCAAACCTAATTCATGTCACCTCCACATGTCACAATTTCATTCACTGATGCCACATACATGCTCTATCAGTTTCCACATGTCACTCCCTCATTAGTTTATTTATTCAATTATGAATATATCTCCATCGTTCATCTTTGTCGTTATATTAGAGTTACTCCAACTACTTGACTCTGATGGCCCTGCTATGACAACAAATGGGATACCACTACATGTTCTCTCCTTAAACCTTAACCAGGGTCACTCGAAATCCATCCTGTTCGTCTGTCGAATATTCCTTCACCAATTTGGACCATTGATTAAGAAATTAGGAGTTATCGGTTCGTGCAAAACTTTCCATGTGTCATTCTCAGATCCATTCACCCGGATCATCCCAAAATCATCTGAACCATTTGTCATACTATCTTCATCAGAGTTCTTTCATCACTGGACCTTTTTTTACTCCGAAACTTCAACTATGAAAAAATTCTACCTCCTGACACTTGTCTTCTCTAGATCTATTAGGATGGATCACTCCGAATTAATCTATGCCATCCTTCTCTCTTCTTTTTTCGGAGTATTCTTCCTTGCTATGTCCTTTCAACTATGAATATGATACTCCAAAATATTTTCACTACTGCTTCAGACTCCAACCTCAAAACTAATTATGCTCGTCGATATTTTACCTATTCTCAATCTGTACCATCGATTGGATTTCTTCGTCGGAGTGTTTTCTGCTAACACTTACTTTCTCTTCCGAAAGATTAAATCTGAAACTATTTCACTAGTGAATGAGAATATGAACTCAGAATTGATTCCGTCCGTCGATCAAGAGAGATATATATTCAATATCTAATATTGGCCATCCATTTACTTTTATTGTTGAATATCTTCTATAGTTTCCAAATTTGGTCTGACAAAATCAACGATCACGGTTAACTCCTCAAGTTGATATGAAGGTTGTTCTTCCTTGTTGTCTACAAAAGGTTTCTCGATTTCCCAAGATTGATGATATGTTTGATCAAATGAAAGAGGTAACTATATTTACAAAGATTTAATTGAGATTGAGATATCATCACTTTAGAATTAGGGAAAAGGAAATCCCCGAGATTATTTTTACAATGCCTTTTGGTCATTTTAAGTTTGTCGTAGTGCCAATTTGGGTTAACAAATGTTGCATCTATGTTTATGAGTTTGATGAATGGGTTGTTTTGGAAATACCTCGATAAGTTTGCACAAGTGTTTTTGGATGAAATTTTGATATATTCAAGAACATTATAGGATCACGAATATCATTTAAGGTTAGTATTTCAATGTCTTAGAGAGCACAATCTACATCCTAAACTCTTTAAGTGCTCATTCTTTGAATCAAAGATTCATTATTTGGATCATATAATCTTAGGAGAGGCTATTATGGATTGGACAATTCCTATGAATGTACATGAGGTATGAAAATTTATGGGTTTTGTTGGGTATTATAGGAGGCTTGTGGAGATATTTCCAAAAATTGTGAACCTTATTGTGGAATTACAGAAGAAAGATAAGAAATTTGTGTGGACATAGCAATGCAAAAAAACATTCAATAAGCTTAAACATTTGTTCACGAAAACTTCCATACTAAAGGTACCATGCATGGAATATGATTTTCTAGTTTGTATTGATGCTTAAAAAGAAGGATCAAGCATAATATTGATTCAAGAATGTAGGGTGATTTTCTATGCTTCACATAATATTAGAACAAATGAACAAAAAATTATGATTCATGACTTAGAACTTGTTGTAGTAGTGCATGGATCGAGGCTATGATCCTAGGGTTTTGTTCCTTCAATCAAGACATATTGGAATTTTTTCTATAACTATTTTTATGGGAAGTTTCACATAGAAAAATTTTGAGGAGACCAGGTGATCCAGATGGATATCGGTGGCCACCCACCTTTTCCAACTAGCTTAAAACAATTTTCTAGCAATTTTGATAATTTACTATTTTTAGCAGTTTTTCGGGTTTTGAAACTTTCGGAGCCATTTTGAGGCCCTAAACAACATTTTTTTTGGAAAAATGGGGAGAAACATGGAAGTTCCTTCAATTTTTCTCACACAAAAGTTGTAGTCCTTGGATAGATATTTCTAATGAGGTATTGATCACGTTAAATGGAGATCGTATGCAAACGTTACGACCCCAGGAAGTTGATTTACTGACTTACCCAAACGGGGCCCACATGACTTTTGGCGCTTCATCTCCTAGGGTTAGGTTTTGCATGTCTAGGGTTTTTGACATTCCTGTTTATTGTAAAAAGGCCTTCAGAGCCTCATTGTAACCATATTCTTGTGAATGAGCGCAACCGTCACATCTCTTCTCAGAGATAAGCCACCACCATTCCAACAAGCTTGTTTTCCACTACATTTTACAGTTTCAGCTTATTTCCTTATTGAATAGAAAACCAATTTTATTGTATCTCTGTTATTTTGTGTTAAGCACCTGTTAATAATNTTATTTATGTGTTAAGCCCCTTCTTGGTAGTATGACCAAGATCCATGTCCAATGGGTTATCTTTTCTCCTAAAATTTGTAGTATTTATTCCTTTGGTTAACTTATGAGTTATTCCCAATGCGAGATCTCCTCACAGTCGTTGATTTTTTTTTCAAATGGACAATTGAATATGCATCTCGGAATATAGTCAAAGACTCTATACCAACCATTGATCGATTGACATATGGACAAAAATGATCTCTCCTCATACTGTTTCAGATTTTACTCTCAACCGTTGATCCTCACTATGAAGGACGATCCAGATGTCATCTCGCAGTTTTGTCTTTGGAGTAATTTTAAAAATGTAGCTTAGAAAGTTTTGAAACTTCCACTCTGATGATCTTTCACCTTCCTTCTTAGACTCTTAATGTTGTCAACCTATCCATCGTTGATATGTCTGTATCTAACGGTCATGGATCATTGTCTCGATCCCACTGCGCTACACCTATGCCACGAAACTCACACATGGATGCCACATGTCAACCTCTTACTTTTCAATCCGACTTCCATGTGTTTCTTGCTCATTCGTTCATGTCACCACCACGTTTCACAATTTCATTCACTAATGACACATCTAAGATCTTTCAACTACCACATGTCACTCCCTTGTTTGTTGATATATTCAATTATGAATAGATATTCACCATTCATCATTTTCATTCTATCGGAGTTAATCCAACTACTTTACTTCGATGACCCTACTCCAATAAAAAATTGGATACCATTACACATTCTCTCCTTAACCCTTGACCAAGGTCACTCTGAATCTATCCTGTCCATCTCTCAGATATTCCTTCACCAATATGGACTGTTGATTTAGCAAGTCAAAGTTGTTGGTATGTGTAGACACTTCCACGTGTCATTATCATATCCATCCTCTTGGATTGTCCTGAAATCATATGGACCGTTCATTGTATTGTCTTCCTTAGAGCTCTTTCATTGCTGCACCCTTTTTTACTCTAAAACTTCAAATCCGAAAAACTTCTACCTAATTACATGTGTCTTCTCCATATCTATTAGTATGGATCACTTCAAATTAATATATTCCATTCATCTCTCTAAATGTTTTGGAGTATTATTCATTTCTATGTCCTTTCGACTATGAATATGCTACTCTGAAGGATTTTCACTAATGCTTCAGACTTTGAACTCAAACATAATTTTGACCGTCAATATTTTACTTGCAGTCGATCTGTACCATCAATTGGATTTCTTTGTCAGAGTGTTTTTTGCTAACACTTTATTTCTCTTCTGAAATCTTAACTCTGAAATTATTTCACCAATGAATCAGACTCCAAACTCAGAATTGATTCTAGTCGTCGATCATGAGAGAGATATATTCAATATCTAATCTTGTCCCTCCATTTAATTATACCGTGGAATAGTTTCTATAGGCGCTAGCTTTGGTCCGCCAAAATAAATGATCACGGTTAACTCTTCAAATTGATCTGAAGGTTGTTGTTCCTTGTTGTCTGCAAAAGGTTTCTCGATTTCATACTAAACTTCATCCTGATCATGTGTTTTCACTTTAAGTCTTTTTCTTCTCCTTTTCTTATGTAGTCCATATGCTCTATTGCACTTCCTTGATCTGTCTACAGGTTCGATCCTGGGACTTGTTATTCACATAGGGTAGATATGCACAACACATGGAGGCCTTCATTTTCTCCCCTATCATTGACAATAGTCAGTATTTCCTTGACATGATACCAATGACCCCCATGAATACCTTTGACATCAATGACTAGAGAGTTTCCAACACAAGGAGAAAGGTAATAATAAGTAATGTTTCTTTTCACACCTTAATCCCCTTCTTGGTCATATGACCAAGCTCCATGTCCACCGGGTTATCTTGTCTCCTAAAATTTGCAGGATTTATTCCTTTGGTTAACCTACGAGTTGTTCCCAATGCAATATCTCTTCACAATAGTTGATTTGTTTTTTTAATGGACGGTTGAATATGAATCTTGGAATATAGTCAAAGAATCTGTACTATCCATTGATTGATTTCTCGATGGATGACAATGATATCTCCTCAGAATATCTCGTCTCGCAATTTGGTCTTCAGAGTAATTTTAAAAACACAACTTAGAAAGTTTTGAAACTTCCACTCCGACGATATTTCACCTTCCTCCTCAGAATATGGAGGCTTTCAACCTCTCCATCATTGATCTGTCTTGATATAATGTTCATGGATCACTGTCCTGATCCCATTACGATACATCTATGCCACGACACTCACAGGTGGATGCCATATGTGAATGTCTTACTTGTAAATCCAAATTCCACGTGTCTCTTGATCATTCATTAACATCACCTCCACATGTCACAATTTCATTCACTGATGCCACATCTAGGCTCTATCAGTTTCCACATGTCACTCCCTCATTAGTTGATCTATTCAATTATGAATGTATCTCCACCGTTTATTGTTTTCCTCATATTGGAGTTACCCCAACTAATTGACTCTAATGGCCCTTCTATGACAACAAATGGGATACCTCTACATGTTCTCTCCTTAACCCTTGACTAGGGTCACTTCGAATCTATCCTGTCTCTCTATCGGATCTTCCTTCACCAATATGGACCATTGATTAAGAAATTAGGAGTTGTTGGTTCATGCAGAAATTTCCATGTGTCATTCTCATATCAATTCACCTGGATTGTTCTAAAATCATCTGGACCAGTTTTCGTACTGTCTTCATCAGAGTTATTTCATTGCTGCACCTTTTTTTACTTTGAAACTTCAACTCTGAAACAATTCTACCTCCTGACACGTGTCTTCTCTAGATCTATTAGTCTGGATCACTATGAATTAATATATTCCATCCCTCTCTCTTGTTTTTTCAGAGTATTCTTCATTGCTATGTCCTTTCGACTCCGAATATGCTACTCCGAAGGATTTTCACTACTGCTTCAGACTTCGATCTCAAACCTAATTCATGTCACCTCCACATGTCACAATTTCATTCACTGATGCCACATACATGCTCTATCAGTTTCCACATGTCACTCCCTCATTAGTTTATTTATTCAATTATGAATATATCTCCATCGTTCATCTTTGTCGTTATATTAGAGTTACTCCAACTACTTGACTCTGATGGCCCTGCTATGACAACAAATGGGATACCACTACATGTTCTCTCCTTAAACCTTAACCAGGGTCACTCGAAATCCATCCTGTTCGTCTGTCGAATATTCCTTCACCAATTTGGACCATTGATTAAGAAATTAGGAGTTATCGGTTCGTGCAAAACTTTCCATGTGTCATTCTCAGATCCATTCACCCGGATCATCCCAAAATCATCTGAACCATTTGTCATACTATCTTCATCAGAGTTCTTTCATCACTGGACCTTTTTTTACTCCGAAACTTCAACTATGAAAAAATTCTACCTCCTGACACTTGTCTTCTCTAGATCTATTAGGATGGATCACTCCGAATTAATCTATGCCATCCTTCTCTCTTCTTTTTTCGGAGTATTCTTCCTTGCTATGTCCTTTCAACTATGAATATGATACTCCAAAATATTTTCACTACTGCTTCAGACTCCAACCTCAAAACTAATTATGCTCGTCGATATTTTACCTATTCTCAATCTGTACCATCGATTGGATTTCTTCGTCGGAGTGTTTTCTGCTAACACTTACTTTCTCTTCCGAAAGATTAAATCTGAAACTATTTCACTAGTGAATGAGAATATGAACTCAGAATTGATTCCGTCCGTCGATCAAGAGAGATATATATTCAATATCTAATATTGGCCATCCATTTACTTTTATTGTTGAATATCTTCTATAG
Source organism: Picea glauca (assembly GCA_000966675.3). Taxonomy (NCBI): domain Eukaryota; kingdom Viridiplantae; phylum Streptophyta; class Pinopsida; order Pinales; family Pinaceae; genus Picea; species Picea glauca. Next base: position 1,588 of record JZKD02S0460775.1, on the reverse strand, counting down.
TTTCCAAATTTGGTCTGACAAAATCAACGATCACGGTTAACTCCTCAAGTTGATATGAAGGTTGTTCTTCCTTGTTGTCTACAAAAGGTTTCTCGATTTCCCAAGATTGATGATATGTTTGATCAAATGAAAGAGGTAACTATATTTACAAAGATTTAATTGAGATTGAGATATCATCACTTTAGAATTAGGGAAAAGGAAATCCCCGAGATTATTTTTACAATGCCTTTTGGTCATTTTAAGTTTGTCGTAGTGCCAATTTGGGTTAACAAATGTTGCATCTATGTTTATGAGTTTGATGAATGGGTTGTTTTGGAAATACCTCGATAAGTTTGCACAAGTGTTTTTGGATGAAATTTTGATATATTCAAGAACATTATAGGATCACGAATATCATTTAAGGTTAGTATTTCAATGTCTTAGAGAGCACAATCTACATCCTAAACTCTTTAAGTGCTCATTCTTTGAATCAAAGATTCATTATTTGGATCATATAATCTTAGGAGAGGCTATTATGGATTGGACAATTCCTATGAATGTACATGAGGTATGAAAATTTATGGGTTTTGTTGGGTATTATAGGAGGCTTGTGGAGATATTTCCAAAAATTGTGAACCTTATTGTGGAATTACAGAAGAAAGATAAGAAATTTGTGTGGACATAGCAATGCAAAAAAACATTCAATAAGCTTAAACATTTGTTCACGAAAACTTCCATACTAAAGGTACCATGCATGGAATATGATTTTCTAGTTTGTATTGATGCTTAAAAAGAAGGATCAAGCATAATATTGATTCAAGAATGTAGGGTGATTTTCTATGCTTCACATAATATTAGAACAAATGAACAAAAAATTATGATTCATGACTTAGAACTTGTTGTAGTAGTGCATGGATCGAGGCTATGATCCTAGGGTTTTGTTCCTTCAATCAAGACATATTGGAATTTTTTCTATAACTATTTTTATGGGAAGTTTCACATAGAAAAATTTTGAGGAGACCAGGTGATCCAGATGGATATCGGTGGCCACCCACCTTTTCCAACTAGCTTAAAACAATTTTCTAGCAATTTTGATAATTTACTATTTTTAGCAGTTTTTCGGGTTTTGAAACTTTCGGAGCCATTTTGAGGCCCTAAACAACATTTTTTTTGGAAAAATGGGGAGAAACATGGAAGTTCCTTCAATTTTTCTCACACAAAAGTTGTAGTCCTTGGATAGATATTTCTAATGAGGTATTGATCACGTTAAATGGAGATCGTATGCAAACGTTACGACCCCAGGAAGTTGATTTACTGACTTACCCAAACGGGGCCCACATGACTTTTGGCGCTTCATCTCCTAGGGTTAGGTTTTGCATGTCTAGGGTTTTTGACATTCCTGTTTATTGTAAAAAGGCCTTCAGAGCCTCATTGTAACCATATTCTTGTGAATGAGCGCAACCGTCACATCTCTTCTCAGAGATAAGCCACCACCATTCCAACAAGCTTGTTTTCCACTACATTTTACAGTTTCAGCTTATTTCCTTATTGAATAGAAAACCAATTTTATTGTATCTCTGTTATTTTGTGTTAAGCACCTGTTAATAAT
>JZKD02S0460709.1:0-11758 GCA_000966675.3 Picea glauca | reverse complement strand
TATGTGTGTTGTTTTCTTCCATATCTTATGAGCTTCTCTTTAATCAATCAGGTTCATCCTCTTTTTTACATCAATGACAACACTGTCCTATTATCTCCTCAAATAAATTGGTGGATTTTTGCTTTTTGAGGTGATAGGTTGTGATCTAAATTTTATTTCCAAATTTTTCTAAGTAGGTTAGAGAGTCTGTATTTTGAAAATAAGATCAAAAGAAATTTTGAAGTTGGTTTGGTCGAGAAAAAGTCAGAATATCAGGTTTTGGTGGTTTAGGCAAGCCTCAAATGTGCTCATTAACCACCGAAAGCCTTTGTTCCTGGCAATTAAGGGGCCCAAGCAAGAAGGCGATTAACCAACGAAAGTATTTCAATGGTAAAAATGGAAATCCCGTGCTTTCGCACGAGCCAGCTGTCAAGTTGGCGCAATGATTAAAACATAACCGCCAAAATCTCGCCATGGTGGAGGGAATGCATGTTCGTGGTCTCTATCCAAAAGTTTTGAAGTCCCTCGAGCCTTTCAACTGCATTGGTCTTTTCAAAATCCAAACACGGCGGTGATTTTCATATATGATTTCACGGAGCCTCCCTCCATTTCAGTCGCAGGTACACTAGCCATCATGATCTGGTTATTCCTTCATTGAATCCTCGATGAATCATTATGAATCCTGGAGATTGCTGAGATAACTGTGAGCTCGTGATTTCATCAGTAAATCGTATTTTCAGAGAATCCTAATCCTGTTTCCTCTGGTGATTGTCAAAGCGCCATTAAGTCAAGCGAGCACTCTCGAGTCAAGTAAGCCTGGTCGGGTTATTAGGTAAGCTCAGAATCTATCCTCTTTCAGTTTCATAAATGAAAATGCCACCAAAAATCTAAAGTTTCGGCATATTCTCAGTCAAACTGTCGTCCGAAACTGGGTTAGTTTTTTGAACTCGGTGATCTTAATGTTTGTGTCACCCTATTCCACCGGTTTTTCATGAGTGATACTTGTTGTCTACCTAATTTATAGAGTCATTGTCTCCCTGGACGTCCAGCTCTCCATAATAATAGGCACACTGAACATTGACCCATGTCGAAAGCAAGGCCAACTTTGAGATCTGAGGTAGATGGAGTTTGGTATTTATAAGCTCACCCGGAGGTGGCCGAATTTTTCAAACAGACAAGAGTTTTTGCATACTGTGAGAAATTAACCAAATTTCACCAACAGGTGGTCGAATCTTTTCCTATTTCCTATGATGGAAGGACAACTAAAGTTGGCAAGGAGGAGATTATCATTGACGAAGCAGCCATTGCTGAGTACACAGGTTTACCCAGGTCGGGAGACTATTGGTTCAAGACTACCACACCTTCAAACATCGAATTCAGGTCATATTTGCTACCGGTGCATAAATCTTTGATCTGGAAGAAGGATATTCCCATGTCTTATTTGGAACCAAAGTGGCAGTCCCTGTTGAAGGCAATTTTGGTGTATATCACTTGTGAGGGGTGCTACAACAGGGTAATGTTTTATCATTTTAAACTTCTGAATCATTTCATAGGCAGAGAGCCTATAAACCTGCCTTACTTCTTTTAAAAAACCCTAACGAAGATGGCAAGACAAGTGAAAGCCCAGCCTGCTAAGGTTATCAACAAATTATCACATCAAGGGCTAATTACTCCTCTTGTGAGAGAAGCTCTGTAGAAGAAACGGATTGAGTGGGGATTCTTTTTGTTTTGGAACAAATTTCAAACAGAAAGACCACTAGAGGCAGAAACTAAGAAGGCCAGGGGCGGAAAAAACACTACTCCCAAAAGCAGTCATAGTAAAAGGAAAGGAATCTCATTGCCAAGAGATCCCATAAAATCATCCCCTGGCAGTAAAAAAGGAATCAAAAGAAAATTGCAGTTTGAAGGTAAACAGTCTAAAATCCTTGCCACAGAAAATACCCCTCTAAATGTACCTTACAGTGATTCAGAAATAGAACAAGAGGTGGCAGAGACATAGGATAACATGCAGACTGAACAAGGTGCATATTTTTGTTCAAATCTACCTTCACCAAGTCCTCCAGATGCCCATAGGCAACCAGAAGCAGAAGCCTCCTCAAGCAAGCCTAAAATAGCTATATCACAGAAAATCAACAAGCTCATGCAATAGGTTTATGAAATGGAAGTCCTAGAAAGGGTAATCAAAAAAGCTAATACAGACCTCACTGACAGAAATGTAGAACTGTTCAAAATGAATCAAACCCTCAAAGAGAAGCATGAAAAAATTAAAGACAGAAACAGGGTATTGATCAGAGAAAACATGAAGTTGTATAGACAGCTCAGGATCCTGAGGTTGAAGTTAAAACAGTTTCAATCAACAGCAGAGGAGAAAACTGGATTGGAAACTCTGGATAACTTAGCCACGACTATGATGGACACACCAAAACACCCCACACAGCTAGTAGAAGTTTGCAGGTCTACAAGAACAAGGGCTGCCTCATCTAAGAAACCCTGAGAATAAAAAAAGGGATCCAAGGTGAGCATTTTTGCAAATTTTGAAATTTTCTCAAAGATGCAGTTTCGGTGGTTTAGGCGAAGAGGACGACTGTTCATTAACCACTGAAAGCGGTGCTTTCGGTAGTTAAACCACCCAGAAGCTTTCCAAGTTAACCACCGAAAGCCTGTCATGTTCAGAATAATCAAGTTTTTTCACAGATCAAGGTTTCTTGAGTTGAAAAGGTTTGAAATCTTTTCAAATGAACATCTGATGAATTATCAAGACAAAGCCAACAGTTATTTTTGAAAAATTGTGGAAAGAAGAGGTGTTCCAATGGTTTTTGATATCTTTTGACAAGACAGAAAATCAAGACACTTTTCTACCTCAACAGATTTGAATTTGCCTCTCTTGGAGAGTCATCATTTAGCCTTGGGAGGCTATCCTGCACTTCACCAACAATCAAGACAAGAGAAAGACCATGAAATCTGGGATTGACCTCATTTTTGGGGATCATCCCACATCTTTTGCAACTGAATTTTGATTTACTATCTTTAGTATATTTGATCCTTGTTTTTAGGATCTCAAAACTACTTTGTAAAGCTATAAATCTTAGGATAGAATATGAACCAAGGGTTCGATTTTGGGTTCTACATGCTGCTACTGTAACTAAGACTCATTCTTAATATATGAAACATTGCAAGCTTCCTTCATTTGTGTTTTCAGACCTTTCTTTTTTGTTCTATGATATCTTATGAGTGAATGATTTATTTGTTGGCGCTTATTCAATCTACATGTGACTGTCATCTCACTAATTGATTGATTAAGTTAAGAATCATAAGTTATTGCCTTAGTTTTTAAACCCATTGTGGTTACTGTTTTACATGAGTATAATCTGGTTCAACAACTATCTTCTATTCTATTTGATAAACCCTTATCTGATTGCATTTTTAGAAGGCCTTGTGATATTTGATATTTTTAGACAGTCTTAAAGACATAGTCCAATCCCTAGATATTCATCTTGATCCAAAAAACTACATCAAGTATTAAGAAAATAGTTCCCAAAAATAGTGAGTTACCAGGCATCTTTGACTTACAGCCTAGGAGATTTTCCTGGAGTGATAACAAATTGGCATCGTTGTCGGGGAGAGGAGATTGAATCTCAGCTTCTTTGGGAGACGACAAAGATCTAGTTCTTGATGATAGACAAGAAGTAGACACTATCGGTTGTAAATTTTCTATCTGGCGACTCCATTGAAATGAAGTGGCTCCAAAAAGAGCTCACACCAGGGCGAACCAAGAAGGCCCATTGACAACACCAGTTCCTTATCCCAAGAAGATCATCAGTAAGGGAAAAGCTTTGCAAAGAAAGGCTTTTGGATCTGCAAGGGCAGTAGATTTAGGTATTCAAACTGATACTCATCCTTCCATATCTAAAAAGCCTCTAGTTGAATCCCCTGCTGAAACTCATAATTATTAGGAAATTGAAAATTTATCTCAAGTTTCTAAGGTAGAAGAACCTTCATTTTCTTCTAATATTATTGACTCTGTTCTTGAGGTTGATGTTTCATCCCATCCAAAATAATTGAATACAGAATCCTTTCAACAGAAAGAAGCTTCTTCCTCATCTTCCTTGGATTCCTCACCCATCAAACCTTCAAAAGGTGTTCTATACACTCACACTAATCTGCCTATTCTTGAAGGTATTCTTCATGATCTGTCCTCTAAGGGAGAAGAAAATTTAGCTTTGTTACTCAGTCAATTTTATAAATCCTCTTATTTTTCACCAATTTCTGAAACTTCTCCTCAAGGTGAAGTGAGACAGCCATTCTATTCTAACTCAGGTAGCCCATCTCCTCCATCATCTCCTACGAGTTCTTCGTCTGTGTCAATCACCAAGACTGCCATGGCTTCCCCTTTGACTAGGATGGAACAAATTTTGGCAAATAGATATGCCCCACTTGTATTTCCAAATCCCTTGTCCGTTATGCCAATCGGAGACTATTAGAAATATATGCCAAAGTTTACAGGAGCAGGGGAATATACTGTCGAAGAACATATTGAAGCTTTTTATGCTTATACCAAAAATATAAATATTTCAGAAGAAGATGTGTGGACTAGAGTTTTTGTTCATAGTTTGGATGGCCAAGCCCGAAAGTGGTTCAAAGAGCTACCATCAAATTCGATGAAGTTTGGAAATTTGAAGAGAGAAGACGGAGAGTCGGTCTCGGACTTCATCAAGAGATTCAATAGGATGTTTGGTAAGATCCCTGCATAGATTAAACCAAGCGACGCATCGACAAAGATCACATTCTCTACTGCCTTTGATCCAGATTTTTTTCTAATTCTTAGAGAAAGATGATCAGCCACACTTGCTTTAATGCAAGATGCCACCCTCGAGGTTGAGTCTAACATTACAACATCTCAGAAGCTTAAAGGAAGGGTTGAGAGGAAGAAGTCTATTATTGAGTCCTCCTCTTCTTCTAATAGTAAAATGGAAAAGGTGGCGAAGATGTTGGACAGTCTGACATCTGAAATGTCAAAATTGAAGGTCCAGAATCAGCAACCAGCAAGGGCAAAAGAGCCAAATGATTTTGCCCCGAGAAATCCAAATGCTTTTCCTTACAGAAGGAACAATCCACAAGTCCAGATCCTTCAAAGAGATAGGAATGCAGCTGATGATCATAGGATCAGACCGCCTCTTCAAAATGCAATGTTAGATGAAGAACAACCATCATCTCATGATGAAGTCAAAGATGCAGATGAAATAAACTGTTTTGGTGATGAAAATGATTCTTCATTTTTGACACAGGTAGACTATGAAGAAGCCCTGATGGATCAACAAATTCAGGAGGCAAGTGTTGAAGGATCTGTTTACTTGACAGATGATCAGAAAGGTTACAACTTAAGATCCAAGAGTGCTGGTCCAAAACCACCCATTGTTGTTCCTGTGAAGAACAAGGAAGTTATTGCTCCTGTGAAGAGTAAAGAGGTTGCTGCCAAGCAGCCTCCCACTCCTGAAAAATAGACCTCTCCTCCTGCAAAACCGCAGAAGAAACAAACTCAGCCCCCAGCCAAGGAGAAAGTCAGTCTCAAAGATCCTTCCAATGAGGTAAAGGTTTCAGGAAAACCATCTTTCTCCTTTAATTTTGAATCAGAAATTAAAAAAGTTAAGATACCGATGCCTTTAACTGAACTCATGAAGAATGAAAATTTTAAATCAGCCATCCTGAAGTCTCTTGAGCCAAAGACCTCTCCATCTGATGATTTCGTTAACCTACAAGATGATAAGCCTAAAGTAACCATAGGGCCTATGATAGAAGACCGAGATGATTCTTTCCTGCCATTCTACATATCCCTAAACGTCCATGACAAAATCCTTCACAATTGTTTGCTCGACTCTGGGGCATCACATAATCTTATGCCAAAAGAGGTCATGGATGAGCTTGGTCTGGAAGTCACCAAACCATATCAATATCTTTTCTCCTTTGATTCTAGGAAAGTCAGATGTCTCGGCCTCATCAAAGACCTTGTCATAAACCTTTCCCAATTTCCCATGAGAAGCATGGTTATGGATGTGGTGGTTGTTGATATTCCACCTAAGTTTGGGCTTCTCTTGTCTTGTTCATGGGGAAAAAGGCTAGGAGGTACCTTGCAGATGGATTTGTCATATGCTACGATTTCGTTGTTTGGGGGGGAGCTGAAAAGAATTTACAGGGAGAACCAACTTTCCTACATCATCAGTGATGGAAAGAATTCTGTCAATCATCCTATCTATGTTGTGGATATAGATTTTGGTTCATGATCCTTCAGATAGATGATGCTCAATCGACTCCTATGCAGCTTGTGAAGTCTATTGAACAACAAGATGATGGTGAAGACATTTCAGTCTGGACTATGTACTTTGATGGGGCCAACACTAAGGATTCAACAGGTGTTGGGGTGGTTCTGATCTCTCCTTCAAAGGAGACTATATCTTTGTCTTTCAAGCTCGACTTCAGAACTACTAACAACATAGCAGAATATGAGGCTCTGCTATTGGGATTAAATTCGGCCAAAGAAATGGGGATAAAATGTTTGAAGGTATTTGGAGATGCAGACCTCATTATACAACAGGTAAACAACACCTTTCAAGCTAAGCATGTCAGATTGAAGGCCTACAGGGACGAGGTATGGAAAGTGTGAGAATCTTTTTCTGTTTTTGAAATTTCATATATACCAAGGGACATGAATCAGCTCATTGATTCTCTTGCTATTTCAGCCAGCATGTTCATTCCTCCCATGCCCCCTAGGCTCAGTTATGAGATTCAAGTAAAATATCGACCATCCTTACCTGACAATATCAAATATTGGAAAGTTTTTGAGGATGATGATGAACTTAACAGATTTCTCCAAGTGGTAGATGAATTTTTTGATATGCATGTTGAACAACAAAATCTAAATGTAGAAGAATCCCAGAAACCCGAGCTAAAGAAAAAATCGGGCCAGCATGATATTGTTCATCTACCCAACAATTATATACCCCGAGGTTTGGTACCCTTGGAAAGGCTTTTTGATCAGAATGACGTTCCTTACAAGACAAACAAAAAGGAGAAAGATCCAGTTGTTCATGAGCATAACATAGGGGGTGAAAGCCAACCCAAACTTATAAATTTGTCTTCCGAATTGACTGTTGATCAGAAATCCAAATACTCCAGTGTTTTGAAGGAGTTTTCTGATGTTTTTTCTTGGAAATATAGTGACCTAAAGACTTATGACCCTGATATTATTCAACATAAGATCCCTCTTGAAAAAGACACCATTCCTTTCAAACAAAAGCTCAGACCTATCAGTCCTCTTTTGCTGCCTATGATTGAGAGAGAAATTAAGAAACTTCTCGATGCCAAGATCATTATTCCCTTGAGATACTCCAAATGGATTGCCAATCTGGTGATAGTAAGGAAGAAAAATGGTGAGGTCAGACTGTGTATATTTCAGAAACCTAAACAAATGCTCTAAGAAAGACAACTATCCCCTCCCTAAGATGGAACACTTGCTGCAAAGGATTTCAGGGGCCAATGTCATGTCTTTCCTTGATGGTTTTTCTGGTTACAATCAGATTTATGTCCACCCTGATGACCAGGAGAAGACTGCATTTACTACTCCTTGGGGTAACTTTATGTATGCCAAGATGCCATTTGGGTTAATGAATGCCGGGGCCACATTCCAAAGGGCCATGGACATAGCCTTTGTGGGAGAAAAGGACAAGTTTGTCCTCATATACCTTGATGATATCACAGTATATTCCAACAGTCATGAGGAGCATCTGAAGCATTTGAAAAGAGTGTTCTTAAAATGCAGGCAGTTCGGGATCTCATTGAATCCCAAGAAATCCCAGTTCTCTCTAAGGAAAGGTAAGCTCTTAGGCCACATCGTCTCAGCAGAAGGTGTAATGATTGATCCAGCATGGGTAGAGGCAATTCAAAAGCTATCCTTGCCAAGGTCAAAAAAGGACATTCAATCACTGCTCGGTAAGATAAACTTTGTTAGAAGGTTTGTGCCAAATTTTGCTGAATTAGTCAAACACATAACATGCATGCTGAAAAAGGGATCTGAGATAAAATGGACAAACAACGCGAGAAACGCTTTTCAGGATATCAAGCAAACGATCATGGAATCCCCGACTCCAATCAGCCCAGATTACAGTAAGATTTTCTATGTTTTTTCTTTTTCTTCTTACGACACAGTGGCAACAGTTCTGCTACAGAAAGACGATGAAAATTTGGATCATCCCATGTCTTTATTCAACAAAACACTCAGGGACACTGAATTAAGGTATGACCCTATCGAGAAACAAGCTTATGCTCTCATAAAAGCTTTAAAATCCTTCAGAATTTATATTCTTCACTCAAAGGTCATTGCATATGTCCCTTCATCTTCCGTAAAAGATGTTTTGACTCAACTGGATATTGACGGAAAGAGAGCTAGATGGATTGCAAAGATGATTGAGTTCAATATTGAAGTAAATCCCGCCAAATTGGTAAAAGGCCAAGGCCTTGCTAATATTTTAACAGAGGAAAATCATAAGCTGTTGGACATTAATTTCGTAGGGGAAGGTTCGGAAAATTTGCAGGCAGAGTTGGTAGCGGAAGGACAACATAGCAGTCAACAAGTGGCAGAGCACTTTTCTTCCTGTGAATGGTATTCAGGTATTATACATTTTTTGCAAAAGCTCGAAGTTCCCCCTGAACTTAGTATGACTCAAGCACAAGCTCATCAGCTCAGAGCTATCAAATTCTGCATTTACAACAATCTGTTATATTGGAAAGACCCTACTGGTTTACTTCTCAGACGCTTAGATAAAGAAGAGTCGGTTGAAGTGACACAGCAGTTTCATTCAAGTGTTTGCAGCGGTCATCATTACTAGAAGACCACTGCCCATAAAATCCTAAGGGCTGGATACTATTGGCCTTTCCTCTTCTCAGATGTGTGCACATTCGTCAAATCTTGTGATAAATTCCAAAGATTTACGGGTAAGCAACAACTAAAATCTTTACCCCTGATACCTATAGTGGTGAATAGCCCTTTTCAGCAGTGGGATTTAGATTTTATAGGTGAGATAAGTCCTTCATCCAGTGGTCATCACAAGTGGATTTTGGTAGCCACATATTATTTCACAAAGTGGATAGAGGTGATTCCCACCCGAAATTCTACACACCAGGTAGTCATGAAGTTTCTCTATGAAAATATTTTGAGCAGATTTGGTTGTCCCAAGAGGCTGGTAACAGATCATGCAGTAATGTTTAAAGCAGAAGCATTGGTAGACATGTGTGAATCAATGGGCATCCAGCTGGTACACTTGAATCCCTATTACCCTCAAGGTAATGGCTTGGATGAATCATCCAATAAGAGCTTGATCAAAATCATAAGAAAACTGTTAGAGGAAAATAAAAAGAATTGGGATTCCAAACTGAAATTTTCTCTGTGGGCAGATAGAGTAACTATTAAAAAATCCATAGGAACTTCCCCATTCAAATTGGTTTATGGGACTGATGCTATTTTTCTTGTTCAGTTAGTTTTGCCAATGGCTAGGTTCTTTCAGGAAGAGCAAACCAAGTCAAATGACATGGTAAGAAGGATGCTTGATTTGGTGGAACTGTAATAAGCTCATGAACAGTTAGTGGACAGATCAAAATCTCATCAGAAGAAGATGAAAAAGACTTTTGACAGAAAGGCGAAGGTGGACAGTTTTCAGATTGGTGATTGGGTTCTAAAATGGGATGCTCTTAGATAGGATAAAGGCAAGCATAACAAGTTCGATTCCTTGTGGACATGTCCTTTCATGATTACTCACGTGCAAAATAACAACACTTTCATACTGCAGAATCTGGAAGGCGAAGAAATGTTTGGTGGCCCGGTAAATGGGCGATTTTTAAAACTCTATTTTGTCTAAGGCCGTCAAGCCTAGACATTGTAATGTTAGTCTTAGTTTTTATTTTTTGAATAACTCCATGCCCAATGGAAACACTAGCATATAGTTTAGTTTTTATGTTCTTTTTCAGGAAAGGCATTGATTCTATGGTTCTTGAAACTTCACAGGGAGGTGTTCATCCCCAATAGGAGCCAGTGTTATCTCCTCAAATAAATTGGTGGATTTTTTCTTTTTGAGGTGATAGGTTGTGATCTAAATTTTATTTCTAAATTTTTCTAAGTAGGTTAGAGAGTCTGTATTTTGAAAATAAGCTCAAAAGAAATTTTGAAGTTGGTTTGGTCGAGAAAAAGTCAGAATATCAGGTTTCAGTGGTTTAGGCGAGCCTCAAATGTGCTCATGAACCACCAAAAGCCTTTGTTCCCGACAGTTAAGGGGTCCAAGAAAGAAGGCGATTAACCACCGAAAGTATTTCAACGGTAAAAATGGAAAGCCCGTGCTTTCGCACGAGCCAACTGTCAAGTTGGCGCAATGATTAAAACATAACCGCCGAAATCTCGCCATGGTGGAGGGGATGCACATTCGTGGTGTCTATCCAAAAGTTTTGAAGTCCCTGTGTCCTTTCAACCGCATTGGTCTTTTCAAAATCCAAACACGACGGTGATTTTCATATATGATTTCACGGAGCCTCCCTCCATTTCAGTCGTAGGTACACTAGCCATCATGATCTGGTTATTCCTTCATTGAATCCTCAATGAGTCATTATGAATCCCAGATATTGCTGAGATAACCATGAGCTCACGATTTCATCAGTAAATCGTATTTTCAGAGAATCCTAATCCTGTTTCCTCTGGTGATTGTCAAAGCACCATTAAGTCCAGCGAGCACTCTTGAGTCAAGTAAGCCTGGTCGGGTTATCAGGTAAGCTCAGAATCTATCCTCTTTCAGTTTCAGAAATGAAAATGCCACCGAAAATCTAAAGTTTCGGCATATTCTCAGTGAAATTGTCGTCCGAAACTGGGTTAGTTTTTTGAACTCGGTAATCCTAATGTTTGTGTCACCCTGTTCCACCAGTTTTTCATGAGTGATACTTGTTGTCTGCCTAATTTATAGAGTCATTGTCTCCCTGGACGTCCAACTCCCCATAATCATAGGCACACTGAACATTGACCCATGTCGAAAGCAGGGCCAGCTTTGAGATTTGAGGTAGATGGAGTTTGGTATTTAGAAGCTCACCCGGAGGTGGCCGAATTTTTCAAACAGACCGGAGTTTTTGCATACTGTGAGAAATTAACCAAATTTCACCAACAGGTGATCGAATCTTTTTCTATTTCCTATGATGGAAGGACGACTAAAGCTGGCAAGGAGGAGATTATCATTGACGAAGCAGCCATTGCTAAGTACATAGGTTTACCCAGGTCGGGAGACTGTTGGTTCAAGACTACCACACCTTCAAACATCGAATTCAGGTCATATTTGCTACCAATGCATAAAGATTTGATCTGGAAGAAGGATATTCCCATGTCTTATTTGGAACCAAAGTGGCAATCCCTTTTGAAGGCAATTTTGGTGTATATCACTTGTGAGGGGTGCTACAACAAGGTAATGTTTTATCATTTTAAACTTTTGAATCATTTCACAGGCAGAGAGCCTATAAACCTGCCTTACTTCTTTCACAAAACCCTAACGAAGATGGCAAGACAAGTGAAATCCCAGCCTGCTAAGGTTATCAGCATATTATCACATCAAGGGCTAATTACTCTTCTTGTGAGAGAAGCTCTGTAGAAGAAACAGATTGAGTGGGGCTTCTTTTTGTTTTGGAACGAATTTCAAACAGAAAGACCACCAGAGGCAGAAACTAAGAAGGCCAGGGGCAGGAAAACTCCTACTCCCAAAAG
>JZKD02S0460698.1:0-17405 GCA_000966675.3 Picea glauca | reverse complement strand
GCTTCAATACCTCTACTGAGATGAGGTTATTTTGGCTTCCTCTATCAACAATGAAATGTAGTGGAGCACCCTTCACCCACATCTGCGAGTGAAAAAGGAACTCACCTTCCTATGACTCTTCTGGTTCATTTGGATGGATCTTGGTGGTAGCGACTATGGAACTAGGTTTTGCATCAAAGATCTACTTCACCTTGTCTAGATCTAAATCAGAGTATGATCTTAGATCTAACTTTGAGGCTTTCATCTCAGCCACCAATGATTGTTTCGAGTGACATTCATAGGTGTTGTGTCAGGGGCTTGTATGGAATTTGCACCACTTCCCAGTGTCTTTCTTCTTCTTCCCATTACCCTTCTTTGTTTGTGGCTTAGACTGGTTTTCCTGTGGTTGTCCATCCTTGCTTTGTCTTTTGTTTTGTGTGTTGGGGCTTCCTTTGCCCGACTTGTGTTGTGATGCATCCGCAGATCCAAACTCCCGCTTATTCCTCTGGTTAAATGTTTTGCTCGATTTTGACAACATATCAATAAGCGGATCCCAACGATGAGATGTCCAAGAACTCCATTTTTGTTTGGATGTACCTATGTAGGGCCCCACGGTATTTTAGAACTAGATGTCGGTCAGATTCTTTGATACCCAGCTTGGTGCGCAAGGTATGGAAGGTATTTGTGAACTCTGACACTGTTTGGTCCATCTCGAGTATTGGTCATCATAGTTTCCAACATGGTAATATTGTTCCTTGATGGCATCCATAAAAGATTCCCAAGTGGGCTCGACCCCAAATATTCTAGACTTCTCTATGGAGTTTTTCTCACAGTAAGTTTCCTACCAATGTTTGACATGGGGGACCGCATTAAGGAGCGCAAAGGTGATCTTTTCCCTATTGGAAAAATTGTGGACAGAGAAATAACCTTCTAGTAGACTTAACCATTTTTCTAAATCATTTGCATCTATCTAACCTTCAAATGTGGGAATATCAAAATTAACTTGTACCTCGAAGGTTGTGGCGCCTCCAAAGTGGTCGCTTGACGAAGATGCCTATGTTGTTGTCGGCAACCGCCAAAGGATTTGGGAAAAGTGATCCATCATCTCATTCCTTTGTTTCACAAGGACTTTTGCGAGCAACAACTTAATAGAATCTCCCACTCCTTCATCTCTTTGTTCCTCTTCCATGGGCGGTTATTAGGGTCAGTGAGGACAGTCTTCCAAAGGTTTGACCAGTTCTAGTCTCGATGTTTGATACCCTGACCTCGTTGGGGACATGCACAAAGAAATATATAAACAACATACCACTGATTTGGATTTATGAGGGAAAAAAATGAAGCACGTAGATACAACAATAATCAAATTCTATTAAATATTGAAATATGCAGAGACTATAAAAGAAAATACATAATGAAATGAACTCGCTAGAATGGTGGTAGCTTATCTTTGAGAAGAGAGTGACGACTACACGCATTTGCAAGAAGATGATTACAATGAGGCTCCCAATTCCTTTTTAACATAAATCATAAATGAGAAAACCCTAAACATCCAAAACCCAAACCTTGGAAGATGAAACACCAAAAGGTTTGTGGGCCCCAATGGGGGTAGTTGATACATCGACTTCCCTATGGCGTAACTTTTGCATACGATCTTAGTTTGGGGTGATTGATACCTCCTCGGAAAGGTTTAGCCAAGGAGAACACATTGTGAACGTCCCAATAATTCCAACAAGCGTCTATTAGGTGTTGCCACATAAAAAAAACTTCATTTAGGGCCTCAAAACGGCCCTGAAATTTTGGGACTCAAAAAACTGTAGAAAAACTGCCAAAATGGAAACTGCATGTTGAGCTAATGGAATAGGTGGGCAGCCACAGATGTCCTCCTAGATCAACATCGACATCTTTCTTTATTTGTTGATCTTCATGCGGCTCTACAGTCACCATATTGTAGTGCGCCTTCTTTTCTTCCCACTTTGCCAACAAGTTTGGGTAATCTTCTGTGACATGCTCTGTACCATGGAAATACCCATAGAGAGCACGTGGTTTAGTACATAATCATGACACATGGCAAACTTTGACACAATTAAAGAAAATAGGCGGTCTTCCTCCACTGCCAATGTATCCTCATCCATATCCTCCTCTCGGGCCTCCTTGATATCCTCATCTATTCTCACCTCTGCAGTCACCCCCTTTCTATTCCTATTGGACCCGAAAGGCATCTGCATTGTGCTCCTACATCAGCTGCAGTGATTGACAATTTTTTACATCATGCCCCATGGATTTTCAAAACTCACAAAACGGATTATGCACAGTCTTCTGATATTTATGTAGTGTTAGGAAACAAGGAGGTGTATGTCCCCATTGTTTGCAAATCTCGCACAACTCAATCTGAGGTTCGGTTGGAAATGGATTATGTGCTCCCTTCGCCATGTAGCTTCCCATCATGGGGCATTCATTCTTATGGTTTCCTTCTGTGTGACACATAGTACACCACACATGCTCGTGCACCACCTTAGCCTTAGCCATATCTTGTAGTTGCATTGTGAGGTTTGTAAGCTGAGATTGTACCTACGCCAACCTTGTTGATGTATCACCACCTCTTGAATTAGCTTCTAGGCACATCACAATCTCCATGGCCTCCACCTGAGTCATCAACTTATTTTGAGTGAATAGGGCCTTGAATGTGGGGTAGAAGACTTGCAATAAACCACTCCTTATGTTGGACATATTGGATCTAAAATATCAGTTTGTCCAACAATATCTTGAACCATTGGTCATAGTCCCATACGGTTTCTCGAGCCTACTGCTTGATCTCAGCAGTACATTGTGTTTCTGACTTAGGCTTCTAGATCTTTCTAAGAAAATCTCTCTTAATCTCTGTCAGGGACCTAGCTTGTCTCGTCGGCATAGTCGCCCTATAAATCATGTACCATGTTAGAGTTTTGTCTCTAAATGTGGTCTCCAGCTGCATTATCTTGGATGCTTCGTATGCGACTCTCTTTACAAACCATATAGCTTCACATGTAAACCAATGTTGTTCTACATCCTCTCTTCCCATCCAACATAACACAAGTAGCCTCAAAGTTGTGTCTTGGTTCGCCACACTCGCTCTAGAACTATGCCCTCCCAACTAATGGCTATTGATTGGTGATATTGATATTAATACCGAGACTCTTCCTTGTGAAGTATTGTCAACTTCGACCTTTTCTTCACTCGTATCTTCTCTGCTCGTTTCCCCTACTCTTTCTTCTTCTACTCCTATCTCTGCACTTTCTTCGTTTCTTTCTTCTTGATTACAAATGTGCAAGGGGGGTGGTTCAAATAGGGGGTTCCTCCATCTTCTCTCATTATCTTCGATGAGGGATACCAAAGAGATTCCTACCTATAGCAGCGCAAGCCCATTCACAATTTGTTAAGGCTTCTTCCCCTTCTCATAGGGGTCCATTGCCATCTTCTGTCATGTCAGTATTGCTACTATGTGCCTCGTCGTCCTCTAATGTGACTACATCTCTTAATAGCCACGGAGATCTAACTTTGTATTCTCCCACCCTACCCCCACTACTCTCGGTATCCTCACTTGATANACTCTTTCTTCTTCTACTCCTATCTCTGCACTTTCTTCGTTTCTTTCTTCTTGATTACAAATGTGCAAGGGAGGTGGTTCAAATAGGGGGTTCCTCCATCTTCTCTCATTATCTTCGATGAGGGATCCCAAAGAGATTCCTACCTATAGCAGCGCAAGCCCATTCACAATTTGTTAAGGCCTCTTCCCCTTCTCATAGGGGTCCATTGCCATCTTCTGTCGTGTCAGTGTTGCTACTATGTGCCTCGTCGTCCTCTAATGTGACTACATCTCTTAATAGCCACGGAGATCTAACTTTGTATTCTCCCACCCTACCCCCACTACTCTCGGTATCCTCACTTGATACCCTACTTCTAAATTTGCTTCTCTTTGATGAACTTTCTCCTTCTGTGCTTCTCTCTGGCACAAAACTATCTCCCACGCATCCTCCTGGTGTGGTCTCCTTTCTTTTCATTCTGGTTTTGACCCCTCATTCTTCACCCCTTGTTATCCTTTTTTCACTCCTTTTTTCAACTTTCCTCCTTAACTCAACTCTTCTTGCGTATCTCTCGAATATTTTTCTCTTATGCTCTTTTGGGTCCATTCTCTTCTCACCTCATCTCATCATCTTCTAGATCCCTGCCATTGGATCCATTCTCTCTCTCTTTCCCCCCATTCTTTTCATACCCCTCCTATGTGCAAGGGGGTCCACTCAACCATCCTATCAAGCTCCATGTGCATCGACCCCTTCTCCACAAACAACATCTTGATCCACATCGGGAAATCTACCAACAATATCCTTTTAGGGTCGGCAACAAAACTTATTTTAGCCTTGTTGAAAGACTCGATGTATTCAATGGAAAACTCAATGATGTATCCTTCCTTAGCCCGATCGAACCAGAAGCCAATTGCTCAAGCCCACTTATTATCCACAAAATTCAGTCTATTGACCGTAGTCTGGTATCATACTAGTGGTTCTTGGGCTCCCAAGACAATGTTAATCATTGTCTACCTCTTTATCCACTCATACAACAAACAAGGAAACTTAGCAAAGAAAATTTCATGCAAATATGTATAGATATACCTCTATTTCCAGCATTCGGCATTGGCCACCATGTTCTTGGTATCTCATCGTGTGAACTCGTCTACCTTCTCAGATAACCGATCTTGTATTTCCTCTCGAGAGGGTTTCCACTTCATTCTTTCTTTTCATCGTGCAATACAAAACCTTCATGTCCTAACAATGGAACCATCTATTGGCTCTTCTTCCTCTCGCTAAGGGGTGAAATACCCAAGGTTCGTCAATATTTACCAACAAAACCCCAAGGCGCCAACATACTCAATCTTCAGTCGAGGACTGAAAAAGGTCTTACCCAATACGCTATGAGAATCACATAGACCATTAGTCTTGTGTCGGATGCGAAGGAACACCAAATATAGGAAAACCTCTCAGGAATAAACCCCTTCATTCATTCATATCCAAGCAACAAACTACTAGACACCATAAAGTAAATAGACATGCAGTCAAACCTTGACATAGAGGAATGCAGGGAGAAAGGACTTCACATTTCATTCATTAACTTCAAATTCATTCATATGAAAATTCATAACAGAGATGCGTCATGCGCTCTAGTCTCTTCTTTTCATTCATACACAGTTTCTAGCTCTATTACAAACTCATGAAAAAATTGGGACAAAACTTAACTTGGAACAACTCTCTTACTGTTCCAGTCTACTCTTTGTTACAATCATGAATTATCTCTCTCTCTCAACTCCTCAACTCCACTATCTTGAGTGAACAAAAGTCCCACACACTTTGTGTGTCTGCATGCATCCCCCATATCTTTCTTGGAGCGTGTCGATCCTAACTAACTTGCTAGCTCATCCATACCTTTGAAACTCATGAACACATAGGTTGCAAAATTTAGGAAACCCATGGACACAAAATATGGTCAACTCAAAGCTAGACATCAAGTAATAATAATGATAGGGGTGATTCTATGCATAATAAAGGATTAATTACAAGACAACATAAACTTGAAGAAAATTGACCAAGACAAACAATATATTTGACTTGAAATACAAGAGGAAATCACTAGTACCTTTTTGGAAACATGCTAACATGACTCCCATAAATCAAAGTTTTCATAGGAAACATGGAATAAATAGTGAAGATTCATACCATCACATACCAAGGGACATAATCGACTTTAAAGAAAAAATATTTCATAAATCTAGTGGGGGGATTTAATGGGAGAGCAAGGAACCCCAAATGAAAATGTTTTTATATAAAACACACACCTTGTATGGTTGATTGAAGATGAGGGAATTTGAAAAAGGGGATCCATATATGGAAGCAAGGAACTAATATGCCTTAGAAAAGGGATTCCAAACTTGTGTAACACATACACCATCATTATATGTAATGGCCTTGAGCTAGGGAAAGGGTTGAGGTAGGCCATGTCTCACAGACATAACAATTAAAGTGTAGTGGATTACATGATTATTTTAGAAAACATAATAGAAACATATCATCTTTCATCATTTGTAATTGATGATAATATATATCCTTGGACCATGACCCATTGTTTGAAGAGATTAATTAGACAAAAAGGAGGTTGGGGAGAAAGTGCAACAACACCAAGTACCACTAAAAGCAATAGTTGTTACCACAAAGGATGTAGAAATCTCTAAAGAATAAATTGACAGAATCACTTCTCACTTGTCGGGTCAATGAATGAAACCAACCAAATAGTGCATACCAATGCTTGAAAACTGCAAAGCTAAGAAACCGGGGATGACAAATAGTGTAAGGCAACAAGGGTAATGTACAAGAGAAAGAAGAGTAAATCGAAACTCATTTTTTATAAGTTGATTGTGAATAAGCAAAAAGGTAAATTTGTGATGTTAAGATAATAAGAGATGATAAATATGGTAAAGGAAAACTCGAAATCCTTTTGGAGGGAATTGTAGACCCCAAATAATTTATAGGCAATGATATCACGTTGATCCAATGGTTATCTTATGTGAGAAATTTGTATGAAAATCTAGTAGAGAGAAAGCAACCACCATAAATTAGAATAGTGGAAGAAGATTCATGAAAGAGGATGTACCTTAGGGCATAAAAAGATGGCATCAAGAAAAGAAAAAGGCATTGAAGCACTACAAGTAGAATCCTTGAAATAGGGAACAAATTCCTTGATTGACACATCACAACCCTACTAAATAAGATGGGAAAAGAGGGGTTCCCAAGTAGATGGGAAATGAGTCTCATTTTTCATGTGTTCAAAGGGGAGACAAAATAAGTTGGGGAACTACAAAACCATTATGATCAACACAATGTTTACCAAGCTCATAAAAGGGATTGTGGAGAAAAACATGAGCAAATGAGTAGAAAAAAAGGATCAAATAATCAAAGGACATGCTCATATGATTGAAACACTCCACCATCAACAATTGCATCACATTTAGGTGCATAGTGAAAAAGACTTGAGACAAAAAAGGTGAAGAACTATGTTATTGTTCTATTTACTTTGAAAAGGATTTTGGCACCATCCCAAGGGAGAAAAATGGGAGAGGTTGACAGAAATGGGTGTCCTAAGTGGTTAGAGGAAAACAATTCCTACGTTATACGAGCAATTAAAGGCTAAAATCAAAACTATAG
Organism: Picea glauca; assembly: GCA_000966675.3. Taxonomy (NCBI): domain Eukaryota; kingdom Viridiplantae; phylum Streptophyta; class Pinopsida; order Pinales; family Pinaceae; genus Picea; species Picea glauca. The sequence goes on along the minus strand of JZKD02S0460698.1, from coordinate 10,200 downwards.
AGAGTCTTTTAGAGAGCTTCAACTATGACATCAGGATGAAGCAGGGTTGCCCCCCCTCCCCCACATCATTCAGTCTTTACATATATGCTAAAGGAGTGGATAAACATGAAAGGCGAGGATAGATGAACATAGTGAAAATTATCATAAAAATTTGGCTATGTATAGGACACGATACTAACTAATGGGACTTTATGTAACTTACATGATCACATGGAGTTTTAGAGTAGTTTTGCACAAAGGTTGGGATGAATGTGAACATGAGTAAAAATGAGATATTAGTGTTCTAGCTAAAAAAAGAACAAAATAACCACAAATAATCTTCTAAGGCGAGCCACTAGAGATAACCCAAATAACCACAAATAATCTTTGAAGGTGAGCTACTAGAGATAATCCAAAACTTAAATATTTGGGACTAGATTTCAATGAGAAGCTAAGGCGAGGCATATGCATGAGGAAAACATTGCAAGGAGGGTGGAAAGCATTCTTCATGCTACAAAATAGATGTTGGACAACCGAGGTTTGTCACTGGCAAATTCTGCACTCCTTTCAAATGCTTATAGCCCCAATACTCCTTTATGGATGTGACATTTAAGTGGAACAAGCGAGTACACAAACACCTTATAACACGTTGTCTAAGAGTAAAATGCAACATTTACTTATGAGATACTCCTAGTTGAAACAATATTATACCCAATAGAGTTGAAGGCATTGAGAAAATTGATTTTACATAGATAGAAATGTTGTTAGAAAATAAAAATGTGCGAGAGATAAAAATAAAAAAATCAGAGCAACATGCACACTTAAATCACATGAGATTTATCCTGGAAAACTCTTACGGGAAAAACCAACCAAAAATTATTGCCCTTGGCCAAATCCGACCAATCTCCTGGCCTGAGCCAAGTGAGACTTAAATCTTGACACATTACAATGGATTATCACCCAACCTTTTAAAGGCTTTCATTACATGTAATGCACATGCTCAATAAGACGGGTCACCAATACCATGTGTCTGAAACCACAATTGTTGACCTAACAACTTTGACTCTTTCACTGAGTCAAGTTTATCCTAACATTCCCCCTTTAAACTTGACTTGGGATTTCCCATGACCAAATCATGCCAAACCTCCCTCAAAGTCAGGGTATCCGGGAATCCTGCATGCTCCCCCCTATCACCTAGGTCTACGTCTAGACTTTACCAGTGAAATTTCAAACTTGAGGTAAGCATGCCTAACTAGGTCTTACAGTTGTATGCCATTTACATTCAACTCCATAAAAAAAAATTTCATTGTTGCTATCCCAACACTTATGCCCCATCCTATTGCTTTGCCATTCCTCCAGCTCTTGGTGCTCGCTTCTTGGTATATTTGCAACCAAACAATAGATCCATTCACACCTGACATATCCATAAGATCCAAGCATCCAAGTCATATATCCTTCGCACACTCTGAGCCCAAAATCGGTGCTCTTCAAATCTCAGTGTTGAAGCCTTCAACGCCTCCTAGGGATTTAAACCTTAGATCTATACTCTCATAGCCACGTCTTTCTTTTCATCATTGTCAACCTTGCTCTGATACCAGTGGTTTTTTTATTTTTCAATAATAAAGGCTTAAGCATGAAGTTCATTCCATTTTAGCATCTTACGTAAACCATAAACAATTTGTTGCAACAACCAGATCACAAGAAGAAACACCATGCAAAAGTACACAAGAAGTATCCTGGGAAACCCTTCTCAACAAGGGAAGAAAACCCAGCCAATCCTTTGCTATATTCTTGAAGAGAAATACCTCCACCACCATAAAAACCTAGCACACAAAAGGGTGCTTACAAACCCTAGAATACTAGCGCCCAAGAGAGGTGCGCACTTTTCTCAAGAAGATGTACTTGCTGAAATTTCCAAACTCACACAAAAGATATGATTCCTCAATGGGGAATTTACCTTTACTTATACTAGACTGAACCTGTCAACATAAGTGTCTATTGGCACAACAAGGNGCAAGGTATGGAAGGTATTTGTGAACTCTGACACTGTTTGGTCCATCTCGAGTATTGGTCATCATAGTTTCCAACATGGTAATATTGTTCCTTGATGGCATCCATAAAAGATTCCCAAGTGGGCTCGACCCCAAATATTCTAGACTTCTCTATGGAGTTTTTCTCACAGTAAGTTTCCTACCAATGTTTGACATGGGGGACCGCATTAAGGAGCGCAAAGGTGATCTTTTCCCTATTGGAAAAATTGTGGACAGAGAAATAACCTTCTAGTAGACTTAACCATTTTTCTAAATCATTTGCATCTATCTAACCTTCAAATGTGGGAATATCAAAATTAACTTGTACCTCGAAGGTTGTGGCGCCTCCAAAGTGGTCGCTTGACGAAGATGCCTATGTTGTTGTCGGCAACCGCCAAAGGATTTGGGAAAAGTGATCCATCATCTCATTCCTTTGTTTCACAAGGACTTTTGCGAGCAACAACTTAATAGAATCTCCCACTCCTTCATCTCTTTGTTCCTCTTCCATGGGCGGTTATTAGGGTCAGTGAGGACAGTCTTCCAAAGGTTTGACCAGTTCTAGTCTCGATGTTTGATACCCTGACCTCGTTGGGGACATGCACAAAGAAATATATAAACAACATACCACTGATTTGGATTTATGAGGGAAAAAAATGAAGCACGTAGATACAACAATAATCAAATTCTATTAAATATTGAAATATGCAGAGACTATAAAAGAAAATACATAATGAAATGAACTCGCTAGAATGGTGGTAGCTTATCTTTGAGAAGAGAGTGACGACTACACGCATTTGCAAGAAGATGATTACAATGAGGCTCCCAATTCCTTTTTAACATAAATCATAAATGAGAAAACCCTAAACATCCAAAACCCAAACCTTGGAAGATGAAACACCAAAAGGTTTGTGGGCCCCAATGGGGGTAGTTGATACATCGACTTCCCTATGGCGTAACTTTTGCATACGATCTTAGTTTGGGGTGATTGATACCTCCTCGGAAAGGTTTAGCCAAGGAGAACACATTGTGAACGTCCCAATAATTCCAACAAGCGTCTATTAGGTGTTGCCACATAAAAAAAACTTCATTTAGGGCCTCAAAACGGCCCTGAAATTTTGGGACTCAAAAAACTGTAGAAAAACTGCCAAAATGGAAACTGCATGTTGAGCTAATGGAATAGGTGGGCAGCCACAGATGTCCTCCTAGATCAACATCGACATCTTTCTTTATTTGTTGATCTTCATGCGGCTCTACAGTCACCATATTGTAGTGCGCCTTCTTTTCTTCCCACTTTGCCAACAAGTTTGGGTAATCTTCTGTGACATGCTCTGTACCATGGAAATACCCATAGAGAGCACGTGGTTTAGTACATAATCATGACACATGGCAAACTTTGACACAATTAAAGAAAATAGGCGGTCTTCCTCCACTGCCAATGTATCCTCATCCATATCCTCCTCTCGGGCCTCCTTGATATCCTCATCTATTCTCACCTCTGCAGTCACCCCCTTTCTATTCCTATTGGACCCGAAAGGCATCTGCATTGTGCTCCTACATCAGCTGCAGTGATTGACAATTTTTTACATCATGCCCCATGGATTTTCAAAACTCACAAAACGGATTATGCACAGTCTTCTGATATTTATGTAGTGTTAGGAAACAAGGAGGTGTATGTCCCCATTGTTTGCAAATCTCGCACAACTCAATCTGAGGTTCGGTTGGAAATGGATTATGTGCTCCCTTCGCCATGTAGCTTCCCATCATGGGGCATTCATTCTTATGGTTTCCTTCTGTGTGACACATAGTACACCACACATGCTCGTGCACCACCTTAGCCTTAGCCATATCTTGTAGTTGCATTGTGAGGTTTGTAAGCTGAGATTGTACCTACGCCAACCTTGTTGATGTATCACCACCTCTTGAATTAGCTTCTAGGCACATCACAATCTCCATGGCCTCCACCTGAGTCATCAACTTATTTTGAGTGAATAGGGCCTTGAATGTGGGGTAGAAGACTTGCAATAAACCACTCCTTATGTTGGACATATTGGATCTAAAATATCAGTTTGTCCAACAATATCTTGAACCATTGGTCATAGTCCCATACGGTTTCTCGAGCCTACTGCTTGATCTCAGCAGTACATTGTGTTTCTGACTTAGGCTTCTAGATCTTTCTAAGAAAATCTCTCTTAATCTCTGTCAGGGACCTAGCTTGTCTCGTCGGCATAGTCGCCCTATAAATCATGTACCATGTTAGAGTTTTGTCTCTAAATGTGGTCTCCAGCTGCATTATCTTGGATGCTTCGTATGCGACTCTCTTTACAAACCATATAGCTTCACATGTAAACCAATGTTGTTCTACATCCTCTCTTCCCATCCAACATAACACAAGTAGCCTCAAAGTTGTGTCTTGGTTCGCCACACTCGCTCTAGAACTATGCCCTCCCAACTAATGGCTATTGATTGGTGATATTGATATTAATACCGAGACTCTTCCTTGTGAAGTATTGTCAACTTCGACCTTTTCTTCACTCGTATCTTCTCTGCTCGTTTCCCCTACTCTTTCTTCTTCTACTCCTATCTCTGCACTTTCTTCGTTTCTTTCTTCTTGATTACAAATGTGCAAGGGGGGTGGTTCAAATAGGGGGTTCCTCCATCTTCTCTCATTATCTTCGATGAGGGATACCAAAGAGATTCCTACCTATAGCAGCGCAAGCCCATTCACAATTTGTTAAGGCTTCTTCCCCTTCTCATAGGGGTCCATTGCCATCTTCTGTCATGTCAGTATTGCTACTATGTGCCTCGTCGTCCTCTAATGTGACTACATCTCTTAATAGCCACGGAGATCTAACTTTGTATTCTCCCACCCTACCCCCACTACTCTCGGTATCCTCACTTGATACCCTACTTCTAAATTTGCTTCTCTTTGATGAACTTTCTCCTTCTGTGCTTCTCTCTGGCACAAAACTATCTCCCACGCATCCTCCTGGTGTGGTCTCCTTTCTTTTCATTCTGGTTTTGACCCCTCGTTCTTCACCCCTTGTTATCCTTTTTTCACTCCTTTTTTCAACTTTCCTCCTTAACTCAACTCTTCTTGCGTATCTCTCAAATATTTTTCTCTTCTGCTCTTTTGGGTCCATTCTCTTCTCACCTCATCTCATCATCTTCTAGATCCCTACCATTGGATCCATTCTCTCTCTCTTTCCCCCCATTCTTTTCATACCCCTCCTATGTGCAAGGGGGTCCACTCAACCATCCTATCAAGCTCCATGTGCATCAACCCCTTCTCCACAAACAACATGTTGATCCACATCGGGAAATCTTCCAACAATATCCTTTTAGGGTCGGAAACAAAACTTATTTTAGCCTTGTTGAAAGACTCGATGTATTCAATGGAAAACTCAATGATGTATCCTTCCTTAGCCCGATCGAACCAGAAGCCAATTGCTCAAGCCCACTTATTATCCACAAAATTCAGTCTATTGACCGTAGTCTGGTATCATACTAGTGGTTCTTGGGCTCCCAAGACAATGTTAATCATTGTCTACCTCTTTATCCACTCATACAACAAACAAGGAAACTTAGCAAAGAAAATTTCATGCAAATATGTATAGATATACCTCTATTTCCAGCATTCGGCATTGGCCACCATGTTCTTGGTATCTCATCGTGTGAACTCGTCTACCTTCTCAGATAACCGATCTTGTATTTCCTCTCGAGAGGGTTTCCACTTCATTCTTTCTTTTCATCGTGCAATACAAAACCTTCATGTCCTAACAATGGAACCATCTATTGGCTCTTCTTCCTCTCGCTAAGGGGTGAAATACCCAAGGTTCGTCAATATTTACCAACAAAACCCCAAGGCGCCAACATACTCAATCTTCAGTCGAGGACTGAAAAAGGTCTTACCCAATACGCTATGAGAATCACATAGACCATTAGTCTTGTGTCGGATGCGAAGGAACACCAAATATAGGAAAACCTCTCAGGAATAAACCCCTTCATTCATTCATATCCAAGCAACAAACTACTAGACACCATAAAGTAAATAGACATGCAGTCAAACCTTGACATAGAGGAATGCAGGGAGAAAGGACTTCACATTTCATTCATTAACTTCAAATTCATTCATATGAAAATTCATAACAGAGATGCGTCATGCGCTCTAGTCTCTTCTTTTCATTCATACACAGTTTCTAGCTCTATTACAAACTCATGAAAAAATTGGGACAAAACTTAACTTGGAACAACTCTCTTACTGTTCCAGTCTACTCTTTGTTACAATCATGAATTATCTCTCTCTCTCAACTCCTCAACTCCACTATCTTGAGTGAACAAAAGTCCCACACACTTTGTGTGTCTGCATGCATCCCCCATATCTTTCTTGGAGCGTGTCGATCCTAACTAACTTGCTAGCTCATCCATACCTTTGAAACTCATGAACACATAGGTTGCAAAATTTAGGAAACCCATGGACACAAAATATGGTCAACTCAAAGCTAGACATCAAGTAATAATAATGATAGGGGTGATTCTATGCATAATAAAGGATTAATTACAAGACAACATAAACTTGAAGAAAATTGACCAAGACAAACAATATATTTGACTTGAAATACAAGAGGAAATCACTAGTACCTTTTTGGAAACATGCTAACATGACTCCCATAAATCAAAGTTTTCATAGGAAACATGGAATAAATAGTGAAGATTCATACCATCACATACCAAGGGACATAATCGACTTTAAAGAAAAAATATTTCATAAATCTAGTGGGGGGATTTAATGGGAGAGCAAGGAACCCCAAATGAAAATGTTTTTATATAAAACACACACCTTGTATGGTTGATTGAAGATGAGGGAATTTGAAAAAGGGGATCCATATATGGAAGCAAGGAACTAATATGCCTTAGAAAAGGGATTCCAAACTTGTGTAACACATACACCATCATTATATGTAATGGCCTTGAGCTAGGGAAAGGGTTGAGGTAGGCCATGTCTCACAGACATAACAATTAAAGTGTAGTGGATTACATGATTATTTTAGAAAACATAATAGAAACATATCATCTTTCATCATTTGTAATTGATGATAATATATATCCTTGGACCATGACCCATTGTTTGAAGAGATTAATTAGACAAAAAGGAGGTTGGGGAGAAAGTGCAACAACACCAAGTACCACTAAAAGCAATAGTTGTTACCACAAAGGATGTAGAAATCTCTAAAGAATAAATTGACAGAATCACTTCTCACTTGTCGGGTCAATGAATGAAACCAACCAAATAGTGCATACCAATGCTTGAAAACTGCAAAGCTAAGAAACCGGGGATGACAAATAGTGTAAGGCAACAAGGGTAATGTACAAGAGAAAGAAGAGTAAATCGAAACTCATTTTTTATAAGTTGATTGTGAATAAGCAAAAAGGTAAATTTGTGATGTTAAGATAATAAGAGATGATAAATATGGTAAAGGAAAACTCGAAATCCTTTTGGAGGGAATTGTAGACCCCAAATAATTTATAGGCAATGATATCACGTTGATCCAATGGTTATCTTATGTGAGAAATTTGTATGAAAATCTAGTAGAGAGAAAGCAACCACCATAAATTAGAATAGTGGAAGAAGATTCATGAAAGAGGATGTACCTTAGGGCATAAAAAGATGGCATCAAGAAAAGAAAAAGGCATTGAAGCACTACAAGTAGAATCCTTGAAATAGGGAACAAATTCCTTGATTGACACATCACAACCCTACTAAATAAGATGGGAAAAGAGGGGTTCCCAAGTAGATGGGAAATGAGTCTCATTTTTCATGTGTTCAAAGGGGAGACAAAATAAGTTGGGGAACTACAAAACCATTATGATCAACACAATGTTTACCAAGCTCATAAAAGGGATTGTGGAGAAAAACATGAGCAAATGAGTAGAAAAAAAGGATCAAATAATCAAAGGACATGCTCATATGATTGAAACACTCCACCATCAACAATTGCATCACATTTAGGTGCATAGTGAAAAAGACTTGAGACAAAAAAGGTGAAGAACTATGTTATTGTTCTATTTACTTTGAAAAGGATTTTGGCACCATCCCAAGGGAGAAAAATGGGAGAGGTTGACAGAAATGGGTGTCCTAAGTGGTTAGAGGAAAACAATTCCTACGTTATACGAGCAATTAAAGGCTAAAATCAAAACTATAGAGAGTCTTTTAGAGAGCTTCAACTATGACATCAGGATGAAGCAGGGTTGCCCCCCCTCCCCCACATCATTCAGTCTTTACATATATGCTAAAGGAGTGGATAAACATGAAAGGCGAGGATAGATGAACATAGTGAAAATTATCATAAAAATTTGGCTATGTATAGGACACGATACTAACTAATGGGACTTTATGTAACTTACATGATCACATGGAGTTTTAGAGTAGTTTTGCACAAAGGTTGGGATGAATGTGAACATGAGTAAAAATGAGATATTAGTGTTCTAGCTAAAAAAAGAACAAAATAACCACAAATAATCTTCTAAGGCGAGCCACTAGAGATAACCCAAATAACCACAAATAATCTTTGAAGGTGAGCTACTAGAGATAATCCAAAACTTAAATATTTGGGACTAGATTTCAATGAGAAGCTAAGGCGAGGCATATGCATGAGGAAAACATTGCAAGGAGGGTGGAAAGCATTCTTCATGCTACAAAATAGATGTTGGACAACCGAGGTTTGTCACTGGCAAATTCTGCACTCCTTTCAAATGCTTATAGCCCCAATACTCCTTTATGGATGTGACATTTAAGTGGAACAAGCGAGTACACAAACACCTTATAACACGTTGTCTAAGAGTAAAATGCAACATTTACTTATGAGATACTCCTAGTTGAAACAATATTATACCCAATAGAGTTGAAGGCATTGAGAAAATTGATTTTACATAGATAGAAATGTTGTTAGAAAATAAAAATGTGCGAGAGATAAAAATAAAAAAATCAGAGCAACATGCACACTTAAATCACATGAGATTTATCCTGGAAAACTCTTACGGGAAAAACCAACCAAAAATTATTGCCCTTGGCCAAATCCGACCAATCTCCTGGCCTGAGCCAAGTGAGACTTAAATCTTGACACATTACAATGGATTATCACCCAACCTTTTAAAGGCTTTCATTACATGTAATGCACATGCTCAATAAGACGGGTCACCAATACCATGTGTCTGAAACCACAATTGTTGACCTAACAACTTTGACTCTTTCACTGAGTCAAGTTTATCCTAACATTCCCCCTTTAAACTTGACTTGGGATTTCCCATGACCAAATCATGCCAAACCTCCCTCAAAGTCAGGGTATCCGGGAATCCTGCATGCTCCCCCCTATCACCTAGGTCTACGTCTAGACTTTACCAGTGAAATTTCAAACTTGAGGTAAGCATGCCTAACTAGGTCTTACAGTTGTATGCCATTTACATTCAACTCCATAAAAAAAAATTTCATTGTTGCTATCCCAACACTTATGCCCCATCCTATTGCTTTGCCATTCCTCCAGCTCTTGGTGCTCGCTTCTTGGTATATTTGCAACCAAACAATAGATCCATTCACACCTGACATATCCATAAGATCCAAGCATCCAAGTCATATATCCTTCGCACACTCTGAGCCCAAAATCGGTGCTCTTCAAATCTCAGTGTTGAAGCCTTCAACGCCTCCTAGGGATTTAAACCTTAGATCTATACTCTCATAGCCACGTCTTTCTTTTCATCATTGTCAACCTTGCTCTGATACCAGTGGTTTTTTTATTTTTCAATAATAAAGGCTTAAGCATGAAGTTCATTCCATTTTAGCATCTTACGTAAACCATAAACAATTTGTTGCAACAACCAGATCACAAGAAGAAACACCATGCAAAAGTACACAAGAAGTATCCTGGGAAACCCTTCTCAACAAGGGAAGAAAACCCAGCCAATCCTTTGCTATATTCTTGAAGAGAAATACCTCCACCACCATAAAAACCTAGCACACAAAAGGGTGCTTACAAACCCTAGAATACTAGCGCCCAAGAGAGGTGCGCACTTTTCTCAAGAAGATGTACTTGCTGAAATTTCCAAACTCACACAAAAGATATGATTCCTCAATGGGGAATTTACCTTTACTTATACTAGACTGAACCTGTCAACATAAGTGTCTATTGGCACAACAAGG
>JZKD02S0460687.1:0-12348 GCA_000966675.3 Picea glauca | reverse complement strand
TATTCTCACAACACAATACTCTTCTTACACGACAATAATCACTCGACATCAACAATACAATATTCTTCAAACTTGGAACGACCCAATCCCAGGTCCTCTAGACCTTTATTTATACCTTACAATGACAAACGTCTAGGTGTCAAAACCCTAGATACCAAAACCCTAGGTGTCTAAAATCCTAGGTCAACTTGACCCGTGTTTCTAGGGCTTCGTCAGCCTGTCTTTCCATCTTTCCCGTGAGGTGCTCCAAAGAATCTGTTGGTGGCTTTTTCCTCTTGCTGATTTTTCCACGATCCATCTTCCTTTCTTATCTATCCTCCTCAATCTTCTTGTTCAACAACTCGTTTTCCCTTACTTCGCTCCTTCTTTTCTGCTTCTTTGACCACTTCGACCCAATCTCAATCAATGTGCCTTTCGCACAGTTCGTACTTCACCTTTCTTCCTTGATATTTGCTTTCTTCCATAACCAAGGGCCAATAGGCCTCCAACACTCACATGTGACCCATCCCGAGGCACTGCAGGTTTGAACCTTCTATTTCACTTCGACTTCAGACTGTGCAGAGCAACCTGTGCTCTTTGCTCTGTTCCTCCCTTCCTTATGCAAACTGTATTTTCTATGTCTGGTACCCAGTTTCAACTGCACCTGGTACCTAGACCCTTCTTGTTTTGCTTTTACTGAGAGCTGTGAGGCAGTTNTTTCACCCTCTCCCTAGGGACACGTCCACAGAGCTGTGTTTCTTGATATATTATATGAAAACATATAGTTCTATCTGTGCACTTAGCTTGTAGATATCTCTCTCCTTCTCTTCTTTTCTCCCCTCCCTGTGCACTTAGCTTGTAGATATCTCTCTCCTTCTCTTCTTCTCTCCCCTCCTTGTGCACCCAGCTGCAGGGTTGATCTTCGCACTCAGCTAAAGATATTACAATACAACAATATTCTCACAACACAATACTCTTCTTACACGACAATAATCACTCGACATCAACAATACAATATTCTTCAAACTTGGAACGACCCAATCCCAGGTCCTCTAGACCTTTATTTATACCTTACAATGACAAACGTCTAGGTGTCAAAACCCTAGATACCAAAACCCTAGGTGTCTAAAATCCTAGGTCAACTTGACCCGTGTTTCTAGGGCTTCGTCAGCCTATCTTTCCATCTTTCCCGTGAGGTGCTCCAAAGAATCTGTTGGTGGATTTTTCCTCTTGCTGAGTTTTCCACGATCCATCTTCCTTTCTTATCTATCCTCCTCAATCTTCTTGTTCAACAACTCGTTTTCCCTTACTTCGCTCCTTCTTTTATGCTTCTTTGACCACTTCGACCCAATCTCAATCAATGTGCCTTTTGCACAGTTCGTACTTCGTCTTTGTTCCTTGATATTCACTTTCTTCCATAACCAAGGGCCAATAGGCCTCCAACACTCACATGTGACCCATCCCGAGGCACTGCAGGTTTGAACCTTCTATTTCACTTTGACTTCAGACTGTGCAGAGCAACCTGTGCTCTTTTTTCTGTTCCTCCCTTCCTTATGCAGACTGTATTTTCTATGTCTGGTACCCAGTTTCAACTGCACCTGGTACCTAGACCCTTCTTGTTTTGATTTTACTGAGAGCTGTGAGGCAGTTGGTTGTCATAGTACAATTTCAATTGGCTCCCATTCACTAAACCTTCCTTCCATTCTCCATTCAAAGTCTTCAATTGTGCAACTCCTCCTTTTGTAACATAGGAAACCTCATATGGCCCAAGCCAATGTGTCATAAAATTCCCTAGATGCTTCATGAACTTGTTGTCATATACCAATACCATATCTCCTTTCTTAAAGGATTTCTTCTTGATATGCCTATCGTGATAGGCCTTTTCTCGTTCCTTCTGTACCTGCTGGTGAAATCCTACAATGAACCTGTCTTCTTCTAGTTTGACCAACTGCGCAAGCCTGTCTTGCACAGTGCTTGTGTCATCCATACCTACAAATGTTGCAATTCTCAAGNTTTCTTATCTATCCTCCTCAATCTTCTTGTTCAACAACTCGTTTTCCCTTACTTCGCTCCTTCTTTTCTTCTTCTTTGACCACTTCGACCCAATCTCAATCAATGTGCCTTTCGCACAGTTCGTACTTCGCCTTTCTTTTTTGATATTCGCTTTCTTCCATAACCAAGGGCCAATAGGCCTCCAACACTCACATGTGACCCATCCCGAGGCACTGCAGGTTTGAACCTTCTATTTCACTTCGACTTCAGACTGTGCAGAGAAACCTGTGCTCTTTGTTCTGTTCCTCCCTTCCTTATGCAAACTGTATTTTCTATGTCTGGTACCCAGTTTCAACTGCACCTGGTACCTAGACCCTTCTTGTTTTGCTTTTACTGAGAGCTGTGAGGCAGTTGGTTTTCATAGTACAATTTCAATTGGCTCCCATTCACTAAACCTTCGTTCCATTCTCCATTCAAAGTATTCAATTGTGCAACTCCTCCTTTTGTAACATAGGAAACCTCATATGGCCCAAGCCAATGTGTCATAAAATTCCATAGATGCTTCATGAACTTGTTGTCATATACCAATACCATATCTCCTTGCTTAAAGTATTTCTTCTTGATATGCCTATCGTGATAGGCCTTTTCTCGTTCCTTCTGTACCTGCTGGTGAAATCCTACAATGAACCTGTCTTCTTCTAGTTTGACCAACTGTGCAAGCCTGTCTTGCACAGTGCTTGTGTCATCCATACCTGCAAATGTTGCAATTCTCAAGCTATGAATTAGATATTCCATAGGTACCACTTCTTCTAGACCATAAATCAACTTAAAGGGAGTCTTCATTGTCAACTTCTTGCAAGTAGTTATGTATGCCCATAACACTGCTGGTACTCTCAAATCCCAATCATCCATGTTCACACTACAAATCTTCGTCAGCGTTGTCGCCAAGATATTATTGAAATCTTTGACCATTCCATTTGCTTGTGGGTGGTAAGGTGTGCTCTTCTAATGATGAACTTCAAATTCCTAAGTCAAGGCTTCAATAGTCTTATTGATAAAATGTGTACCTTGATCGCTCATAAGGATCTTTGGGCATCCAGATCTGGTTATGATATCATCAAATTTGAATCGTGAAGTTGTAGTTGCACTATAGTCCTTAAATGTTCTTTCTTCTTTCCATCTAGTCAAATACTCTGTCGCAGTGATGATGTATTGAGCTCCTGTGCGCTTTCCTGGTGGTTTGTTAGGTCCCATGAAATCAATAGCCCATTTATCAAATGCCTGTAAGGTTAGATGAGGTGATAAAGGCATCTCATCTCTTCTGGAAAGTTTCCCAACTCTTTGGCATACATCGCAGGCTTTGTAGTATTCCTTAGCATCTTCGTGTAAAGTGGGCCACTAGAGGCTAGCTCTAAGAACCTTATGCGTTGTTGCTTTCCCTGCATAGTGTCCTCCTACGATGCCTTCATGTGTTTCTGCTAGAATCAGTGGTCTTTCTGCCTCCATAATGCATCTCCTCAAGATCTCATCAGGTCCCATATTATATAGTTGTCTAGCTATAAGTGAAAAATCTGCAGCATGAACTACCAGTTGTTTCTTCTAAATGACTGTATATTCATGAGGTGCCATTCCTGTTGATAGGGACTGGAATATATCGACGAAGTGATCATTAACCTTTATGATGGCCAACAACTATGCATATGTTAGTGTATCCTCCAAACTGGTAGGTTCTTCTCCATTTTCTAACCTAGACAAGTGGTCAGGTCCCTTGTTCATTCTCCATGGCTTGACCACAATCTCAAAATCATATTCCTRGAATAACAGTAGCCACATGCATATTCTTCCCCCCAACACTGGCTTGTTGACTAGGTATTTCAGTGCATAGTGATCAATGAACATCTTAAAATGTCCTCCCAAGAAGTAGTGTCGAAACTTATGCAACGCATACACCATGGCTAAACCTTCTCTCAGTGGTAGTATAACTTATCTCAGTTGTAGATAGCTTTCTGCTACCAAAGGCTAGCAGATGGTCAATATCTCTTTCTCCTGGTTGTGCTAACACTGCTCCTAATTCAATAGATGATGCATCGACATGCACATGAAATTCCTTACCCCAATTTGGGAAAACTAGAATAGGCGCAGTGTCTGTCTTCTATTTTAGTGTGTCGAATCTCTACTGACATTCCTCTGACCATTGAAACATTGAAGCTCTGCTGATCATCGTCTTCATCAACATTGATGTTGTAACAACCTTGTATTTTCTGAATAGGTGCAGTCCATTCATCCTCTTCTTGCTCCAAAGGGAGGTTAGGTGCCTCCTCAAAGACTTTATGTCTTACAACTTGCAGATCTTGATCTACTGTGGGGTACAGACTCTCAAATAAAAATGTAGCTAAAAATTTATGAGTCATACCGTACCAATCTACAGTGGTGAGGCACAGTTCTTCTTGAAGATACCAATTAATAGGTGTTGTGTACAAAGTGTTAATGAATTTATGCAGCCAATGTTCCTAAGGAATGTTGCTCCAGGCCTCTTCACAACTTCGCACATGGTCCTTCAAAAACCTTTGACCTATGTATCAAACTTCACACCCTTCGACTTGTTCTGAAAATAGCATCTTCATCAAAGTGAGACATTTCACCCACTTCACGATGTTCTTTTTTTGTGTTCCCCACCATCTCGCTGACATTTCTTTCAAGGCCTCATCCAGTGCCAACAACCTTTGTTGTACCGGTACAATTTCTTCAAATTTTAATAAGAAGGTTTCTAAATGATTTAAACCATCAAATGAGGGTAAGTTACTTACTTATGTGCCAATCTAGGGAACTTCCCTGGTCAATCTAGCACATCTCCACTCAGAAAATTAATACATTTTGTTCTGCCAATTCTCTAGTGCTTCTTCTAAATCTAATGAGCATGCGATGTCACTTCGCCAGCTTAAGTTTCCATCTGTTGTAGGATTAATGTAATCTTGTTGTCTTGCTATCAATTAAGCTAGGTCTTCTTCTCTAATGGGTTCTTTGTACCTACAACCTTCATCAGGATCAAGAGGTGCAATGAACCTAAGGCCATCACCTTCAAATGTCAGTCTTCTTTTCTTTAAGTCAACAACAGTGGAATTGTTGAAAGCCCAATCAATTCCTAACAGAACTGGATAAGGAAAACCATCGTAAACTATTTCAATCACTTTGAAGTCTGCAAACGTCCTTACCCCATCGATGTCCACAGGGACATGMTTTAGTCTTCCAAAGGGGRTTACTGCCTGCTGATTAGCCATCCTAAGCCTGATAGAGGAGTAAATCAACTTAGRTTTTCCCATSAGTKCCTAGGTCTTCTTCGTCATAACATTGACCTCTGACCCTAAGTTGAGGACCACATAATCTATGTCATAATCTCCAATCTGAGCATTAAGGTGTAATTCCTTATTTGTCCTTCTCTTTCTGGATACTTGATGTACTGCTCTATTCAACAGAGGATCTACCCTTCCTCTCTTATACTGTCGAATCAAATTTTGTAGTTCTTGTACAACTCTTTCATCCTTAATCAAATTAATGCAAGTACATAAGAATTTCATAAGCTTGCTTACCTATTTTCCTTCTTCAGGCGAAGAAGATTGATCATATGCCAAAGGAATTCCACATTCTTTCACTTCTGGTTGTGTCTTTGATGAGGAAGCTTGGTATACTCCAAATTCTCTTCTTGTCTCTTAAAATGTCTTCTTTTCTTGCCTTGGATCAAACACTTGTGTCTTACCTGCACTCTTCTGACCCTTGATTCTTCTGTGGTCTTCCCTGGGGTCACTCTATCTTATCCTATAATAGTGCGTCCTCTAGTGATAAAAATGAATCTGGGATCCTCTCCTTGAGGTTTTTCTAATATCAGTTGTACTTGTTGGTTTCCTCCTTGTCTCTCCTGAAGTTTGGCTAAAAGCACGAGACAATCTTCAATAACATGTTCAAATGAGTTGCAGTAGCTACAAATGGTACAAGGGTTCTGACAGTCCCTTGCCAAATGTCTTGGTTGTGCACAGTTATAACAAATGATCTGACCTCGACCTCGAACCATACCTCCCCCTCGTCCTCTTCCTCTAAATCCTCTCGTTGAATTTTTTTCTTCCTAGAAAGTTAAATTGCGTAGTTTTTCCCTCCTGCTACACTTTGCCTTGAATATTATATGTATCCCTTGATCGTCCATGCAAGAGGTCATAAGCCCTACAATCCTTCTCATCATGCCCCATAGATTTAAAGAATGTGCAGTAAAGGTTGGTAGGTGTCTGGACATATTTTTTCATGTAATAGTATTCAATAGGGTGATGTATATTTCTACATACCTCACACCAGGGTAGAGTAACCTGCTTCAAAGGGCTCAGAGATCCCAAAGCCAAGTACTCATGAAATAGGGGACAATTCTTCTTATCATGGCCTTTTGATTTGCGGATGATATACCAAATGTCTTCTCTTTTATCTTTTCCCTTGTCTTTATTGATATCTTCGAACTGCAGAGACAAGCTAGTTAGCTGACTCAAAATTTGACTCAAACCTGAGTTGGATTCTCCCATAGGGGTTGATTCTAGTTTCATGGTGATCTCCAATGCCTCAGCCTGCAAAGAAACCTTCTGTTGTAGCAGAGAAATTCTGATGTGTGGTAAGAGGGAAGCAATGAACCATTCCTTGTTCTGCTCATATGGGATCTGGAAACTCAAACGGCTTGTCAAGGTCTTAAACCTATGATCAAACTCCCAAACAGGTTCAACTACTCTTTTCTTGATTTCTTTTAGTTCGATAATGCACTGTGACTTTGACTTGGGTTTCTTGAATTCTTCACTCAATGTAGTATTGATGGTATTCATCGATTTAGGCTGTGCAGTCGTTGTAGAAAACTTCATATACCAACTCAGTGCACGGTCTCTCAAGGTAGTACTAAACTGATCTCTCTTAACTTCTTCCTCATTGATTTTCTTAATATTCCATACAGCTTGGNACCTTTGTTGTACTGGTACAATTTCTTCAAATTTTAATAAGAAGGTTTCTAAATGATTTAAACCATCAAATGAGGGTAAATTACTTACTTCTGTGCCAATCTAGGGAACTTCCCTAGTCAATCTAGCACATCTCCACTCAGAAAATTAATACATTTTGTTCTGCCAATTCTCTAGTGCTTCTTCTAAATCTAATGAGCATGCAATGTCACTTCGCCAGCTTAAGTTTCCATCTGTTGTAGGATTAATGTAATCTTGTTGTCTTGCTATCAATTAAGCTAGGTCTTCTTCTCTAATGGGTTCTTTGTACCTAAAACCTTCATCAGGATCAAGAGGTGCAATGAACCTAAGGCCATCACCTTCAAATGTCAGTCTTCTTTTCTTTAAGTCAACAACAGTGGAATTGTTGAAAGCCCAATCAATTCCTAACAGAACTGGATAAGGAAAACCATCGTAAACTATTTCAATCACTTTGAAGTCTGCAAACGTCCTTACCCCATCGATGTCCACAGGGACATGCTTTAGTCTTCCAAAGGGGATTACTGCCTGCTGATTAGCCATCCTAAGCCTGATAGAGGAGTAAATCAACTTAGGTTTTCCCATCAGTGCCTAGGTCTTCTTCGTCATAACATTGACCTCTCACCCTAAGTTGAGGACCACATAATCTATGTCATAATCTTCAATCTGAGCATTAAGGTGTAATTCCTTATTTGTCCTTCTCTTTTTGGATACTTGATGTACTGCTCTATTCAACAGAGGATCTACCCTTCCTCTCTTATACTGTCTAATCAAATTTTGTAGTTCTTGTACAACTCTTTCATCCTTAATCAAATTAATGCAAGTACATAAGAATTTCATAAGCTTGCTTACCTCTTTTCCTTCTTCAGGCGAAGAAGATTGATCATATGCCAAAGGAATTCCACATTCTTTCACTTCTGGTTGTGTCTTTGATGAGGAAGCCTGGTATACTCCAAATTCTCTTCTTGTCTCTTAAAATGTCTTCTTTTCTTGCCTTGGATCAAACACTTGTGTCTTACCTACACTCTTCTGACCCTTGATTCTTCTGTGGTCTTCCCTGGGGTCACTCTATCTTATCCTATAATAGTGTGTTCTCTAGTGATAAAAATGAATCTGGGATCCTCTCCTTGAGGTTTTTCTAATATCAGTTGTACTTGTTGGTTTCCTCCTTGTCTCTCCTGAAGTTTGGCTAAAAGCACGAGACAATCTTCAATAACATGTTCAAATGAGTTGCAGTAGCTACAAATGGTACAAGGGTTCTGACAGTCCCTTTCCAAATGTCTTGGTTGTGCACAGTTATAACAAATGATCTGACCTCGACCTCGAACCATGCCTCCCCCTCATCCTCTTCCTCTAAATCCTCTCGTTGAAGTTTTTTCTTCCTAGAAAGTTAAATTGCGTAGTGTTTCCCTCCTGCTACACTTTGCCTTGAATATTATATGTATCCCTTGATCGTCCATGCAAGAGGTCATAAGCCCTACAATCCTTCTCAKCATGCCCCATAKATTTAAAGAATGTGCAGTWAAGGTTGGTAGGTGTCTGGACATATTTTTTCATGTAATAGAATTCAATAGGGCGATGTCTATTTCTACATACCTCACACCAGGGTAGAGTAACCTGCTTCAAAGGGCTCGGAGATCCCGAAGCCAAGTACTCATGAAATAGGGGACAATTCTTCTTATCGTGGCCTTTTGATTTGCAGATGATATACCAAATGTCTTCTCTTTTATCTTTTTCCTTGTCTTTATTGATATCTTCGACCTGCAGAGACAAGCTAGTTAGCTGACTCAAAATTTGACTCAAACCTGAGTTGGATTCTCCCATAGGGGTTGATTCTAGTTTCATGGTGATCTCCAACGCCTCAGCCTGCAAAGAAACCTTCTGTTGTAGCAGAGAAATTCTGATGTGTGGTAAGAAGGAATCAATGAACCATTCCTTGTTCTGCTCATATGGGATCTGGAAACTCAAACGGCTTGTCAAGGTCTTAAACCTCTGATCAAACTCCCAAACAGGTTCAACTACTCTTTTCTTGATTTCTTTTAGTTCGATAATGCACTGTGACTTTGAATTGGGTTTCTTGAATTCCTCACTCAATGCAGTATTGATGGTATTCATCGATTTAGGCTGTGAAGTCGTTGTAGAAAACTTCATATACCAACTCAGTGCACGGTCTCTCAAGGTAGTACTAAACTGATCTCTCTTAACTTCTTCCTCATTGATTTTCTTAATATTCCATACAGCTTGGCATAAGAGCTAGTGTTGATCAGGATCTTCATATCCATCTCCTCTAAATATAGGTAGCCTCATTTCATCTGCCATAGATCTCCCTAGGTTTTTTGACTGAGTATGTACTGAATTGCTAGTAACAGTGCTCTGAGTTCTCTGATAACTCTGACTACTCTGGTTACTTAACATTGCTAAAACAACAGGAGGAGTAATAGTACTTACTTCGACAGTTGGCGCAGTTCCTGAAGTTTCTGATTCTTCTCAATGAGGTTCTTCAGTCTTCTCTTCCTCTTCCCCAGCGGACCCTGAATGTTCCTCATTCAATAACTCTTCTTCTTCTCCACTGTTGAAGCCTTTGTTATGTGCTAGTGGTTCGTGATTCTACTCAAACAAGTTTACTAGAGGGACCTCTCTGAAGGTTCTCCGACTGCGCGTATGTCCAACCTCTGTGTCGCTATCGTTGTCTGAGTTCTTGAACATTAGCTTTTCGATCTGAACCACTCACTGTATCTTCAAGATGTTATTCTCATGCAATAACATCTTGATCTTCAACTTGAAAAAGTGTACAAATTTCCCTCTCATCCCCTTAAATAAATACCTCTTTGCTTGNTATGAATGATCTTGTTCTTGGTCTCATGATTGCTCAAATTCTCCAAGGAGGCACTATTCAATGCCTACATCACAAGCACTCGAAACCGAGTAATGAGAACAAGCACTAACGAGAATATTCATATCAAGCACCTGTGAGTCAATACGTTAATGGATCTTCAAGAGAATAACACATATATGAATTCCAACGAGGGAAAGCACACCCATGCATTAAGAAAAATTCCAGTGGAAATAAGTTTGTGCTAACGCAGAACCCATGGGTCAAGAATGCACAACCAAAAAATGAATGCAATCTTTCATATATCGATGCAAAAACTTACTAAAGTTTCAGGGGGAGCACTCATGGTAAAATGCATGGAGGAAAGTCGTGGAAGATGGATTTTCATGTGCCTAAGTTCTTATTTACAATCAAATATCAATAGGTGCTAGAGCATCGACAACATGGATGATGAAGGATGCTCAATACAACACTATCACATTAAAGTGGATCAACGCTCCAGTATGGAAAAGTTAGCTCTGAATTCTTCATTCTGGACAATTGATGATTACAAGTGGTATTAAAAGATTAAAATGCAACTATCAAATCAGCTCTAGATTTTGAGGAGAAGAATCAGTACATAAAGGATCATTTTCAAGTATCCAGGGTAACCAACTCGTAAATATTCAAGCATGCAGGTGGCATTTAGAGCAGGATAAGTAGCAGAGCACGTCGAGAACACTTGGTAGCAATGGACCAATCTCATCATTTATGGATCTGAAGGCAGTTTGAACTGAGTATTCAAGTTTTTAATCATAAAGGTGGAAAAGCATTGGTAAAAACTACTAATCAAAGGATTAGTTCTAGAAATATGCCACATTTGATTCCTTTTCAATTTCCATATTTTTCGTGATTATTTAGGAATTTATTTGTTTTAGTCTAGGGAGAGATTTTTACTCCAAAAACTTTGCAATAGATAGTTCATTGGAATTGCTATATATTTTAAAAAATCAAAGAGGCCGAGGGGAGGGGGAGGCCCGAGAAAGAAATTGAGGAGGTAGAAAACCTGTGTGATTCATAGTAAGCCTAGGGACATTTTATTATGTGATTGCTTCTGACATTGAAGATTCATGAAAATTGTTTTATCATATTGTGACTTCCTTTGTTTTACACTCTATTTTTCATCTTGCTTGAACAAATTGCAGACATTGAGAATCAATGGCTGGCCATGGATAATAGATTCTTGAGCGGTAAATATTTTGTTGTGACCGCCTACTATTTGTGTGTTTTGTTTCAAGTACCTTTCCATCTATTTTGCAGAGAGAATATTTGTTTGATGGGTGTTCTACTTTTTGTTTATTCCCTATTCTTCTACCCATTTTCATATAAACTTTTTATCTGATATGAAATTTGATTTCCTTCGATCAACAAGGTGTTTACTTGACTCCATTCCCAATGGTGTTTCACTGATCTGTAATTAGCGTGTTTCCCTTATTCTTTCTCTTTCAGTTTACTTGATCCACCTTCTTTCAAAACCCAAACACATCCTTATTTATAAAAATGATTGCAATAAATTGNATTAAAATGCAACTATCAAATCAGCTCTAGATTTTGAGGAGAAGAATCAGTACATAAAGGATAATTTTCAAGTATCCAGGGTAACCAACTCGTAAATATTCAAGCATGCAGGTGGCATTTAGAGCAGGATAAGTAGCAGAGCACATCGAGAACACTTGGTAGCAATGGACCAATCTCATCATTTATGGATCTGAAGGCAGTTCGAACTGAGTATTCAATTTTTTAATCATAAAGGTGGAAAAGCATTGGTAAAAACCACTAATCAAAGGATTAGTTCTAGAAATATGCCACATTTGATTCCTTTTCAATTTCCATATTTTTCGTGATTATTTAGGAATTTATTTGTTTTAGTCTAGGGGGAGATTTTTACTCCAAAAACTTTGCAATAGATAGTTCATTGGAATTGCTATATATTGTAAAAAATCAAAGAGGCCGAGGGGAGGGGGAGGCCCGAGAAAGAAATTGAGGAGGTAGAAAACCTGTGTGATTCATAGTAAGCCTAGGGAAATTTTATTATGTGATTGCTTCTGACATTGAAGATTCATGAAAATTGTTTTATCAGATTGTGACTTCCTTTGTTTTACACTCTATTTTTCATCTTGCTTGAACAAATTGCAGACATTGAGAATCAATGGCTGGCCATGGATAATAGATTCTTGAGCGGTAAATATTTTGTTGTGACCGCCTACTATTTGTGTGTTTTGTTTCAAGTACCTTTCCATCTATTTTGCAGAGAGAATATTTGTTTGATGGGTGTTCTACTTTTTGTTTATTCCCTATTCTTCTACCCATTTTCATATAAACTTTTTATCTGATATGAAATTTGATTTCCTTCGATCAACAAGGTGTTTACTTGACTCCATTCCCAATGGTGTTTCACTGATCTGTAATTAGCGTGTTTCCCTTATTCTTTCTCTTTCAGTTTACTTGATCCACCTTCTTTCAAAACCCAAACACATCCTTATTTATAAAAATGATTGCAATAAATTG
>JZKD02S0460686.1:206700-225867 GCA_000966675.3 Picea glauca | reverse complement strand
TATATATATATATATATATATATATATATATATATATATACCAAAGTCCACCTACTTGTTCTATGAAAAAACTTACCAAAATTCAATCCAAATAAGTGAGGTTAAATGATAAATACCAAAATTTAATCCAAAAAAAATAGATTAAATGATAAATACCTTATAAGATGTTATTCTTTACCAAAATTCAATCCAAATAAGTTAGATTAAATGGTAAATACCTTAGGATGTTATTTTTTAGACACCAAAATTCCATCCAAAAAAGTTAAGTTAAATGGTAAATACTTTAGGATGTTATTCTTTAGACACATTCAAACAGGGAGAACATTTTATGTAAAGTGGGGTTCATGGCTCCCAATGCCCCACTCCCACCTCTGCATAAAAAAAAATCACAAATTTGTCCTTGCATTTGTAGGCATAGATCAACATGATGGAAATAGACTTCAACCACTTTTGTGAAATCTTGAAATTCTAAGTAAACACCTTATACTAAGGCACAAGTAAACATGATGGAAATAAACTTCAACCACATTTGCGAAATCTTAAAATTCTAAATAAACACCTTGTACTATGAGTAAAATGATGTCAAACTCCCTTTCAACACAATCACATTGATATCAACCGCATTGTATCAATAAGACTCAACACAAGCACATTAATATATTAGCACTACACAAACAAAGAATATAGAAAAAAAAAAAAATTAGATACATATTCAACATGACGAGTTCTATTTTTCTTTCAACAATGATAAATTCCCACATATCTCATTTGTCATCTTGGAAGGAAAAAGATTAGTATTAATGTATTGAAGTAAAGATGTGGCTCCCATGAAAGTTGCTTGGCCCACAAAATAAAAGAAAGAATTGATACCCTATATACATATGATTGTACCTAGTGCCTAAGGAAATGCATTATTTTCTTTTCTTGGAGTGTTTAATTCATACAAGTGCTTATTTATGAGCCTTAATTTTGTCGTGACCTTTAATTTTGTTGTGACTTTAATTGGTTAACTTTTGTATCTATGATATGTTTTATCTTAATTTTGTTAATTTTGTTGGTGTAACTTTAATTTTTAATTTTGTTGTTTGTTGTTGTGATTTTAATTGATTAACTTTTTGGTTTATGATAAGTTTTAGCATTCTGTTTGTGCAAAAATCCTTACAACCACAATCCCAATTCATCATGGTGGTAGCTAAATCCAATAAAAATCAACACATAGCGTGGAACTCTTGCATAGATGCCCACTCAAGTAATCAACTTAATCATGTAAAAAAAAAAAAGCTCACTAAATTTATTTAAAAAACCTTATTTTATGGAAACAAAGCTATGGTCATTTTAGAGAAAAATGTTCAAACTAGGCACAAGATTTATGAAGATATTGTTATACAAATTTTGTTTGAAAATTTGACTAGTCTAAAAATGTTGTAAGAGACTATAGTTTTAAAATGTAGTGTATGAAAAATATAGAAAACTTGTATTTTAAATCAATTTTAGAAAGAAAACAATATATTTTTATATTAATGAAAATTAATTTTAAAAACGAAAAAGAATAATTTAATAATTTTAAATAAATTTTAGAAAGAAAATCATGTATTTTTATATTAATGAAAATTAATTTTAAAAATGATTTTTTTATTTTTTATTTTTTATTTTTTATCAGATGTATTTTAACACCGGATTTATCAAGTACTCAGAGAATTCTAATATCTTGAGGTGAAAACATTTTTTATAGTGCAAAACTTGATGAAAAGTTAAAAGTTTGCACTTCTAGAGATTTGATCCCTCTAGGGACTTGATAGATCCCTTGTTAAGATAAATCTATGTTGGTGGTACTATATAGTTGTTTTGATTATTGCCTCCATTAAATAATTCAACATACTTATTGTTTATATGTGTTTTTTTATTTTTACATATTTTAATGTTTTTTATTATTTTATTATTAATTTAATATTAATTTATGTTTTGTGAATTTTTTAATATTATTTTAATGCGTTATATTATATAGACATCTCTCCCAACTATAAAAGACCTTTAGACCCAATAATTTAAAAAATAATAAATAACTTATTTATTTTAACATTTTATTATTTTATGAATAAAAAATATAAATTAACACATTGCAAATATATCTTAAATTAAACTCAAGTCAAAACTTGCAAAACAAGTGATAGCGATGTCCCGTAAATTGAATTTGATATTAAAATTTTATTTAAATAATATATTGAAATGTTATGATTAATTTAAGTCAAAAATAAATATTTATTAAGAGAATACAAAATAGAGTCTAGAGTCCATTAGCTCACTGCTTAAAGTGCTCATCATATCATTATATTTGAAGAGAAGAATCTTACCATGATAATGATAAAGTTACTATCATTTTAAAAAACTTCAAAAGATAAATTATGTTGACGCATTGGTCTTGACCATGGAGAGAGAAAATTTGAAACTAAAAACCCAACCTTGTTCGCTTGGAAATAAGTATAAGGAAGTTATTGTAAGGTCTTCCACAACACCCATTGAGTGTGTGGTTTTTTTTTGGGGCAGATTCGACAGTTGAACGAGTGAAGAGAAGAAGGAAGAAGTGATCGGTTGGGCGAACGAAGACATTTGGGTGTGAGCAAGAGAACTTTGGGCACACGATGGTGACACGTAACACCAAGGGGGCACATACCTTACATGCTTTAGGATGATTGACAGAGACTTGGGTTACATTTGGGCAATGTTGAGGAAACTTGGGAGCCTACCCAAGGAATGGACATGTTTTCCCTCGACAACATGGGCATATGCGAAGAGGTTGGATGACCCCATCAGCATGCCCACGAGGAGTCACAAATGTCGGCACGAGAAGAGCACACAAGGCAAGGGACGCGTGCCCAAGGATGGGGCACACCAGTCCAAAGAGATGAATGGTTGATGAGTGCATGGGATTATATGGGAGCATTGGGTCCATGAAGGGGGCAGGACAAGTCGTTTGAGTGTGGGTTTGCGAAGGGGCACAACACATCCAAGAGAATGACGTTTAGAACAAGTGACCCTTGGATTCCATATAAGAGCAAGGGCACACAACCAAAGGAAGGCATAGTGCATTGTTGGCAAGATATTTGGAGAGCAAGTTTGAGGCAATTATGACGCAACGCACTGAGGCAGATTTTCCAAGATGGAAGACAAGTAGCTAAGAGATAGACACTTTGGGAGGTTTTGGGGAAGTTTGGAAACACGGTTATGTTGGAGACATGTGTGAGGAAGAACTAAAGTCTATGTTATCTTGGTGAAAGTCTACGATAACAAAGGGAAAACAAGTTTGCGGTTGTGGGCACGTTTGAGGTGTACCGTAGGTGGTTGCAGAGAGAGTTGCAAAAAAGATTTTTGGTGTGACGAATATGTTCTTGAGTGTCTTGGTGAGATGAGGCATGTCGTTTGACTCTGTCAAAGTCGTAAACCAAGCTGGTAGTGCTCATATTGTAATTGTTTCACAATAAAAAAGACTTAGTCGAGTGTTAGGAATAGTTTGTGTCGCCGACACTATTTTTGTGTCATCTTCGTTTTTTCCGCAGTAGTTCTCTTGGATTCTCATGTTCATGGATGTATGCTTAAACAAGACAAAGTGTTAAATTGTGTTAAAAATTGTCTAAGTAAGCAATATTTGCACTAGCATATGAGTGTGAATCAACGGTAGCCTAGAATGGAGTATGGGTATGCTCTAGGTGAAGAGGCGTAGTTCGGACGAAGTATTCTTCGTGTGCCAAGAAACCAAGTAAGAATTGTCGTGGTGTCTCATGCCCTGAGGAGTTGAACGATCACAAGATCTGATCAAGCATCCTATGGGGTCATGACAGGTGGTGTAAGAACAAATTTGGCTCTTCACCACTACTGCAACCAGAACAATGGTGGGGGAGGGGTGCACTTGTTGGTGAAAAATTTTGGGCATAGGCTTGGTGAGGGGTCGATGGAATGACCCATCACAGAGGCAACCTGAGCATAGACTTGGTGGGTTGTGACAAGGCCAAGTCGTGGATGAAATGTTTGACTTGTGCACAATCTTGGGGGCACTTCTTGAGCAGGCCAAATGCAGAGTTATGAGGGTGAACCGAGCACTTATGAAAGGAATATGAACACATGGTTGTTGTAGAATTTGTCGCTGACCCGATCATAGAAGTAACTGTAGAATTTTGAAGAAGTCTTGAGACAAACTCTTGGGTTACTTGGAAAAACCCTTCGCAAGTAAAGTGAAGATACTTGGGGGACCATCCATGGCCGACGGTAGTGACATCAAGAGGGAGCCCAAGATCGACAAAATAAAGTATCAGATCGTTGTCTTGGAGAATATTGTCAAGCAGATGATGGACCCATTGTGCCAGCATGGTGAGAAGTTCGATCAGATGGAGAATGAGATGGGAAAGCTAAAGCGTGGGTTTAATGAATCCATTCAGGAGTGTTAGGCTAATGCATATGTGATGATCGACACCTTGAACAACAAGATTCAAGATAGAATCAAGATAGAATTATGTTGGGATATCTACTTGGAGCAGTTGAACTAAAGTTCAAAAAAATCCAAGATGAATGTTGCAATGATGTTATTGACAGGAAACGTTAAGCTCTGGTGGAGGAAACGAGTGGTAAACTCAGTAGTTGGAAGAACCATTGAAAAGATTAAAAACTGGGCAGAGTTTAAGGTATCCTTGAAGGCGAAATTTTGATCGCGAGGAATTAGTTGTTGGATCTTGAGCACGCTAGTAAGATCCAAGCCTAAATTAAGGAGTTCACAGGGCTCATGTTGGATATTAAAGACATGTCAAAAGCAGATAGAATTTTCCACTTCATGAATGTTCTACAATTGTGTGCGTAGAGTGAGCTGCGATGGTAGAATGTGTAGACACTTGCAACAACAATCACTGCAACGAACAAACTATTAGACTTTTGAGGTGAACCCAATACAAATCCTAGGAACAATGAGGATGCCCAAGGTGAGAAATAGAAAAAAGAAAAAAGGAGAAGAGGAGGGACAAAGGAATGATAAAGACGTCCAAGGGAAGCGAAGACAATTTTATGCAAATAGACACAACGAAAGAGAAGAAGTCAATTTTGTGTTGGATTTGTGTCAAGGAGCACTATGTGAAGAATTGTCCCTTGAAACAAAAGTTGAAATATTTGGAGAAGGAAAACAATCCATCTATTGGAGTCTTGTAGGTCTTGAATGTTTTCATGGAGTGTAATGTTCCCAAGAAGATTTTCCAGGAACATAAAGGAATTTTTACTTGTTTTGCGAGTGTTTTGCGGATTGTTTCCCCTAGGGTTGTGCTTGAGTTGTTTCCCAGAGTTTCACATCATATGAGGATAAATATGGACTATAATAGATGAAAAAAACAAGATACAAGAGAATAACATAATGGAATATCCAAAAACTTTAGATCTGACCTTTATTTATTTAGTAATCCAACCTTGATATAAGAGATATACAGATCTGGAAGAATATATTATAATATAGAAGTTATGGTTGAAAATTCCTCCCAGGTACAATAAAAAGAGTTGTGAGTTCTCCAAAAACCCCAATGGTTGCATGCAAGTGTAAACAAGATCAATTTATTTCCCTTTTTCGGTCAAACACCCCAAACTAGCTTATTTGCGCAATGCATGGTTGTAGGGACCCTAGGTATTTCATCCTCCTCTCTTCTGACCTCTAAACCTTGGAAAAAGACTGTAGACCTATAGATATGATGACGTAGAACACTTATGATGATATCCTCTAGATAAAATGTGAGATATAACCCTCCAACTCATTGAACCTCCAAGAGAAGATCCACCCTCCTTGATAAAATCGCTTAGCCAAGAGAAATAATAAATATGCAGAGAAAATCCCTCAAGAACCGATGAGAAATGGTTATTTGATGATGGAAATTCCTTCTAGATAACGTTTGGCTTCATATCTACCTTATCCTAGGAAAATCGAATACTTCCTCCTCCAATAGTGTGCCTTACGTGTAGAAAAAATAAAAAATTGTGCCCTTCTTCCACAAATCCTTCTAAGACTGAGATGAAACCGAGTATAATGGTGAGGTTGGGATGCTTCACCACCTTGACCAAGCTTGGATCAGGAACATAGGAGTATTTCACCACCTTGACCAAGCTTGGATCAGGAACATAGGAGTATTTCACCACCTTGACCAAGCTTGGATCAGGAACATAGGAGTGAGGCACCCTCTTCTCCTTTTTCTACTTCCATCCTCTAATTTTCACTTAAATTAATTAATTGCATTCTAAGGTTATTAAATTATGCCCTCATCTCATCCAATTAGTTTTTTATTTTCTTTTTACCAAAGTCACTTTAATAATATAACCTTTACTCCTTAGTGACCATGTTTTGCACCTCTTAGCCCTTTTTTCCCATGATACTATAGTCTAGAGGGGAAACTAGACTAATAAGTCTCTCAATATCCTTGTCAATAAGAGAGGAGCATTACAGTCTCCCCTACTGGAAATTTCTTTCCCACAAGCAATCCTAAATATGTCTAATGTAGAACATGTTCAATTTTCCAAGTGGCATCCTCTATAGGCAAATTTTTCCATTTGATCAAGTATTAATTGATGTCCATGTTCCTTATATTTTTCTCCCTCACCTCAAAGGCCTCTTCTGGAATCAAACTCATAGGTCCTTCTTCATGTACTCATGGTAATCCCTCATTAGCTACAACATGTTTCCCAAATTCCCTTTTTAGGCATGATACATGGAAGACATTATGGATTTTACTTCCCTGTGGTAGTTCTAACTCATACACAACTTCCCCCACCTTCCTTTTCACCCTATAAGGCCCATAAAAGTAGTGTTTTAGTTTTTCAGTGCCATTTTTCTTAATGGATGCATTCATGTATGGTTGTAGCCTAAAATAGAGCAAGTCCCCTACCTCAAAACTATGCTCCACTATGTGCTTATTTGCATATAATTTATGTTGGTTTTGAGCCCTTTGAAAAATATCTTTGAGTTATTTAAGGATGTCTTGGCTTTCTTGTATCCAATCCTTAGCCATAGGAGCTCTACTATATCCAAACACAATCTCCACAAAAGTGAGGGGGTCATAACTATATAAATCTATAAAAGGAGACATACCAATGGACATGTGGTAAGTGGTGTTGTAGYAGTATTCACCCAAGTGTAGCCACTKGACCCATGCCTTATGTTTCCCTCTCACATAATTTCGGAGGTATCCTTCCACCCACTTGTTGACTATCTCGGTTTGACCATCTATTTGTGGGTGGTAGTTAGTACTGGAGGTTAATTTTGTACCCACTAGCCGAAATAACTCCTACCAAAAGGTGCTCATAAATATACTATCCATGTCACTCGCAATTGTCTTGTGTAACCCATGCAACCTGGAGACTTCTCTAAAAAATATATATGCCACTTGAGATGCACTATATTCCATGGGGATGGCAAAAAAGTGAGAAAACTTGGTCAAACGATCTACTTCCTTAAAGATGCAGTCCCTACCTTGTGCCTTGGGAATCCCTATAATGAAATCCATAGATACGCTTTCCCACTTATTCTCTAGAATGGGAAGAGGATGCAATAGACCTGCTAGGTGGGTGTGTTCATTCTTGTTCTATTGGAAAGTGACACACTCCATGATGTGGTGCATGACATCTTCCTTGATACCTTTCCAAGAAAATTTATTTCTTATCTGTATATACACTTTAAGGAATCCTCGATGCCACACTAGTGATGAGTTATGAAAAGCTTGAAGCACTGTCTTCTTGAACAAGGATTCAAGAACCAAATAAATCCTCCCCTTATAATATATGATGTCATATATAACATTGTACATTTCATCATGTAACTTTCCATCCATCAACTCGCATGCAAACTTATTTTTTGAGTAATCTACCAATATATGATAATTCCAATCAATTGATATCTTTGACATGGAGTAGGATGAGGGTATTCTAGAAAAAGAATATTCTACCATATTTTTTTTCCCCTTGAAAAATTCTATGTCAAATTTATAGGCTTGGATCTTACTCACCCACTTGTGTTGCCTCTCATTGAGGTCCTTTTTCTCTAGGAAGTACTTGAGGATATTATGATTGGTCCTTACCACAAAATTCCCCCCCACCAAATATTTCCTGGATTTAGCTGGTGCATGCATTATAGCTATCATTTCCTTGTCATAAATTATATAAAGAAACTGAGGCCCTCTTAGTTTTCATCTCTCATATGCAATGGGATGCCTATTCTGCATGAGTATGGCTCCAATCCCCTCACTTGATGCATCACACTCCAAAATGAATGGCTAAGAGAAATCTGGTAAAGATAGTACAAGACAAGTTCTCATTACCTTCTTCATTTTTTCAAAAGTCAATTGTGCCTCACTACTCCACTTGAATGCACCCTTTTTGGTCAAATCAGTTAATGGTGCATGTAGCTGAGAAAATCCTTTAACAAAACTCCTGTAGTAGCTGCAAATACCAAGAAATACCTTAAGCTTTGTAAATGTTTTAGGTGCGGGCTAAAAAATTATAGATTTTATCTTTTTCTGGTGGACCTGTACCCCCTTTTCCCCAATGATATGTCCCAAATAAATAAATTTTGTTCGACAACACAGGTATTCCAACAGAGGATGAACATGTTTAGTAACCACTCACATAACTAGATCAAAGATCATCACACCAATGTTTTCATGTGGTAAAACCCCTACGGGGAAACATCCATGGCCCCAACCAACACGACCACTTGGAGCAGTTTATTAATGCAAAAGAAAATGATTACAAAGAGACTTTACAAGAGAGTTTCTCAGAATCGATCATCGAAAAATGACTCTCCATGCTCTTTAAATAGAGATCATGTACTAATCGGGTGTTAAGCCACAAATCAATGCTCATTAATATCGAGGAGAGGATGAACCGTCGGATCACTCTATGTCGGGAACATATCGTGATCGTTGGATTTCCTAACTACAAATGCATACTAATGCATGCTAAAGAAACACACTAAGAAACACACTTTTACCTAACAACACATTAGACCAAGTAGATCATAACTAACTCCTAAGGGTCTAAATATCCTAACATCCCCCCTTAAGAAAAACTTGGGATAGGATTGAAGGATTTACAATGTTGACACAATAGGAGAAGGAAGGAGGCATTAGATCCTACCCCCCCTTAATGACAACTTCCTGAATTCCTAACATAGATCGAAGTTTGGAAAACTTCTCTTGTGTAAGATACTTTGTGAAAATCTCTGCAACTTGATCTTCAGTAGGAAAAAAGATCACTTCAATAACTTGATCACGAATGAGATTTCTGATGAAGTGCATGTGTATCTTGATGTGCTTGCTACGCTGATGTTGAACTGGGTCTTTGGCAAGCTTGATGTCACTCTAATTGTCACACCAAATGCTAGTCGGATTTTGTTGTTGGAATCCAAACTCTGGAAGGATTTGTTGAAGCCACAAGGCTTCCTGAGTTTCATTTACTGCTGCTCGGTACTCTACTTTTGCTGAAGAAAGTGAAATATCCTATTGTTTCTTACAGGCCCAAGTGACAGGTCTTGAACCAAGGCTAAAAACATAACCTGCAGTAGACTTCCGATCATCAGGGTCATCAGCCCAATCTAAATCAGTGAAACCAACCAATAAAGGAGTCCCCCATGAACTGTAATGTATCCTGAACTGAATTGTACCATGAACATAACGAAGTGTCCTTTTAGCTTCTTTCCAATGTCTTTCATGGGGTGTTTTCATATACCAGGAAACAAGACCAACAACAAAGGAAAGATCAGGATGGGTATGAATCAAGTATAAGAGGCTACTAACTAACTGACGGTACAGGGTGGCATCAACTTTAGGAGAAGTACGGGTGTTAGTAATATTGACTCCATAATGGAAGGGAGAAGGTCTTTGTTTGCAATCATCCATGTGAAAGCGACGAAGAAGGTCACAAGCATACTTAGACTGGGAAAGAAAAATTCCTTCATTGGTTTGCAAAACTTGGAGGCCAAGAAAATAGTGCAAAAATCCTAAGTCTGTCATTTCAAATTTCTTCTTAAGGCTGGTTTTCACATGGTTTAAAAGTTTTGAGTCACCGCCAGTAAGGATAAGGTCATCAACATAAAGGAAAATGATTACGATATGGATTCCTACTTTCTTGGTATAGACATTAGGATCAGAATGGCATCTAGAGAATCTAGTGTCAATAAGAGAGATGTCCATTTTGGCATACCAAGCTCGGAGAGCTTGCTTAAGACCATAAATATATTTCTTAAGGTAACAAACAAGGATAGAGTCATTCTGGACATAGCCAAAATTTTGTTCCATGTAGATTTATTCCTGCAAATATCCATGCAAGAAGGTAGATTTAACATCCATCTGATGGACCTCCCATTTATGTGAGGCAACAAGGGCAAGAACAAGGCAGATGGAATTCATTTTGCCTACAAGGCCAAAGGTTTCATTATAGTCAATTCCTTCAACTTGGGAAAATCCTTTGGAAACTAATCAAGCCTTATGTCTTTCAACACTTCCATCTGATGCATACTTAGTTCTGTATAGCCATTTACATCTGACAAGTTTTCCTCCTTTTGGAAGAGGTACAAGATCCCAAGTATTGTTTTCCATTAAAGAACGATAATATTCATGCATTGTTGTATCCCAATCTGGATGACCTGAAGATTTTGCAAATGTCTCTGGATCATGAGTCTTTGAAACTTGAGACAAAATAGAAGAGGCTCGCTGGAACTGTGAACGTGTTTGACGCTGATCTGAAGGATCATCGACAAGACCACCATTTGCTTCTCGTGTTGAACGGACCCATCTAGGAAGCGGTGGAACTGGTGTTGGTTTAGGTTCAAAGGACTCATCCGTAGGAAGGTGAGCAGACAAAGATGGATTTTCATCCTCACTGTCATCATTTGAAGAAGAAACCAGAATAGAAATAGAAGAAGGCACAAATGCCAAAGATGGCTCGCAAGCCAAAGGAGTCTCAATCGTCGAATTAGGCTCCCAGGCCAAAGGAGTCTCAATCGTCGAATTAGGCTCGCAGGCTAAGAGATTTTCATCAAATTTAACATCTCTTATAATAATAATTTCATTACAATGTGGTTGAAGAAGTGTATAACCTTTGACATCTTCAGAATAACCAACAAATATACACTTCTCACTTTTAGGCTGCAATGCTTTCCTTTTCTCATCAAGAATGTGAGCCCATGCTATACTGCCAAATACATAGAAGTGACTTACATATGGTTTAATTTTAGTCCAATCTTCTTCTGGTGTTATGTTTTTAAGAGACTTTGTGGGAGTGTGATTGACTCTGTAATTTGCATAGTTGATTGCTTCCACCCAATACTTTATACTTAATCCCTTAGATTGGATCATACAATTAGCCATTTCTTTTAACGTACATTTCTTTCTCTCAACAACACCATTTTGTTGTGATGTATATGGAACAATGTGTTGCATTTCGATGCCCTGTTTAGTGTAGTAACTTGTAAAATTATTGTTCACATATTCGCCTCCATTATATTTTTTTAACTTTTAAATTTGATGTCCATATTACTTTTCTACAAGGGCCTCGTAGGCCAAAAACTTGTTAAAAAATTTGCTCTTAATTTTTAAGAAGTAAACCCAAGTACGTCTGGAAAAATCATCAATTAAAGTTAAGAAATTCTTGCACCCAAAAAAAGAAGGAGAGGAAAGTGGACCACATAAATCACTGTGAACAAGCTACAAAGGGCCCGAGGCATGCCAAGAGGCACGTTTGTCAAAACTTTCCCAATGATGTTTGTCAAGAACAAAACCGACAAAAACAACATCTCTGTATGAAACAGGAGGAAGACCAGTCACCATCTATTGATTACATAGTTGTTGCAATGAGCGATAGTTTAGATGAAAAAACCGCTCATGCCAAAGTTTGCTCAAGTCATCTCTATGAGCAACAAAAAATGATGACCCAAAGTTGTCAAACTTGTACAATTTGGTAATATCATCAACAATTCCAGTTGCAAGAACATGCTTAGGATCTTTTAGATCTTTGATTACAACTTGGTGAGGTGAAAACTCTACAGTTTTACCTTCACCTGAATGAGTGATATGATATACTAATAGAAGGTTACAAGAAAGACTTGGAACACATAATACATCATTAAAATGACCATTATCTACTTGAATTGTTCCAGGTCCTACAACACTGAGAGATCTATCATCACCAACAAATATTTTCTTGGTGTTACATTCATTTAGAGCAGAAAATATGTCTTTATCCTTAGCCATATGATAAGGTGCTCCTAAATCAATAACCCACTCATCAGAAGAAGAAGTAGAAGTTGTATTGAAGGAGAAACCAGAAGCGGAAAGTGCATGTCCATGAGAAGAAGAAGAAGTAGAATCAATATTGATGTTGTGCTTCTTCATTGCTTCTTCTAAAGCTTCCATCTTATGGAAACATTTGGATTCATCATGACCATATTTATCACAAAAGTTGCAATATATGTCAGTCTTCTTATTTTTATATTTTTCTCCTTTGTCACCATTAGGAGCTGAAGCTGTTTGAGCGGGTTTGGGACCCTTATGTTGCTTGTTGTTGTAGCTAGGATGTTCCTTCTTGGGATACTTGGGTTTATCTTTCTACTGGGAAACTAAGGCTTTGTTGGAGGCACCTGCAGTGCTGATCACTCCAAGTTGTACAAACTTATCTTCCTCTCTAATCAAAGCAACACAAAAGGACTCAAGAGTGGGTTTTTGATAAGCTTTCCATAGAGCCTCTCTCATGGCATAAAAGTTAGATACAGACACATAATATGCACTACCTAGCTTATAAATAATAAGATAGATGCAACACTCTTCCTCCATTTCTATCTCACATTCTTCACATAAAATTATAAGTGTTTTAAACTTAGATAGATAGTCTCCAAGGCAAGAAAAATCACTTGGACTTAAGGTCAGTACTTGATTTTCTAATTGTTGTGCTCAAATAATATTGAGTTTACCAAACACAGATTCAATTTTTTCCCAAGCTTCATTAGGGCCATCAATTTCTTTAAGGTGGAACCTTAAATCAGGAGAGATGGGCATTTTGATTAATCCACATGCTTCTTCACTCCTATTATCCCATTTGACTTTCTTATCATCATCAGTGGGTGATTTTTCCTTTCCCAAGGTAATCCAAAACAAGCCTTTACTTCTTAATAAATCTTCCATATGAGATTTCCATTGGAAGTAGTTGGTGTTGGTAAGCAAGAGATTAATTGTAGAAGCCATATTAAATATGCAGATAATATGGATTTAAAAACTGAAATTGATAGATCTCGAAAAGTTATGTGTTTAAAAAAAAAAAAAACGGTACTGAAAATAGACTTCGGATGTGAGAGTTATGCCCTTTTAAAAAAGGCATAAACGGTAACCAAAGGACCATGTGATAGTGTAAGTTGTTTTATGAAGTGACCCAATTTAATAAAGAGAAGTGAGAATCAATTTTACAATGAAGTTACTTTACAAAAGACAAGTTGCATGCAAAATAAATAAGAGAGACTTGAACTCAAGACCTCTTACTTAATAAGACAACTTTTAACCAAATGGTCTAGCAAAATATATTGTGTTTTTTAGGAAGAGTATTGGGGGTGTTTTTGTTGTTGTTGTTGTTGTTGTGGAAGACGATTTTGGAGAGTGGGTTAAAAAAAAAATTATTTTCACAAAAGGAAAAAAAATCGCTTCTCGATGACAACAAGGGTTAGATTTCGGTTAGCTTACCGGAAAGATGCACCTTTTCCTATATGTTTTTGATTTGTTGAGATTGCACAGGGCATAGGTAAAAGAGAATACACGGATCTAAAAGAGTAGCAACCTGAAAATAAATAATACAAAACCAAAATAAAACCAAAATAATACTCTGCAAAATTTAAAAAAATGTGTATGGATGCTTTATACCTTCAGATCTGACTGAAATGGCGATATCTTGGGTAAACGAAAACCTTTTCGAGTGAAACGAAAAGTGTTCCTGAATTAAACAAGTGCTCTGGACGTAATAGAACAGTCTTCTTAGCCCAGAAATGTATGAAAATGACAGAAAATGGAGATGAGGCAACTCGGCTTCATGATCTCGATCTACAACAAGAGCGGGTCTTCAAACAGGATTTGATACCATGTTCGACAACACAGGTATTCCAAAAAAGGATGAACACCTTCAATAATCAATCACATAAACAGATAAAATATCAACACACCGATGTTTTCACATGGTAAAATCCCTATGGGGAAACATCCACGGCCCCAACCAATACGACCACTTGGAGAAGTTTATAAATGCAAAAGAAAAATATTATAGAGAGATTTTACAAGAGAGTTTCTCACAATTGATCATTGTAAAATGACCCTCCATGCTCTTTAAATAGATATCATGGACCAATCGGGTGTTAAGCCACAGATCAATGGTCATTAAGATCGAGGAGAGTATGGACCTTCGAATCACTCAATGTCCAGAACATATCGTGACCGTCAGATTCCCTAACTACAAATCCATACTAATGCATACTAAATAAACACACTAAGAAACACACTTGTACCTAACGACACATTAGACCAAATAGATCACGACTAACTCCTAAGTGTCTAAATATCCTAACAACTTCACTCATCCCAATTTCACATTTTGATTCTTTAGCATACAATTATTTCTCATTCATGATGTTTAAGACCTCATTCAAATAATTTAGGTGATCTTCCCATGTCCCAATGTAAATCAACAAGTCATAAAAGAAGACTAGTAGAAATTTCCTCAACTATTTGTTGAATACATGGTGCAAGATTGGAAGGTGGCTAGTGCATTGGTCAACCCAAAAGGCATTGCGAGGAACTCATAATTCCCACAATGGCATATGAAAAAAAAATTGTGCACATATTTCTCCCTCATTTTGATTTGATGGTATCCATAGAGAAAATCAATTTTGGTAAAGTACACTGCGTCATGTAGCTCATCTAGTAGCTCATCTATCCTGGGGATGGGATACATGTTTTTTATGGTCTTCTTATTTAGATTCCTATAGTCAATACACATGTTCATGGTCCCATCCTTATTCTTGACCAATAACACTTAAGATGCAAAAGGGATGGAACTTGGTCTAATGTGGCCCATATCCAATAACTTGTTAATGGATTTTTCAATTTCATCCTTGAATTTCTTGGGATGTATATATCATGTAGTGATAATTGGTTTGGCCCCTTCCTCCAACTCTATGATATGCTCAAATCCCCTATCTGGAGGATGCCCTAGGGGAATAGTTCCAAAAACCTTACTATGTTTATCAATTACCCTCTACATGTCTCCTGTATAGAAATGGTGTCTTTCTTGAGCTCTTTGAGTGACCACCAGACACTTTGTTGCATAATCCATGTCCCCATGTCTGAAAACTGCTTCCATGTGCCTTTCTAAAACTACCTTGGGTGAATGTTTTGTCATTCCCTTCAATGCCACATTTTTTCCTTCTCCAAAGTTGAAGGACATCTCCATGGTCTTGTAATTGGTAGTAATGGGTCTGAAGGTGCTTAGCCATTGAATTCCTAGTGTCACAAAGATCCATCACATATAAGTCTTGAGTTAAAATGTACCTTCCCAAGGTGATATTCATTTGAGGGATATACATCTCACAAGGCATGCTGTGTCCTCCTACTACCTCCACCATGAATCCATCAAACTTAATAGTGGGCAGATGCCTCTTGCTCACTAAGGCCACATCAATAAAGTTATGGGAATCTCCACCATCAATCAACATTGTAACCCTTTGGTGCAGACCCCCCTCCTCTCCAAGGGCTGCGCGACCTCCCGGTATTAGGATCTTCTCAGGGCCGATTTGAAATAACCTTTGATTCCCTACTGGAACCTTTCAGCAAAAATCCACAGGTCTTTGCAGACTTTCGCTCATGTGCTCAAGTGCCAAAATACCAGTCTCTTCCAAGTGACCACGCCCTTAACTAAAAAGGTGTGTCGTGACTTCAGTTATCGGCGATATGAGTTAATCGACTCCTCGTCCTTCGAACTCCCAAGTCCCGAAATTGTGAAAGGGGATTAACTCGTATTAGCTCCTCCCTTTACTTCCACCAACATGACCTCCAGCTATAACTTGTGGCTAACCTTCCAAGCGCATCGGGATTTCACTACTCACAAACTTCTGAGGCGGTTCACCTTCGTTCTCCTGATCCTCCGATATCTAAAATTGTGAAATTTCGGGGCACCAAATCAATGGTCACCAATAGGTCTCCAGCCAACGACTATGACCGAATTTCGATTTTGCATTTCATGAGTTCTCACAACCTTCTACCTCCAACTTCTTGATTCATGAATTAACGAAATACTAATCGGTCATCACGTGTCCTTCCTCAATGAATGGCTACAATCACTTCACGAATTTGGATTTCACAAATTCTCCGTGACTCCACCTTTTGACCTTTTTCACCCTACAAGTCAATGAAATGCTGCTCTCCTACCACGTATCCCTTCAATGAATGGTCCCGATGATTTTGGGATTTCGTGATTCGGGATTTCATGAATTTCACTTCACTTCTATCAATTTATTTGATCTTGGGAAATTTCGATAAGTCCTCGCACTAACTAGTGCACTGCTTCTCCGAAATCTGATGGTTTAGAAAGTTTCATCTCTTCGCTAAGGGATCTCGACCCTCAAACCTACTTCGGGCTTTCAATCTCTACATTCCTTCTGTCTGAACACTTCAAGTCTTCAAAACTTAGAAATCTTTATAAGTATTTCTTCTCGAGGATTAAAACCACTATTCCTCCTGAGCTTTATCAATGGAACTTGACCTCGACCCTTTGCACACTTGCATTCTATGTCTTTGTCAAAAGACTTCCTGACGTCCTCCTGGTATACTCTGTGCTCAACCTCCTAAGCATTCAAACTTTAACACAAGTTTGTTCTTATGCACACTCCTTGCGCTCAATATGCACACTCTGCATACAAAATCTCCCCGTTATCTCTTCTGAGCTTTTAATTCAAAAAATACTTCTTCACACACACTCCTTGCATAATATTACAGAAGAGAAACAATTGAACTCATTCAATTATTCATTCCTACACTATGAACATCATTCATCCATAAACATAATAACACAATCAAAATTGTAACAGTATCACACTGTGTATGTGGGTCAATTTTCTCTGTTCTATTCATTTTCAGAAGAAAACATAGTTACAGTAGCTATCTCCTTCACAACTATTATAATGAAAACTTATCTAAGGATCCAGAGATTCTTCACTCTCTATCCTCCTATATAAATACTATTACCTCTCGCTTAGGTAGTTACCTACTAAATTAATGCAACCTAATGACTAATCAAGCTAAGATCCCACACATGTAATACATTTACAGTCATGTAAGGATTTACATTCAATGTCGTTCAAATGGTGCCCCGATTTTACAGACTATTAAATTTAATTAACGACAAAACAAAAAAAAAACTCCATCACCACTAAGCTAGTTGAAGAGTTGGTTCGGCTCCTTCGATGTGTTGAGGCATCTATTTTGATTCCACGTTTGCTCCTTTTTTATGTTACTGTGATTCTCCTGCATCACCCTCTGCCCCTAGAGAATTCATGCTATTCTAAAGATACTAAATCTTTTAACCCCACTGATGGATGTTATGAATGCCTTCTTAATCGTTGGTTGCTTGTGCATTGTTTCCTCTTCACCTTCCTCTTGTATATGCTCTTCATTGGTTGGAGTGACCTCCATGTTTTGAATGTTCCCAACCTCATATTCCTCCTCACTATCTGAGAGTACCTCAATGTAGTGTATCTTTCCCTTTCCCATACATATGTTCCATGGCTCCCAAGGTTCTTTGCAAGTAAAACATAGTTGTTTTCTCCTCAACTCTCTCATAGTGGCCTCATCTAATTTTCCCTTACCCTTATCTACAAAAATTGACTCCTTTCCCTTAGGAAAAATAGGTGTTTTGGGGTGAACTTGGGTTTCTGATATGCCCCTGCCAAATC
This sequence comes from Picea glauca, assembly GCA_000966675.3. Taxonomy (NCBI): domain Eukaryota; kingdom Viridiplantae; phylum Streptophyta; class Pinopsida; order Pinales; family Pinaceae; genus Picea; species Picea glauca. Next base: position 207,881 of record JZKD02S0460686.1, on the reverse strand, counting down.
CCTAGTCTTCCAAATCACATCCTATAAGTTGTTAGGCTTAATATCCTTGACTCACCCACACAAGGGCTCTATTATCCCCTCATAAAAAAGAATCAACAATCTAGCCTCTGATACATCAAGAACCATCACTACTATTCTATGAATGCCTCGACTGAACCTGTTTTTCTAAGTTGAGTGAGCTCTCTGAAGTGAAGTTATGGGTCATCCTGGTCAAACCTGTCCATGAGCCTCTATGTAAATTTCCTGTAAGATATGATATACTCATGCCCTAGGGTAGTCATCCCATGAAAACAACACTCATGGGATTTACCCTCCATATACATTGTAGAAAACCTTATGGCATCCAACTCCATCATGGGATTCAATTGTAGGTAAGCCTCCAAATTTTTTACCCACGCCTTGGAAGATAACTTGGTTTTCCCATCAAATCATGGAATCTCCATATTTCTTGCCCTTCTCCCTAGGTTATAATTCCCTCTGTGAAACTCCCTGGGCCTTCCTTTGAATTTAATTCCACAATATTATGAAAGTGTGGCATGCCTCCTAAAACTTGCACTTAGTGTTGCATACTCTCTCTCGTACTGATCAAAGTTATCTTCAATACCCACATGAACATGCAATCCTTGTTGATGAGCATCCAAGAAACTAGGCATGTAAGGACTTGATGTATCCTTTCTATTACTTGACATTTTGTTATGAGCACCTCCAAATAAGATTTGGCCTTCATAGGGGTTCTGATGACTGGTCTCTGTGCAATTCCCTTCTCCTCCATGGGATATACTAGCCCCATTGTTAACCCCATTTTTTTGAGAATCTCTACCATGAACCATGTGCATGAGAATATATGTAATCTTCTCTTGTCCTTCCTTCACAGTGGTGTTTATATATGTCAAAGTTGTCTTTGACCTCATCCTGTTTCCTTGACAAATGTTCTTGAGTTTCTTGCATTTGATGTTGTAAATCAAATTGTGTTTTATCCATGGAGCACTTCTGTTTGCACCCAATTTGTCACCTTGGTGAGAAAATAAGGGGTGCTTACATGCCCAGTTGGGTCTTACTGAGCATGACAGCTGTAGAGGAAAGAGTTAGAAAAAGAACAACAAAACTATAAGCAAGAATTAAACCAATACAAACTAAAATCATGAGCATATGGATAAAGAAATAACAAACACAAAAAGACC
>JZKD02S0460686.1:180318-192849 GCA_000966675.3 Picea glauca | reverse complement strand
TCCTTTGAGGTGTGAAAAGGGGCTCTTTAGGGCTTAATTAGGTCTTTGACCAGCCTACCATGCGGATTCATCTCAGATTTGGGAGTCAAATCGGCTTGGGAGCTGATCCATAAGTTGTTGGGAGGCCGACCAATTCAATAAATGCTCCGTTTAGTAGGTGCGCGGGTTTTTGCGCCAACAGCCGTGCATCGTGCGCGTATGTGCGCATGGTACGTTCCTGTTCTGCGCATATGCGCGCGCACCCAACTTCTGTCAAGCACCCTTCAATTTTTGGTTACTTTATATAGTTTTTGACCTTTCTGGAATGGTGTGAAATTAATTCAATGCCATGAATGACTTCATTACTGTTTGACGATGCTGAGTTCTTGTCGCCATGTGCGGACGGAATTTCAGTGATAACAACTTCATTTCCTGAAACATGTTCATCTATCCTTTCTTATCATTGTCAACACCTATTTCCTATCTTTCCCCCATAATTCTTTCTGTCTCTTCCCTTTCTAGTGACTCTAGTAAAGTTTTTCCTCCTCGACCTCTCCTTCTTGTAATACCCCATGGTCGGGTCCCTACTGAATTGTAACTTTTGTTATAGGATGGTGAGCCAAGTGATTATAAGCTGAAAGAATTATGTGTTTATTAGGCTGGTGAGCCAGATGCCAAGGCTAAGAGCTTGTTTTTGTTTGTATATGTAATTATGCAGGTCATTAATAAAAGTATAAACATTTTTGCGTGTAGACCCTCCACGAAGAAGAGTTATGGGGGACTAAGCTCCACTAGGTAGGGTAAGGAAGGGGGGGGCTAAGTATTTGGGCCTAGGGGATAAGCCAGGGGGCTCACCTCTAGAGGAATACTATTTTAATATTATTTCCTGATGACTAAAGTGAACATTATAAGTTTTGCTATCCTAAGTTCCTGGGAAAAGGGGGACGTGTGAAAAAGGGAACACATGCAGCTCCAGGAAGACAAGTGTCGACCTGGGCACATGTAGTTAAAATTGAAGAAGTCAACTTTGTTGGGGGTTTTCTTCCATTCTGATTCTTCACCTGAGATCGTTGGTCATCCTTTCTTAACCATTTTTGCCTCTACATCTGCTTAACCACACACAATGAATAAAAACCCTCATGGGAAGGTTGGTTTCCCCACCATTCTTCCATCGTGCATGTGAAACTGTTCTTGCCTCTGTGTCTGACCTCTGTATATACTCACGCATCTCTAAAAATAGAAATGGGAAAGTCGTCCTATGTTGTTTTCTGTGAAGCCTGACGCAATTGTAGTCGCCTGAGCCATGTTGGGACTTAGCGTTAGGCTATTGTCTTGTTGGGTGTCCATACCCATTTTTCGCAGTTGTTGTTATTGTTGTCGTTTTTGTCATCTATAACCGGTTGTAGATGAGTCGAAGAATGGTTGAAGAGGCAGGTTGTCAGGCCTGTGAGAAACTCTCCCAGATGAGAGAGTTTGCTGGGAAGTGAGTTCTCCTAGAATGGATTCCCATAGCAGCCACAATACTCTGAGACTTATGGGCCAGCCTATTACTGAAGCCCAAGGTAAGAGAGGAGTACTAGCGGATGGAATTGTATTAGTGAAGGTGTATCCTTCTCGGGTGGAGTAGGTGTGGGGGGGATGATGGTCTATTTTTTGTGGGTGTAAGTGGCTCTTGGGATAAAATATCCTTCCTATTGCTTTGTGGAATTTCCTTGTTTTCCTTGCCAAGCCTAGAATTCCCTTTCCCATAGAGTTTAGTCCCAACTCGGGGGTGACCTACTACTGAGAGGGATGAGCAGCGTGGTCTAAGGCTAGGAGGTTCGTGGAAGGTTTGCACGTAGTTGGTGGATTTACTCCAGATAAAAGATAAGTATCATAATTGTGTTTAATTATGTATTTTATGTATGTTGTTGTGATGCTTGTATTTCTTCATGTATTCCGTTGCATGTATGAATTACTGTTAGTTCCGTTAATCTTGTATGTTAGCAATAGTTATGTGATTACATTGTGTTAAGTAATTTAACTTCATTTAAATGCATATATTTTATTTAAGTTGTCAATTCTGCATGGTAGCATTACCTAGTCTTTGGAGGGTTGGGGATGTTACAATATGGTCTCAGAGCTTGTAAGGCTAAGAAATTGTTGTGTTGGTAGCATTGCCCGACCTGTTGGTGGTTGGGGATGTTACAATATGGTATCAAATCTTGTAAAGATAAGAAATCGTTGTGTTGGTAGCATTGCCTGACCTGATGGTGGCTGGGGATGTTACAATATGGTATCAGAGCCCTATGTTTCAACATTGAGCTTGGATGGGCTGGATAAGTGGTCATTGGACCCAAGGTTTCGAATGGAAATTGTGTTTGGAGGAACCAATTTCGAACCTTAGATAATTCCTGAGTGCCAAGGGGTTACTTGGCCATGCTACGAAGCTCAGGAGGAGTAGCGGTAGAATAAAACTGCAACCGACATGGTATTTGATCATAGAGAGTGAGAGAGAGATCAACACTTGGGGTGTTGGAGCCGTAGGATCTATTTGGGAAAAAGGATATTCCTTTACAACCGTCAGATACAGATAAGGTGCAGGAAGATTATCTTAGAAGCCTTTCGGAGTTGGCAATCGGGAGAAGCAGGGTGTGCTAAGGCACAAACCTCTGAAACCCAAAACTCTGAAGTCTCGAGGATATCTACACCATAGATCTAGGGAAAAGAGATTGACCATTGGATCAAGAAGAAAAGAAGATTGTAATTTCAGGAGTTCGACTGTCGGGAGAAGTGGGATGTGATGTTGCACAAACTCTTGAAGTCCAAAGTTCCGAAGAGAAAGAGAAGATGTAGTGGGGTCGGATCACGTCACCTGGAGGTGACATAGAAACATGGGATGTGTGCCACGTGTCAATGGGTTTAGAACGCATGGAAGATTTAAGTGGAATTTAGAACGTGACAAGTGTCACCCATCTAAATGGGTCACGTATCAGTCACTAGTATTTTTCCATGTGGCATCTTGTGTGAGTAGGGTTAGTGGGGCCCGAGGCTACATAACGTAGCTAAGGGTCAGAGGACCCACAATGGCATTGATAAAGATACATCAAGATCAACGACTAGAAGGCATTGTGGGGACCGAAGTTGCACGAAAGCTAATTATCCAAGGTGGTCCCACAATCCAAACCGCGGTTGCACCAAGGGGTTATGTGTCATTGTCAAAAGAATTGTGGGATGAAAGGTGGGTTACTCCAAACCATCGTTGCATGCCCCCAAAATTGAGAAACCGTAAGTGATGTGACGTAATGATGTCAACAAAGTGTCAGGGAAGTGTTTGGAGATTAATGGTTTGGGGTGTGCGGATGTGAAATCTTCCAAAGTCCCGATGTCCCAGAACTTAGACGCCTGAGGTTCCATAGCGAGTGTCAGTTGTTGGATGCTGAGTAGACGTGGATGGTTGATCCACCCTACGTTGTGAGTTCATTAGTTCAGAACTTGGGAAGTTGTTGTGTAGTGCTTTGAAACCTCCCAAAGCGCAAAGTTCTGAAGCGCTCGGAAGTTGGGGTCCAGGTTGTAGCCCAACGTCACAATCAAAGGGGGCATAGCAGGAGGAGCTAGCACCTAGGTGACTCACGATTCAGAAAATCAGGAATCGAGAGTATCGGGTTTGACTACAGCTAAATACCTGAAACGCAAAGTCACGAAGCACCCTTTTTGTTATGTGAGTGGTCACGATCCGTGATCACGTGGGTTGGGGACTAAGAGAAAAGGGACTAGTCCTCAAAGGATTGTTACAGAGAAGAGCAGAGCTTGGAAAATTCATGAAATCTAAACGCTTTCTTGAATCAAATTTGTTTATGAATGCTGTGGGATTTGTTAAGGAATGATGACCTGACAAATTCGGTTGTCTGCACATTGTGTTGCAGAAGTTTAACGAGTGCCAGAATCGATTAGAGTCGCCAATGAGTGCAAAGAAATGGAGGAGACACATAATGCTTCTAGTTCAGATAATGAAGCAAAAGGAATGGATGTTCATTTAGGATTTGAAGGGTCAAACTCCAATGGGAATAGAGAAGAGATAAATAAGGAAGGGAATATGATGCGAATCATTGAAAGATTGCAGAAAGATGCCCAAACTCACCGAGAAAATAGAAGAAATCTCATGAAAGCTAAGAAAAAATAGGGAGAATTCAATTTAAATTTGATGCAGATTCTGGAAAGAATCAAAAGGAAGTTGTATAAGGAGAGTGACTCAAGTAAAACAGGGAGTCACAAGAATCTTGAGAGGAAAAGAAGATCAAGAAGTATTAGCAGACATCATCGTCACTCCTCGAAACATTCCAATAAGGAGGCACACAATAGTTCAAGCCCATCTCCTACCAGAAAACATCGTAGATCTAGAGTAGATGAAATGAAGGGTGAAATGAACAAGATTAAATCTCCTACTTTTGACAGGGAACACTAGAAAGATGAAGATGACGAGACCTGGCTGCTGGGCATGAGTAAATATTTCCAATTGCAGAACTATTCTTCACATGCAGAGGGAAGAATTTCCATTTACCAACTTAAAGGAAAGACATACATATGGTGGGAGCAAATTGTGCATGTACATCACATCAGAGAGAAGAATTTTACTCGGAGGGAGTTCAAGAAGCATTTTGAAAAGAAGTACTTAACTAAGAGATACTATGATAGAAAGATGAAAGAGTTCTTTGAACTCAAGCTGAGCAACATGACCATTGATGAATATGAATGTAGGTTTTTGGAATTATTGAAGTATGTCCCCTTCATAAAGGACGAGACTGTCAAAATTCAAAGGTATCCGAGTGGACTACCATCTTCCATCAGTGACAAGATCAAGTATGATGGCCCAAATACTATGGAAGAAACTATAAGGAGAGAAAAATTCTTATATGATCAACAAAAAGAAAAGGATACTTTCCAAAAAGCATGGGAAGACAAGAATAAGTTTAAGTGGGAGTAGAGGAAAAAGGGAAACAAGCCACCATTTTTCAGGAACATTCCTCAAGGATAGCCATCTTTTAGAGAGCCCGGAAAGGCTGAAGTGGGTGGAGAATTTCCAAGACAACCACCTATAGAATGTTGGGGCTGTAAAGGAAATCATAGGTACAAAGATTTCCCCCACATAAATGACAAAGTGAGAGCTATCCATAATGTTCAACAAGCTGAAATAGTGGAGGACATGGGCAGTAGAATGCCAAGGATCTACGCAGCCCTAGACAACAAGCAAGCTGAATATCAGTCGCACATGATTGAAGTGGAAGGTATGATCAATAACCATGCATTTAGTATTTTAATTGATTTAGGGGCTATCCTTAGTTATATAGATCCTAAAGTGGTGGAAAGTTTGCAATTGTCGAGAAGCAAACATGAAAAGTCTTGGTTAGTGCAGCTGGCTATAGGAACCAAGAGAAAAGTCTCTGAGTTGGTTAAGTCTTGCCCTATGGACAGGAAGGGACTGAGCAAAAAGGTTGAATTGAACATCCTACCTTTAGGTTTGTATGACTGTCTAATTGGGATGGATTGGTTGGATCGGCACCATGCCATATTAGACTGTCGTAACAAGGCATTCACTTGCCTGGATGAGGAAGGAAATCAGAGAATAGTCCAAGGAATTCCTAGAGTTGTTGCTATCATCGAAATCTCAACAATACAATTGAAGAAGTGCTACAGGAAAGGTTGTCAATTATTTGCAGCCCATGCAGAGGAAACACCTAAGGATAAGGAATCAAGTATTGGAGATCATGCGGTACTAAAGGAGTTTGAAGAAGTATTTCAGGAGGTACCCAGACTACCCTCGAAGAGAGATATTGACTTCTCTGTAAACTTGATGCCTGGAGCAACCCCAGTATCAAAAGCTCCTTACAAAATGAGTACACCAGAACTGAAAGAATTGCAATTGCAGCTTGAAGAGATTTTGAAGAAGGGGTATATACGCCCAAGTGTGTCACCTTGGGGTGCCCCAGTCTTGTTCATGAAGAAGAAGGATGGGATGTTGAGATTGTGTATCGAGTTCAGAAAATTGAACAAAGTGACTGTAAAGAACAAATATCCTCTGTCGAGGATTGATGACCTCTTCGATCAGTTGAAGGATGCGAAATTATTTTCAAAGATAGAGCTCAGGTTGGGATATCACCAGGTTAGGATAAAGGATGAATACATCAGCAAGACCGCCTTTAGAACAAGGTATGGTCATTATGAGTTCACAATGGTGTCATTTGGGCTGTCAAAAACATCCATTGTTTTTATGTGCATGATGAATGGTGTATTCAGGGACTATCTAGACAAGTTTGTCATAATCTTCTTGGATGACATTTTGGTGTGTTCCAAGTCGGAGGAAGAGCATGAACAACATATGACGATGGTTTTGCAGATGCTAAGAGAGCACCAACTGTATGCCAAGTTGAGAAAGTGCTCGTTTTATCAGGAGAGGATCCACTACTTGGGGCATATTATTTCGAAGGATGGGATAGTTGTAGATCCTGAGAAGATTGAGGCCATCATAGAATGGTTAGCACCAAATAACATGATAGAATTCAGATCCTTTATGGGTCTAGATGGCTATTACAAAAGGTTTATCACAGGGTTCTCGAGGATAGCTCACCATATCACTTCCTTTCAAAGGAAGGAGAAGAAATTTCAGTGGACAGAGGAATGTGAGAGAAGCTTCCAATGATTGAAGCAGTTGTTAACCAGTGCTCCAAACCCGAGGATTGCAGACCCAAATGAAGATTTCATAGTGTGCACAGACACATGCAAGGAAGGGCTGGGAGGAGTCCTCAGTCAGAATGGATTTGTAATATGTTATGAATCCAGGAAGTTGAAAGAGCACGAAAAGAACTATGCAACTCATGATTTGGAGTTGGCAGCCATCGTTCACGCTCTGAGGAAATGGAGACATTACCTCATGGGAAGGAGGTTTGAATTGAGGATAGACCATATTGCTCTGAAGTACTTGTTTGATCATCCAACCTTGAACGCTAGGTAGAGTAGGTGGTTGGAGTTTCTCTGTGAGTACGATTTTGATATCAAGCATATCAAAGGGAAGGAGAATAAAGTGGTTGATGCACTTAGCAGGAGAGTACACAAATTACATGCTTCAACCATTAGAATGTATTAAATTGATATAAAGAGCATAGTTTTAGAATATCTAAACGTAGACTTGCAGTACGGGGAATTGGTAGAGAAGGTACATCAAGGTAAGACGTTGAAAGGAGTGGAAGATTATAAGCTAGGAGCGGATGGAACACTCTTGTAAAAAAATAGAGTTTATGTACCTAATGTCTAGGATTTGAAACTCGTGATTCTGAAATAAATGCATGACATGCCTTATGCTAGGCACCCTGGATATCAGAAGATTGTGGCAGCAGTCAAAATCCATTACTTTTGGCCCAGTATGAAGAAATAAATTGTAGAATACATCACCAGATGTATAGAGTGTCAGAAGGTTAAAGTTGAGCATAGGCACCTAGCCAAGTTGCTACAACCTTTACCCATCCCTAAGTGGAAGTGGGAAGTGGTGACAATGGACTTCATCATAGGATTTCCCAGAACAGGCAAGTAGCATGATTCAATCATGGTGGTGGTGGACAAGCTTACGAATGCTGCCCATTTTATTCCGTTGAAGACTACTCACAAGGCAACTAATGTTGCTGATCTTTTTATGAGGGAAATTACACGATTTCACGGTATTCCCAAGACAATTGTATCTGACATGGACCCAAAATTTACCTCAAAATTATGGAAAGGGTTGTTCAAAGGATTCAGAACAAATCTGAACTTCATCACAACCTATCATCCTGAGGCTGATGGGTAGATAGAGAGGGTGAACCAAGTGATAGAATACATGTTAAGGATGTATGTGATGGACAAACCATCTAAATGGGAGGACTACCTACACTTGGTATAATTCGCCTACAACAATTGGTATCAAGCATCGTTGAAGATGAGCCCATTTGAAGAACTTTAAGGAAGAAAGTGCAATACTCTAGTAAGCTGGGATAATCCAGCTGATAGAGTAGTAGTTGGGCCAGAGTTTCTCAAGGAATTGGAAGAAAAAATGTTGAAGATTAAGAAGCATTTAAAGGCTTCCCAAGACAGGCAGAATAGTTATGCTGATAAAAATAGAACCCACAAAAATTTTATAGTTGGAGAGCATGTTTTCTTGAAAGTGAAGCTAACAGAAGTTGCCTGAAGATGGGAAACTGTTCAAAGTTGGCAACCAGATTTTGTGGGCCATTTGAAATCCTAGAAAGGATTGGGCCAATTGCATATATGCTTTCATTACCTACGTACATGACTGTACATAATGTGTTTCTTGTTTCATTTCTTAAGAAATATATACTTGATGCTAATCATGTAATCGATTGGAATGTGATTCAGGTGGAGAAAGAAGGTGTCCTACAAGTGCATCATGTGCGCATATTGGATTGGAAAAGCAAACATCTCTAGAATCAACCCATAGGGCTTGTAAAGGTCCAGTGGACTTGGTACGGTCCTAAGGATGTGACTTGGGAACATGAATATGCTATGTGGGAAAAATACCCCCATCTTTTTGAATATTTTGAAAATCTTGCTGTTGTTTTGTAAATAAGTTGCACTGAGGACAGTGCAAAAATAAGGGGAGGGGATTGTAATACCCCAAGGTAGGGCCCCTGTTGAATTGTAAATTTTCTTATAGGCCAAGGCCAAGATTTTTTTTATTAGGCTGCTAAGCTAGATGCCAAGGCCAAGAGCCTGATTTTGTTTGTATATGTAGTTATGCAGATCATTAATAAAAGTATAAACACTGCTGTGTGTAGACCCTCCACGAAGAATATTTATGGGGGACTAAGCTCCACTAGGTAGGGTAAGGAGGGGGGGGGGTAAGTATTTGGGCCTAGGGGCTAAGGTAGGTGTTAGCGTCAGAAGTCACTCCTGGATTGCTTGTAGGAGCAGAGCCCAACGCCCATCAGTTTTATGTCACGATTTGTTTAATGGGGTGATCAAATGGGTAAAGACTCAAGAAAATATAGCTTTAACTCAAGAAACTGGGCTTGGTATGTAGAAATCAAGGGAGGTATTGATCCAACTTTCGACAGTAAATGGATTAAAGGGTGGTATAAGGAAGACTTGTGAGAAGGGCGAGCAAGACTACCTCGGGAAACAGGCCTTTGGAAGCTTGAGGACGAAAAACTCGCAAGCCAAGATCCTCTTGGTCTTGAGCTTCAAGGAGATGAGGGGTGACTCGACTGAATCCTTCAATTCCAAGTCGTTTCAATGTTGAGAAAATCACAAGAACCGATTAGAACAATGAAACTATTACAGTGATCCAACCTACATCATCCTATAACAGCCACAACTTGACTAGATCCTCCAATTCTGAGTTGTTCTAACACAGTGAACAAAGAGATGGAAGGGAAGCTGACATCTATAAAGTGAGAAATCTCAAATGCCTTATAAATTAACCAGAGCGACCAACGCTTCATCAAAACTTTACAATCGGGAGCCTTTCTCAACCATCGATCCCCCAAAAAATATCCAAATTAAGTATATATATACTCCTAAATATTTTCCCAATAGAGGCCCATGGGAATTTTGGGACGAGGAGTCTCTTCAATCAAATATGGCCTACACTCCTGTGTCATACGCCACCTTAATTTTTCTTGGCTCGTGCCAGGGGGTAGTTGGGCCCTTAAATGATGAATTAGCGTGTGTAGGCTTTCCTGGCGAGTCGAGGACTCGGCGTGGCTTCCATGAGAAGAACCAGTACAGAAGACCGTCTACGGTAGGATTTCATCCGGGACACCCATACTTTGTAATAAATGAGTGAGGGTAGGTTTCAACCACCCTCTTTCTTATTCATTCATTCCAACAGGAACCAGGCTCTGGATTACGTCCAACCGACATCTTGGAGAACACAATCCCCCCTCCTGAAACTTAACTCGACGCTTTTGGCCTCCCCTTTGTACAGTTCTTTTACTTTCTCAAGTGATCACGGGCCGTGACCCTACGTCTGTCTTCCAGAGTAATTTTGGCGTTTCGGGATTCTAGGTTTCGAGAGGTGAAATGACGAGGTGTGCTTACCCCTAGAAGTCCCAAATGCCGACGAGACGCGGATGTGTGCCACACGTCCTTCAGATGAATGGCCTAGATAGTATTCGCTACTATAAAGGGGGCTGCCCCCATTTACATGCTCACTTTATGTGACCTGGTGCTAGGACCATGGGCTCAGCTTTGAAGGGCGCTTATCGACATTTCACTGATCGAGGATTTCAACTGCAATAGGTGGGAGGCTCCTTTTCCCCCGAAACACTGATCCATGACACACCGACTGGCTGCCACATGTCCCAACTGGATCGGATGACCCAGACTTGTCTTGAAATATGGGATCTATATCATGCGCTAAATCTCAGACAGCTTGACAGCCCTGAAAACCCGATGACCGTCGATCTACTTTGTAGGTGGATCTTGGCTTATATCAACAAAACTTCGCCTGCTCGCTTGACTTGATCGGAAAATATATTCTCTCGCGTTGCACTGGGGCGCTTCCTGTGTATCCTGCAGACCTAGGTATTATTGAGCCCAAGACAAATAATGTCACTAACATTAGGCTCCATGGGGGATAGAGTCATCCTTGTGATGCTCTGAGGACTCATTTTCCAGTTCTAGTGCCTTGTTGTTGGGCTATGGAGTCAAGTTCAAAACCTCTTACTGAGAGATATATGCCGAAAGGGAAAATAAAACAAACAAACGCGCCTGCTCAAAAGAGATTATTTATGTATAGGCCCTAAGCTACTAAACTGAATATATATGAGCTAGGTGAAAGCAAATTTCCACCATAGCCACCCATGCTGCTTGGTGATTCGTCCCTTCTCTTTACCGCAGATGCTCCATAAAATGCTAGGGAGGTATGACAACGAGATGAAGATGAGGTTAACCATGATGTCCATACCCCCAAAAGTTGAGAAGGGGAATAAATGTATAGGCTCCAAAGCCTTTGGGAAGCACAACTCCATATAGGACCCCACAGGGTCACAATATATAATGCCAGGGGAGTTTAGTTGGTCAGAAAACATCTCTTGTCCTCTATGGTTGCTCACCTGTGGCATGATGTCTTCAAAGTGCACAAGTGGGTGGAGGACAGAAGCAAGCTGGCCAATGCTAGATGACCCCTACCCACAAACAGGCTCTGGATAGGAGATGAGATGTCTACTAATCCCTTCCTCTTTATGCTTCTCTGTGCTTCCTGCAAGCCTAGTAGAGTTGATTTCCACCCATGGCCTTTCCTTAATTAATAAAGGAACAAGCTCTATAATGTGGTCTTGGAAATATTTCTTAACGCAATACTCCCTTGTGAGTATTGGTGGATTAATCTTTATAGAACATTTCAGGAAATCTGAAATGTAGGACTCCATGTATATGACCACTGGATTGTGGGGAATATGACAAAACCCTGGCCACTTCAGAAGACCAGGATGCTCCTCTGCAAAAAATTCTCTGCTCACAAAAGAATGTCCCTCTCCCTCCTTGAAAAGCCACTTTGGATCTTCTGCAGCTGGAGATTTTACCCCAGAAAGATGATATTCAAATAAAGGAGTAGCAGGCTCTAGGTCATAATGACCACTTCTGGGTTCTTGTTCCAGATCTGATCCATAATTACTATATTCTTGTTCAGATTCTGAAACAGACTGATAACCTTCTTCCTCCTGTATATGCAAATCTGCCTGCTTATGAGTCCACCTACTAGCCCCGATGTTTCTTTCAACCTCTATAGCATCCTCAAACATATGTATCTATGATGAGGATTTCCTCTCTCTCAGGAGGAATACTAGCTCTAGATGCTGAGCCATGATATAGTACACCATAGCAACAGTCTCCATGGGTCTGATCTCTACAGGCAAACTATGATAAGCACTAAAAAATATTCTGTTGAAAATAATCAAGGCTTCATCTTCCCCTCTTCTCAAGGTGTTAAAATCAGACCAATATTGATCAAGGGACTTGTTCTCACCCCAACTTTGTAAAAAATCATGGTATAGTTCGGTCTAGGAACCAATAGAACTGGTCTCCAGACATCTAAACCACGCTGCAACATCTCCAGACAGGGAACGTGAGAACATCCTCATGACAACATCCTTGTGAACGATCTCAAACTGATCAATAAGGGTCTCAAAGGCCTCCATATGCCTCTCAGCTGTAACATGGCCTTCCCCAGAAAATCGAGGAAGATACTCAAAGAAATCATGAGGATAAGGGTTAAGGTGATATGGCAGCCTCAAAGGTTTAAACAAATTATTTCTGATTTTGATTTGAAAAGAAGTGGGCTGATCATGGGATTCAATAAGAGGCTGGGGAGGCTTAGTAGGAAAAACAGGGGGTAACGAGGTCTGGGAAGACTGTGAATTATCCTCAACCTCCTCAGGACTACAAGGGCACTCAACTCCAAGAGGAGGTGCGATACAGATCTCATCTTCATGGATAGGCAGAGGTGAAGGCACAAGATCAATATCTGCAACACAAGAAGAGGCTATGCTTTCTTCTTCTGAGTGGATAAGGGGAGGCTCAAGGACA
>JZKD02S0460686.1:140780-158435 GCA_000966675.3 Picea glauca | reverse complement strand
GACTTCTTAGAAGGTTCTACTTCTAGAAGATTCCTCCTCTAGAATGTTCTTAGGTGATGGTAGCACTATATAAAGGGGTTCAAGAAATGTAATGAGATATGAAGAGAAGTATTGTTTTTGGAGCAGTAGCTCAATAGGAGGATGCCCCCTCGAAGAGGCAAGTGAACAAGAGAGGATCCCTTCCATAATAGGATCCATTGTATTGTGTTGCCCTACCTCAAGGGTTTTGATATAATAAAGTTGTGTTTTCTTATATCTTTCTTAGTGTATCTATTGTGTATTTAGTATTTGTGGTTATTATATTGGTAGATATATTCAGGTTCTTAACAGTTTTGCACACCCTGCAACAACACAAGGTATACGCCAACTTGGAAAAATGCTCCTTCAGCATGGATAGGGTCCATTACCTAGGCTACATCGTTGATCAACATGGCATACATGTGGATCCAACCAAGATCCAAGTCATCTGTGACTAGCCAGCCCCAACCACACTCACTGAGCTTCGAAGCTTCTTGGGCCTTGCCAATTTCTACCATAGGTTCATGTTGGGATTCTCCCATATTTCATGGGCCCTCAGCCAAATAACTAGGGGTGGTGGTAAGATGAAATTTTCATAGGGCTAGTCCCAATAACAAGCATTCAATGATTTTAAGAAACGCTTGTGCTCATCCCCAGTACTTTCACTCTCAGACCTGCAAAGACCCTTTGAGATCGAGACAGATGCTTCAGACTATGATGTGGGTGCCGTTCTCACTCAGCACGGTCACCCTATGGCCTATCATAATGAGACACTATCAGATGTTGTCTATAAGTACCCTACTTACAACAAAGAAATGTACTCCATTGTGCAAGCCTACCGCCAGTGGAGACACTACATTCTTGGGAAGGAGACAATCATCCACACTGATCATAATCCACTACAGTTCATGCAAACACGAGGAAAATTTCATAATGACCACCATCAAAAGTGGTCCACATACTTGCAACAATTCCACCTTAACATCAAGTATAAAACATGAAGCACCAATCACGTCGCTGATTTTCTCAGCAGACCGCCAGTCGCAACACTCACCATGGTGCTAGACTCTTGTGGCCATGAGACCTTTGGATGGCCCCAACTCTATGAGACAGACCCAGACTTCACCACTGCCTACCAAATGTTAGGGGAAAACACGATTGCCGATAATTTCCATCTTCAGGATGGGTTGCTATGTCATCTGGGCCATATCTGTGTTCCATCAAGAGAGCAAGTGAAGATGATCTGGGAAGACCACTAAAGTTAGGTGGTAGGACACTTCGGCGTCGAAAAGACAGTGACAATGCTACACAAACATTTCTACTGGATGAAACTTCTATAGGAGATCATCAAGTATATCAGGTCTTGAACTGCTTGCGCAATTTCCAAATCGACCACTAAGAAACAAGGCATGTACACCCCTCTTCCTAATCTTGACAGGCCATGGGAATCTATCTCAATGGACTACATGTCGAGCCTCCCGTCCACTAAGCGAGGAAACGACTGTGTTTTTGTGGTTGTTGATTGCTTTTATAAGATGTCAATTTTGGTTGCCTGCAAGAAGAACATCATAGCAGAGGCCACTGCCAAGATCTTCTTTGAAAAAGTCTAGGTACATTTTGGAATCCCACAAACCATTGTCTCAGATCGGGACAATCGATTTCTTAGCACATTCTGGTCAAGCCTCTGGTCACTATTGGACACCAAGCTCACCAAATCCATGGCCTTCAACCCTCAGATAGATGGCCAAACTGAGGTCGTAAATTGAATGATTGTGCATATCCTTTGCATGTATAATTCACAACACCCTCGCACATTGGATGAGAGTCTTCCCTATGTCCAACATAGCTACAACTGAGCCATACATAGCTCAACTGGCCACAACCCCTTTCAAGTGGGTTTGGGATTCCAACCATTGGGTTCCATAGATGTTTCATTTCCCCTTGCAGTCACCTCAATCGATTCATCTCCTGCTCCAACTGAAGCTGACAAAGCCACACGGTCAGGGGTGATTTTAAGAACCCCCCCTAAATTTATATGTATAATAAATGGGCGAATCCCCATGATACATAGGAAAATTCAAAGGCTATTTTGTCAATAATATAATATGTATATATAATGTTTTCGCTAATCTTTTACTATTTTATAAAATCTTGTAAAATCTTGGCGAATCTTTCACTGAATTATAAAATCTTGTAAAATCATGGTGAATCTTTCATTGAATTATAAAATCTTGTAAAATCATGGCGAGTCTTTCATTGAATTATAAAACCTTGTAAAGTCTTGGTGATTTTTTTGATAAAGTATAAAACCATATATAATAATGGGAGAACGTATTAATTAAATTGTAATATAATCGCTTTACATATTGGGAAAAAGAAACATAACTTTTCCATCCTCTAGACAACGTTGCAAGCATTGGGGGTTGTGTTTGTCAAGGTTCTCATTGTACACTTGCATATCCCTCTATAAGTTTTGACGATATTTCACCATAATGTTCATATGTGTTTATCCTAACCACCACTTCTATCAAGCTCAAGAGATATTAATCTTTTCTTTTCCACTTCTATTATGGATTATTTATTACTGATTCATAAATTATGAAAGGACCCTTCAAACAAGTTCATCATAGGATGTTCCTAAATAGGAGTGCAGATAATTTTATCAATTAATAACTCCAAAAGTATAAGGATATTGATAGGTCACATTCCATGCATGACTTCCTCTCTAATAATCCATTTGCACCCAAAAAGAACCCCTTTCCAAGGAACAGAGGTCACTTTTACCCCTTATATTTTTGTTAGCTTATAAAAAGGTTAAGGGACACATAACTTTGTAATAAATTTTAGGCATAGATTAGGCCTTATAACTATAGGGAACAAAAACACCCATTGAGCATAAGTTTTAACTATTGGATACAAATGAGACCATAAAATATTCTAGTGGGTATAAACTTAGACTTTAAAATTGGCATTGATTGCATCCAAAATTTATTGGATGAGACCATAAGCACCCTCTTGAAACATCTTCAATTGAGACATTCTTCCAAGTTCTCGAGCTCTTAACTAAACCTCTTTCTTCTTTGTATCTCCTTATTGGATGATAGACTTTAGTTAGTTCCTAGGTCTTAGATATCATAGATTATATCTACTTTCATAGGTGTTGCATTTGCATTCCCACTTGTGGATTGATTATGATGTACCTAGTAGTCCTTTCGACCTATTCATGGTCATTTGTTGGAGACTAATAAAATTATCATATCTTATTTTACCTTATCCATATCCAATTCAATTCTATTCAAGACAAGGTAGGGCACGACACTTGTAATTATTTCGATCAATTTTTTTCATTATTCAGGGAAACTAGTTAGAGATATTCCTACCACGTTATTTAGTGCTTTTGGGCTCACACCTTCAAGTAACTCACACACATCACTCATCCAAAATGTCATATACAAGATTCCTACACTCAAGGTGCACGTGGGAAAATGTATGGGAAGGATTTTCCTACACATTAGGTGTAGGTAAGTACCTAAACTGGTATTTTTGCACAAACTGACCAAAATGTGTATCTAGTGATGGAAAGTCTAATTTCACAAGACAAAGTCTTAAAATCCTTGTCCATGTGTGTGATTGTACTCCAAATGGGAAAAATGTAAATTTAAGTGATTCCAAAAGTCATCACGTGATGTTGCATGATGTGACATTATGTGTCCCATCAATATCCTGAAAAAATGGCTTCCCATACTCACACCCACTGACCCTAGCAAAACTTGGATATTATTTATTACTACAACAAAATTTCAGTTGTGGCATTGTCCAAATTCTTTCCAGGATGAATATATTGAACAATATTACACATTATTAAGGAATCTAACAATAATGAACGGATTGAACATCGATCACTATTCTAGTCACATGGGTGATTTCCTTAAAAATCCAGTTGATTACAAGACATAAAAGAGAACAAAGAACAAATTTACAGTTATGAAAAAGAATATAAATATTAATCAAGAACTAAATAAAATGGTCACATGCACCACACATCTTGTATATAAATTTTTCTAGGACTTCATCCATTTGAGCTACACAAGTTGGTATTTTATTTCCTTTCCAACAGACTGTAGAGTATCTTTCAACATCCAAGCAATACGAGAGAGATATTGTCCTTACTAGTAGTAAATATCCAATGAGTGTGTCAAAGGGATTTTAGTGGGATAGATGTTGAAGAGTGAAACACAACTATGGTTGGTGAGTTTGAGACATTGATGAAGAATCATACTTCATTATTAACCCCATTACCTACAAGAAGAAATCTTCTGGGATGTTAGTGCGAGTGGGAAAAGAATAACACATGTGGATCTATTGAAAGATGCAAGGCTATATTGGTCACCAAGGGTTATCCCCAAGAGGGGATGAATTCTAGTAAAATTTTCATCAATGGTGCTAGAAAACAAATTGAAGCATGGAATGTAATTAAGAAGCTAAGATCAAATATGTATGTTATTGTGTTTCCATATGACTTGAACAATTTCTCTAGTAACCAATTCTATATTGTACATCAATGGATTTACCCAAATTGTATCTAGTGTAATAAATATACTATTCCTCCATCATACCTAAGCCAATGACCAGTGTATTCAATGATGGGAATAAACACATTTGGACTACCTTAATAAAAAATAATGTTAAAATAACTCATGTACAAGTTCAACACTTTGGTCCTACCCAAGTTGGGCCAATAATCAAATTTAAGTTAAATGACGTTGATATAAGAAATTACTAAGATGTAGAAAATCAATATTGAATATATCAAACCATTAGAAGATCCCCCATCTATCACTTTCCCTTCATAATGATTATTTAGAATATGTGACCTAGAGTATGTTAAGAGTACAATTTGACAATGTTACCAAACTTTCCTTGGGTAATAGAACCATAGACTAATCAAGGAAAACTTTAATAAGGATTATCATAAGTTATAATAATTGAAACTTTCTAACCTCGGTGATAATTCATGGAAAATACAAACAATGGAATTTTTTACATGACTATCTTGTCTAGAATAACTTTCCATAATATACACTCATGGTGACTCAAGCAACTGCCACTAAATGGGAGCTAAATAAACTGCATAATACCCATGTCAAATATGAGCTTGTCTTTTTTATTGTTTGAAGAATCTACCTTCTATCCTATGAGTGAACTCTGCAACTCATCCTTTTAATTATTGGTACAGGGTAAGTTTTTATACCACTTTATTTAATTTATTCCTTTGATTTGAAGAACCCAATGCTTTCTCTTTCTCTTTATATAAATACCACTAGTAATGAGAATGAAACCTATTCTAAATTAAATATGATAATTAGTATCCTTCTGGGATATCTTATAGAAATTATTGGCAATCTTCCTTGGGGTAATCATTGTGAAATATATCTTACTCCTAAGCCTGGATATTCACCAATGATGTTGTTATCACTAAGTAAAATGTTGGGCTGAAGAAACAATCTACAAAGGTAACCTACAAACCAACTTTAAGACTGGAAGCTAGCCCTTCCAATCTAGAGAGGGCTCTCTCTGAGACTTGATATCTGATAGACATATTTTTTTTGAACTGATGACTAGGTTTATATGATTGATGTAGTTTTTTCTAGGTTTGCTGGAAAGGAGGTATAATATCTCTTGGGCTATGGAGTCAACCCTTGAAAGAAAAAAAAAGAAAAAAAAACAATGACTGGTAGGTAGAACTTTGTTGCAACAATTTTGTTTCTTGTTGCCACAATGCCATGAAAACTATTCCCTTCCTCTCTTGTGCCTATGCGATGCATTTAACATTCGATTTCCCTTCAATGATCTTGGCTCCTGTAAATGGTCTCAACCTTGGTGATCGGTATGTGAGAAAAAATGCATGGAGATACGAGGGTTTGAATAGGCATTTTCAATGTACATCTATCATTTGAAACCCTTGGTCCCAATTCTATTCGACGCATTTTGAAATTAGAACACCCTGTTGGCAGCCATATTGCATTTTTATCTTTTCCTTACAAGATGCCTACACAAGGGTTTTTGAACCCTCAATACTCGTCGCAATTCTTTAAAACAAAATGAAACTATTATCTTGCGCATTTGCACACCTGCTTTTGTTTTCATTTTCATGACTGCAAGCATGAAAACCTTGAGTTGGAAGTCATGTTGATGGCGTTAAAATCGTCTTTAGATTGTTACAAATACTCTTGTTCATGTGGTCATTTCACCTCTAACTCAATAATGGTCACACAGTTGAAAAAGACACCAAATCTTTACTCACTTTGCATTTTGTTAATATGACTTCATTTTATAAGTTTGTGATGCAATGATATTCTGGTGATTGTGATTGAGTCCTTGATACAATGGTGGTATGATATTCCATTGTCTTTGATCAAATTCCTTGGTGCAATGGTTTCATAAGAATGCATTAACATTGTGATTAAACCCATGGTGCAATGGTCGATGTACTGGTTTCTTTGAATTATACAAACACTTTTGTTGATTTAATATATGGACCAATTGTTGAACACTATGGTTTTCAAGTGGATATTTGATATTTCATTTGGTTAAAATATTTTGGTTATGAATGTTGTGAGTATGTGAATAGTCCATTTGATAATTGGTTTACAATGTTTTGATTGTGATTTGAGTTAAACTCTTTACCAAGGCACTGTCAATTGTACAACTGATATGATAGTTATGCATGGGTTTACTGCCTTCCACCACCCTCGCACACTTTGGCATTAATGTCTGCCTCCTTACAGGGTTACCTCTGTTGATTTTTGGGAAAATATCTGAGCATACCCTGTTCAAACCCTTGTCCCTTAGCCCGGATCACTGTGTGTTCTCTCCTGGCTCCTATAGGGCAAATTGAACCCCCATGGTGTTCAGAGTCAGTTTTGGTTTCATTTTGCCAGAGAAGACTGCCCCTGTAAATTGCCCCCAGAGTCAAGTTTTTGCGTGAGTGATTCTAAGCAAATGGATTTGAATTAGATCAAACCGTTGAAAACCCAGAACCGGTTTTATCCCCTTTACCTTCATTGTGGGCGGTTTCCCCAGAAAGCGAGTTGTTACAGAGATATAGAACATGTTTTAGAGGTCAAGTTTCAGATCCTCTTCATGGCTATAAGGTGAGTTTTGGGTATGTGTGCATTTGCCGGATTGTTTATTACTTCTCTAGACCTGGATCTCAGAACCTCTCTCACTCGATCTACCTTGTCTAGCCTTGTACCTCTTTCCCTCTATCAAACCCTTGATCAATCCAAAGATTCATCAAGCAGTCTGTCAACAAATTGCAAGACAACAAGCTCTGTTCTTTTAATGGAGAGGCAACCACTGCCACTGTTAGCTCAAAATTATCTTGACCAAATCGAATCATTTCCCTACTGCCCAGGTATGTATTTCAACATCGATTTTTAATGATTTGGTTTGAATTATCCAATTGTGTTTGCCCCGAATTAGCTCTGTTTGTTTTTAATAGATTAAAAACAATTATGTTTGCTTCAATTACGAGAAATGATTTCGTTTTTCTATTTTGATTAACATAAAAGATTTTTTTTTGAATTAATATAAACTATTGAATCATGTACAAGGGATTGGTTTGCTAAATCGAGTATTAGTTCTGTTTTGATTGTATTGATTCATAAACGATTTGGTTTGTTTAAAAAAAAAAAAACAATTTTGTTTTAGTAATTAAGAGTTGTTTGATTCACCATATGCATTTATGTTATCATTTGGATTGATTCAAAAACGTTTTTGTTGATTTTCAATTGTCAAAATGATCCTGTCTGTTTTGAATTAGTAATAAAAGAATGGTTTAATAGATAGCATACATTCATGTTATCATTTGGTTAATTTAAAATGATTTTGTTTGCAAATAGACCAACTACAGAATCCCCAGAATTAGATTTCTGCCAATTTTATCAATAAACACTATCTAAACTTCTGTATTTTTGTCTACTTACAGGTACCCACGAATTTCATTAACCAATTGGACATGCTACAACAATTTAGATATGGTTTTCAGTTATTAGTCATAGGCAAAATTAGGGATTTGGGGATATTTCCCAGATTTTTTGTAAACAGTTTTGATAATTTCCACAGGGAGGTTTTACCCTGTGGAAAAACTTATAAATACTTATTATTTTTTGTAATAAGGAGGATCCTCACTTGTGGGAGAACCAGAATTATGGATTTCTAATACAAACTGAGACAGAAGTTGATGTTCTGCTACAACTTTCGCTTTCATAATATCAATCTTTTGTTTCATGTTTATGCTTATCAATTTGCATTTGATTAGTGACTACTTTTGCTATCATAGTCTTTTGCAGAATGATATGATTGAATTAATGTGATCCATTTCTGATTTATTTCACTAATTTAAAGAATACAACAATTACTTAGTTCAGCTAATGAATGACAGATTTATCTTCTTCATCAATTGAACTATTATGTATAGATCTTTGCATACAGGTTTATCTAACTGTGAAGGTTTATAAATTATAAGATTGTTGTTATTTTTATGTCTTGTTTGTCCTATAATTAAACTTGTAGAGAACTGCAACGTATCGTTTATGAGAAGCTCTTGGATAATTCAGTGCGGGTTTCCTCCCTCTGATCAGCTAAGACAATCATCGTACGCAGGACAAATCTGGAGCGTTTCTCTAGGTCAGTTTGTGATTTATTTGTTAGTTAATTTGTTAATTAAGTAGTTTAGTTAGATTTGTAGTTAGAATTAGTGTATTAGTTGTTTAATTTAGTTAGTTTTTGTTTCATTTCTTGTTCATAAAATTATAAAATCAACAAGAAATATCTCTCTCTGTCTTAGGGAAGAATATAAACGAGTTTTTCAGGTTTTATTCAAATCTGTAAATTGTAGATATTGTACATTTTGTGAATAAGTTTTATTTCAGTTAGTAGTTAGATATTTAATTAGTTAGAGTTAGTATAGTATTAGATAGTAGATTGTATATATATAGAATAGTTAGATTAGTTTATTAGTTTGTTTTATTTATTTAGATTAGTTTAGTTTGTTTTAATAGTTATTTTTAGTTAGATTAGTTAGTTTAGAGTATTTTTCTTTTGTTTTCTTAGGACCTTAGATCGGCTAACGGACCTGCTAAACCCGTCAGGGTGGTTCATTCCAAACATCTTGGGTTATTAGACAACCCCGGATCGGTTCCATTCTTCTAGTTGACGAACGGTCAATTTTGCCCGTCAACAAATGGTGCTAGAAGGAGGGCTGACTGACAAGATGGCCTTGTAGGAGCCTTTATTTTAGATGTATTCAATTTCTCCCATGGCTTCCCAAATCACTGTGTTGGAACATGCTTTCAACTTCTCATTAACCGATGTTCCCAACGAGACAGTCTCTTGCTTGTCCAAACTCACCTTTGATGGTGAAAGAAATACATCTGTTAAAGACCACCTTAACAAGTTTTGGTGCAAATGCATCAAACATGACATCTCAGATTTAAGATTTTTATGCAGACTTTTCGCTTTTACTTTTAGAGGTCGAATCAAACATTGGTTTGAATTCTTTCCAGCATGTCACATTTTTGATTGGTTTCAATTTGTAGATGCGTTTCTAGATTCTTTTGAAATTTATGATTTTGATCAATTATGTGAAGAATTTCATACTTCGCTAATCAGCAGTGATCCATCTTCAGAAGGATTTTTGAAAAAAGTCTATCATATCCTCTGTAAATTTAATCTCGATGACATGTCATTGGCATTAAATCTCTTCTATGATGCTTCCATCCCTTCCTTCCAGTCATGTTCAATCACGAATGAAGAATCAATTGCAAATCCTATCACTCAACTGCAAGAACAATTTTTTTCGCAAGAAGAGAAAAATTCTTCCGATAATGTTGAACAAGACAGGGAGGTAGAATCTATTGATCAGGCTCTTATTGACAACCAAATTAGTTTTTCCTTTGAATCATTGTATTTTCAGTCTAAGACTAGTATGGAAGATGATTCGTTTCTGGCTCAAGGTGAATACCCTCATTCTTGTAACTCATACTCTAATCAACATTTAAAATCAGTCATTGAAGAACACTTAAGCAATGAAAATATTCTTGAATGTTTTAGTACTCCCATGAAACTGATTAGAGAAGAAGTTATGCAACTAGAAGAAGAAACTTTAAACCTTCATCCTCAAAATGCACTTTGTTCACAGGAAAGACTAGATGCTTGTCACATAAATTTTGAATTATCTATCACAAAAAAGGAAAATCTAGATGATCGTATTATGTTGAGGAATTCGTCACCAAAATAGAGTAAGAGTTTTAAAGAAAGTGAAGAGAATTGTCTTGAGAATACCATTGTTGATTATCATAGTTCAAGAGATTCTTTTTACCTGCTTATTTCTTATTCCTTTTATTCTTTATATCCTGATCTATTCCTAGATTCTGGTGGACTTGACATCTTACCTACAACATCCTACTCTTTTCCACCACAATCATATCCTTTCAATATGCTAAGTTTTGGTGAAATCAATTCCAAACCTAACATTGATAAACCTGGATTTGATGCTTGTTCAGTCTCATCACTCACATGGGAAAAGGACATGTTGCAAGATAATTTTACACAGTTTATTGTTGAAAAGAATGATGCATTACATCTTATGGGAATCAAACATTCTAAGTTGCATATTCGTTCTTTAATTAGCTCGAATCTTAATGTTTATGCTTCACATTTTGAAATGATCAATCTCATCGAAGGAAACATTCAAACCAATGATCCACTTGATTGCACAAATCCTCATATAGTGAGTTTTCCATTGATACATTCGTTTCATCGAAGTCATGGTTTGCATCCGCATTTTTGTGATAGGATCTTAGGATGGATTGAATATTCATATATGAAAAAATTTCACAATAAAGACAAAGTTGAGCTTGCTTTCTTTTTTGGAAGTAGGCGTGACATATTTCTTTTAGATGCTCCATGTGAATAAATTAATGAACACTTAGAGAATTGTAAGGAGGATGGGGCATTTCAGCCTTGGCTAATGGTTATACCATTTCCTCATAATCCTGACGAGCTTTTCAATACTACTTACACTCACCCATGCCATTATGACCCTTATCACGACAAAATTGCGCAATGGATGGAGGATTCGTACAACAAGAATATCCAAGGAAATGGTAAGATCATGCTTACTTTGTTTTTAGATGATGATTATGAAGGTAAGTGTGATATGTTCCTGTCATTTGTTGATCTATTACCATTCTTATTAGTAATGCTTGATCTTGTTTCCGTTGCAGGATTAGAGTTACTCTGATGGCTACATTGGAAACATGACTTCACATAGTATCCTGATTTGTTCAATAGTTAGGGTAGGTTTAGGAATAGGTTTTCTTGTAGTTTTATTTCTTACTATTTCTCTTTGTAATAATGCAGTCATGAATGAAAGTGGGCACACCACGAGAACCATAATACGGCTGTTGTCAGGGAAGTCCTCTTGATCCTTTTTATCTTTACTTCTAGTTGAATGTTTATTTTCAAAAACGCAGTATCGTCATGAAAATATTAAATGGAAAGTAAAGAGATAAATAAATCTAAATCAACCCTGACCCAAGGTACCATGAGTAGGGCTGATTTCCCATGATTCGGGATTTTCCTACTTTCTTTCAGTTTCCCAAGGGATTTGTTGCATGAGGTTTTTAGATGCACCTTCTGTGCATATTTGTTTTTTGTTTTTCTTTCCAATTTTTTTTCTTTCGATGGTGTGTTTTGATTTCTCCCTTATGCTTACTAGTTTTTCTTTTGGAAATACACATACCTGAATTTTTGAACTGTTCAGACAAGGAAAACATAAAATTATTTCTCTGAAATGACTGTTGAAAATTTGTCTAAACATCAATTACAAACTACTTCTGAAATTTACTGCCATGTTGAGAAAAGACTGTTATTTGAAAGAAGTTTATTGATTTCAGTCTTTGAGTAAAGCTTGTCAGGATCATCTATTATCTTCTTACGATGTCCCTAATCCTTAAGGGAATGACTCAGTAGATGTCTCCCTGCCTTAGAAAGTTGGTTCTGTAAAAGAAACATCTCTGGATCGTAATAAAGGATAGTTCTAAAAAATTCTGCTGAGGTCTAAAAAAAAAAAATACAAGTTAAAATATCATAATTTTCAGCGTCACCCCGCTCAACTATATATCTTTGAAAAATAAAATAAATCATTAATAGAGCTGTGGGAAGTGCTTGTAAACCCACCGGGATGCTGAACAGGTCTGCTGGCAGTGGGTAAATGCATGCATGATTCCAAGACAACTTCTTCGGGGTACTGAAAAGGCCCGCTGGCAGCGAAGCAATGTCGGGTATATGAAAATTTGCAAATAAGAAAACCTCTTAACCTTAAAATGTCCTTTATTTTGATCTGGAACTTCTTGGTAGGATACAGATGTCAGAGTGGGTTAAATGACAACCCTGTCGAGGCTATGGACGCCTGCTGGCAGCAGTGGCTCTGTCAACAGTATTGGAGATTTTATCTTTAATATCGTGGCTTGCTTATCTTAAGACTATTATCAGTTTTCATCCTTTAAACACTGCTGGAATATTTGATTAATGACGATGTTTAAACAATTTTCTGGTTGTTTTCAAGTTAGAATGATTCTCATTATCTTAATCTGGACTTGTTCGTTTGACAGAGATAACTGCTTCTACCAGTGTGTCGCCATTGTTGGCAGCCATATTGTATTTTTATCTTTTCCTTAAAAGTTGCCTACACAAGGGTTTTTGAACCCTCAATACTCGTTGCAATTCTTTAAAACAAAACGAAACTATTATTTTGCGCATTTGCACACCTACTTTTGTTTTCATTTTCACGATTGCAAGCGTGAAAACCTTGAGTTGGAAGTCATGTTGATGGCATTAAAATCGTCTTTGGTTTGTTACAAATACTCTTGTTCATGTGGTCATTTCACCTCTAACTCAATAATGGTCACACAGTTGAAAAAGACACCAAATCTTTACTCACTTTGCATTTTGTTAATATGACTTCATTTTATAAGTTTGTGATACAATGATATTCTGGTGATTGTGATTGAGTCCTTGATACAATGGTGGTATGATATTCCATCGTCTTTGATCAAATTCCTTGGTGTAATGGTTTCATAAGAACACATTAACATTGTGATTAAACCCATGGTGCAATGGTCGATGTACTGGTTTCTTTGAATTATACAAACACTTTTGTTGATTTAATATATGGACCAATTGTTGAACACTATGGTTTTCAAGTGGATATTTGATATTTCATTTGGTTAAAATATTTTGGTTATGAATGTTGTGAGTATGTGAATAGTCCATTTGATAATTGGTTTACAATGTTTTGATTGTGATTTGAGTTAAACTCTTTACCAAGGCACTGTCAATTGTACAACTGATATGATAGTTATGCATGGGTTTACTGCCTTCCACCACCCTCACACACTTTGGCATTAATGTCTGCCTCCTTATCGGGTTACCTCTGTTGATTTTTGGGAAAATCTCTGAGCATACCCCATTCAAACCCTTGTCCCTTAGCCTGTCTCACTGTGTGTTCTCTCCTGGCTCCTGTAGCGTGAATTGAACCCCCATGGTGTTCAAAGTCAGTTTTGGTTTCATTTTTCTAGAGAAGACTGCCCCCGTAAATTGCCCCCAGAGTCACATTTTTGCGTGAGCGATTCTGGGCAAACGGATTTGAATTAGATCAAACTGTTGAAAATACAAAACCGTTTTTAGCCCCTTTACCTTCATCGTTGGCGGTTTCCCCAGAAATCGAGTTGTTACAGAGATCTAGCTCGTGTTTAGAGGTCAAGTTTCAGATCCTCTCCGTGGCTGTAAGGTGAGTTTTGGGTCTGTGTGCATTTGCCAGATTTTTTATTACTTCTCCAGACCTAGATCTCAGAACCTCTCTCACTCGATCTACCTTGTCCAGCCTTGTACCTCTTGCCCTCTATCAAACCCTTGATCAATCCAAAGATTCATCAAGCAGTCTGTCAGCAAATTGCAAGACAACAGGCTCTGTTCTTTTAATGGAGAGGCAACCACGACCACTGTTAGCTCGAAATTATCTTGACCAAATCAAATCATTTCCCTACTGCCTAGGTATGTATTTCAACATCGATTTTTAATGATTTGGTTTGAATTATCCGATTGTGTTTACCCCGAATTAGCTTTGTTTATTTTTAATAGATTAAAAACAATTCTTTTTTCTTCCAATTACCAGAAATGATTTCGTTTTTCTATTTTGAATTAACATAAAAGATTTTGTTTTGAATTAATATAAACTATTGAATCATGTACAAAGGATTGGTTTGCTAAATCGAGTATTAGTTCTGTTTTGATTGTATTGATTCATAAATGATTTGGTTTGTTTAAAAAAAAAAAACGATTTTGTTTTAGTAATTAAGAGTTGTTTGATTCACCATATGCATTTATGTTATCATTTGGATTGATTCAAAAACGTTTTTGTTGATTTTCAATTGTCAAAATGATCCTGTTTGTTTTGAATTAGTAATAAAAGAATGGTTTAATAGATATCATACATTCCTGTTATCATTTGGTTAATTTAAAATGATTTTGTTTGCAAATAGACCAGCTACAGAATCGCCAGAATTAGATTTCTGCCAATTTTATCAATAAACACTATCTAAACTTCTGTATTTTTGTCTACTTACAGGTACCCATGGATTTCATTAACCAATTGGACATGCTACAATAGTTTAGATATGGTTTTCAGTTATTAGTCATAGGCAAAATTAGGGATTTGGGGATATTTCCCAGATTTTCTGTAAATAGTTTTGATAATTTCCACAGGGAGGTTTTACCCTGTGGAAAAACTTATAAATACTTATTATTTTTTGTAATAAGGAGGATCCTCACTTGTGGGAGAACCAGAATTATGGATTTCTAATACAAACTGAGACAAAAGTTGATGTTCTACTACAACTTTCGCTTTCATAATATCAATCTTTTGTTTCATGTTTATGCTTATCAATTTGCATTTGATTAGTGACTACTTTTGCTATCATAGTCTTTTGCATAATGATATGATTGAATTAATGTGATCCATTTCTGATTTCTTTCACTAATTTAAAGAATACAACAATTACTTAGTTCAGCTAATGAATGACAGATTTCTCTTCTTCATCAATTGAACTATTATGTATAGATCTTTGCATACATGTTTATCTAACTGTGAAGGTTTATAAATTATAAGATTGTTGTTATTTTTATGTCTTGTTTGTCCTGTAATTAAACTTGTAGAGCACTGCAGCGTATCGTTTACGAGAAGCTCCTGGATAATTTAGTGCAGGTTTCCTCCCTCTGATCAGCTAAGACAATCATCGTACGCAGGACAAATCTGGAGCATTTCTCCAGGTCAGTTTGTGATTTATTTGTTAGTTAATTTGTTAATTAAGTAGTTTAGTTAGATTTGTAGTTATAATTAGTGTATTAGTTGTTTAGTTTAGTTAGTTTTTGTTTCATTTCTTGTTCATAAAATTATAAAATCAACCAGAAATATCTCTCTCTGTCTTAGGGCAGAATATAAATGAGTTTTTCAGGTTTTATTCAAATCTGTAAATTGTAGATATTGTACATTTTGTGAATAAGTTTTATTTCAGTTAGTAGTTAGATATTTAATTAGTTAGATTTAGTATAGTATTAGATAGTAGATTGTATATATATATAATAGTTAGATTAGTTTATTAGTTTGTTTTATTTATTTAGATTAGTTTAGTTTGTTTTAATAGTTATTTTTAGTTAGTTTAGAGTAGTTTTCTTTTGTTTTCTTAGGACCTTAGATCGGCTAACGGAGCCGCTAAACCCGTCATGGTGGTTCATTCCAAATGGCTTGGGTTATTAGACAACCCCGTACCAGTTCCACTCTTTCAGTTGACGGACAGTCAATTTCGCCTGTCAACACCCCCCTTTGTTGACTTCTCCCTTGGTCATAGCTTGTGCTTGAACGAGACTTGGCGCTTGGTCAATGTGTCGATATTTGACGAATGCCTGAAACTTGCACTAGCATTCTTAAACATATGACGCTATTATGATTCCAAACAAAACATATGACCCTGTTATAAGCCCAAGAACACATTTTTGGCTAAAAGCCAAAAATTCATAAATTTTTAATCATAAGAAGACCCAGGGCTAAATTTGCTATAAAGCCAAAAATTTTATATTTCCCCAAACTTAGAAAATGTTGACCAAAGCCACATTTTGTCGAATACCCAAATAAATCAGGTAAACCTTTTTGCTCAATATCTCGACCAAATTGCAAAAAATTTTAAAAAATATGCATGTGCTAACAGATGTAAGCATTTGATTCAAACTACATAAAGAATATGGGAAGGGAACTCAAGTTTTTTCTCCAATGAAATAGCTCAAGTATCCACATTCATTCACAATTTTACTATACTAAGTGACATGTATTTTGAATGGAAAGAATCCTCTTGGTTCTATAGAAAGAAATGACACTCATATCAATAGATATTGTAAGACTTTGGTTGTAGTAAGTTCCTATAATGACTTATGAAACATGCTAAGAGTTGAGCTTATCTGAAAGTGGTATTTTACATTATTTTCTTGGGGGATATGATCAAAAGACAAGATTCAACCAAAGTAGATTATTTTAAGGGGATTCATCATATAACCCGAGAATAAATCTCATCCTTGATGCCCTCCAAGATACATGTTTTGCGTCGGCCCATATGCCATGCACCTATAGGGTGTACCTTCTCACATACGGGTCAGACAATAACACCAACATTATATTCCTAGGTTGGTCATGCTATGATGTTGATGTCATAGTGCTAGTACAACTCTCTCATGGCTAGTCATATCCCCATTGCTTAAATCCATGCATGTTTAATGGTATGACGAATGAGATTATCTTGCTCCCATCATAAAAATATCCTCTTATTGTGACCTTAATTCCATATATTTAAACTGACTTGGAAACCAGGCTTTCTCACCAACATGATGCAAATCACATCCACCTATCTTCATTCTCCTATCAAATAAAAAGTTTCTCATCCTACATTTATATTCAAATGAACTAGCCAAAATTACATTATCCTTCTTGGAAGTGCCATAAATACTATTTAGCTCTACTCCAAAGAATTGATGATTTCACTTAGGCACAAATCCAACCTCTGACATCTAATTCAAAGGTTCTTTTGTTTTTAATATACAACCCGATTTATTTTGTCTGTCATCCTAGGCCTGTAAGTAGCACTGGAAGGAACTAATACCTTGTCCATGTGTTCCTTTGAAAGTCAATGATCTATATTTAAAAGAAATTTGGTGGAAAACACATTAAAACATAGAGTTTAACATGTTCTATAAGAGATGTGAAGCAAAAGTAAATTTCATAAATACACAGAATATTGCAAAAATCACAAACTTTATTGCCTTTAAAGGCACAGTCTACAACCTAGTATGGAGGTAGATGTATGATGTGTGTCCCAAATATTATAAATTTTAAATTCAAAATAAAAATACAAATAAAAATTATATAGGTAAAAATATGATGTAATAATATGAATAAAATATAGCCCCCGGGGGGCATCTCAATTGGCAAGTGTCGTGATATGAAGTGTTATGTTTGATGAGGTT
>JZKD02S0460686.1:99748-121289 GCA_000966675.3 Picea glauca | reverse complement strand
ATATATAACCACATATATGTGTCTCTTCAAGCCCTCGAACTTGTGACACCCTTTATGTATTTATACATTATGATTAGAGCCTTTTCCCACCTCATTGTGAGTTGGCTACAACTCATGTTCGGCTAGTTTTCCTGGATTTTGCGCTAGTTGTTCTTTCTTTTCCCCCATATTCTCCTCTTTCCTCTCTCTTCTTTCTTGATCTTCTTAATCTTCTTCTTCCTTCGCCTTCCTATGCCTTTTCCTTCTTCCTCGTATCTTGTCATTGTTCCATCCCCAAACCTGGCTTCCCAACATGCCCCCAACACTCACATGTGGCTCATCCCGAGACACTTATGCCTATTGTATCACACTCCTCCATGCCTCAGTAAATTTATAGAGGGTGTCCTTCGCTATCTGTACTACTGATGTTTTTACTGCTTCCTTGTTCAAGATTTCCTCCATCGTCTGCACTGTCACAATAGTGAGTTTGACCTTGGTGTCTTGCACCACTAGTGTCATAGTGCTTTGCGCAGTAGCTAGTTATTCTAGTATCTCGAGGGCTTCGTCCTGTAGTGGTTGTAATTTCTACGTAATCTTCCTCTGTTCTTCCTTCATCTGCTCCACTGCACTGTACAATTTCTTGTTAGCCAGGAATTTTTTTCATTCTTTCTGCTAGTGGTAGAGTATTTACATGCTCATTGGCATGATGCACTTGTTCCTACGTAGTCCTTATTTTCTCTTCCAGTTTTTGCATCTCTAGGTTGGTAGTAATCTCTATCCAAATGTGTGTTCCTTCATCACACATATTTATTCATTCATGTTCCAAGATTTTGATCTTTGCCACTGATGTCTGAATCGCCATTTCCCTTTGTTATCTTTCTTATGGTGGTGTCCCTAGCAGTGTGCATAGTTCCAACTCAGTGATCTTGTTCCTAAGTCCCTTGATGACTGTGCTTACCTTGGATACCTACTCTTCTACTATGGCCTCTACTATCAATGACACTCCAGAGACTTCTTTGTATAGGTTCTGGACTATTGCTTGTATTTTCTCTGGCAATCGTTCGACTTCATCGTTTTCCTTCAAAACTCTATCGGTCTTTGGTTCCTCCTTGCCCTTCTCTTTCAAGTCTTTCTCATCCCTGACTTGTGCCTCACTCTTATCTTTCAAGTATTTCTCTTCCTTTCTTTCAGCCTTAGTCTTCTCTTTTACAGCTAGTTCCACTTGTTGTTCTATTGCACACTTTTTCTGTACTACAGTGGCACATTTCTTTTGTAGTTTCTTCTTCTTAGCTTCTGCTTTATCTAATTCATGGTTGTGGTTTCTTATCGAAGAAGTAGTTCCTGCGTGATCCCTATGTTTAAACATTGTAATAATTTCATAGGCATCTGTGACATGACTGGGTCCATGTGACTTATTCCTTGTAGCTTATCTTGTACTTAGGGGTTGGGTAACCTGAATGTCTCTACTGGGATATGGATCACTCTACACTTTTTTATCAGTTGTGTTGATACTGTATTCTATACTTCCTATCTTATGCCTTCTTGGCATGTGTTGGATCCTTATACAAGTGTTAGATCCTTATTGGTCATGCACCTTTGTTTGTAGTTCTTCCTATTTCTTTGTGGTCTCTTCAAGGACTTCCTCCATGGCATCCCTTAGTCGGTAGTCAATTATTTCCATGTCATCGTATGTTAGTGTGTAGATGGCTGGTTTCTTTTGGGCCTTTTTCTTCTTCCACACAGATGGACCTGTGCTTTGGTCCTGTCGTTTCTTCCCTGTCTTAGGTGGGGGTTGTGGAGGTTGGTCTGTTGGTTTTGTTTCTGGTGCATCCTCCATGCCATTTTCTTGTTTAGTTTCCTCTTCCCCGTTGTCCAGAAGGTCCATCACTATATATGTGCGTTGTGCCGCCTCGATGTTCCCATGTTCCATTGTCGTATCCCCTTGTGTTGGGACCTTCTAGTCTGGTTCCCAATCCTGCATGACCAGTTGGATGTCTTCTTATGTTATCTTGTATTTTTTTGCACCCACTCCTCCCTTTGATCCTTCTTTCCTTTAATATACATGTGATGCTTGTCTACACGAAACTTTGCAATTGGTCCATATGCCTCAACCAACTGTGGTGACATGTGTGTTGCATTTTAGATACTTTGTCAAATTGTTTAAGCATAGAGAAATAATTCTATGTTGTTGTCCATTTGTCTACTCTTGTTCATTGAAACCCATAAATTATGGTAATTTTCCACTATGCACGGATTCCCTCTAAGTCCTAAGAACTGGGTGTCCTCCGACTGTCCCCATGCCGTGAAGGAAATCAAAATTAGGAGCCATGGGTAGTGAAACTCCATTCTCTTATCTTGGGATTTTGCGTAGTTGAGTAGGAATGGTTCCAAACTCATTGCAGTGCCTTATATATATTTTTCTTTTGCAACTATTACCCCTACTGGTACTTGATCTTTCCTGCACTTTCATAGTATCTTGCATGCTAACATCAGTGTCATTATTTGAATGGTTGGGTTACATATAGTTGTCACATCCAGGATGTGCACCCCTCTAACCATGTGAAACTTCACCCACATAGCCCTTGACAGTGCTCTGTCTTTATTTTTGTCTATGAATAATAGAGCACGGTCTTCCCCCTGTGTTGGAAGCCCAAATATTCTTTCTATCAAGTTTGTGAAATTGGTTTATCCAGTCACATGTACCCCCCATGCATGTAGGATAAGATTCGTTTCATGCATGCATTGACTTCGGTACCGCCTTCGAAGTGTGGGATGTTAAACAAGTTGAGTAGGCATGCTCGCTCCAATCCTCTGGCCCAAACCTTGGTTATTGGTATGCTCTGTTGTGTAAGTGGATCTTCTTTGAGTTCCAGGTATTCGTGGGGCACAATTTCATGGAACTTCTCCATATCAGTAATGTCATGGTATGCATATTTCAATTGGGGTACCTTCCCCAGCATATCTTCGTCGATGATGACTTCCTTCGGTCCTTTGGAATGTCTGGGGTCACCAACGTATAATATAGAGTGTTTTGCAGTGTGATCAGTGGGGCGTCATCCTTTCTAGGTGATATGTATTCACGAGGAAACCTCGACTTCAATGAGGATGTGCCATAGGTTTCTTCAATATTTTCTTTAGCTGCTAGCGCTCTACCACGAATCCTCCTTGGTGTATATTTTAAACTTGTACAATTATTTATTGCAAAAAAAATTTCAGTAAAAAAGCAGAAAATATACAATGTAAAATAGACACATTACATAGAGATTTTTTCCCTAGAAACCCAAACCGGGAAAACCAACATATTCTATATTCATTCACATCATACATTGTTGACAATACAATATACCTATAGGAGCCAATGACATCAAAAACCCTAAGTCAACCCAGATTAGTCAACAACCTTAATTCCTTAACTAGAAATAGAAAACCATCGGTAAAAAACCATGTGCCAAAAAACCGCTCAACATTGGACATGAAAATCAAGGAAATACAAAAAATGAGACATGTTTCTTGAGGTAAAAACAATTTTCGACACAGTAGCTAGTCATGCAAAGAATATAACACATACCCAACATTCTCCCACTTGTGGTTTTCTTTTCATACAGGGGGTTAGAGGGTTACATAGTCAACAATCCAGGACAAGAATGCCCATTGATCCTCTACACCAAGAAAACTTCTCAGTGCTCACAGATTTTGTTAATGAATATGAAACATTCTTCAAAGTGTCCACCTTCATCAACAACACTTTGTTTTCTTCAACCATGTCTTTCACAAAGTGATATTGAACACCAATATGTTTTGTGTTTGAATGATAAGTCAGGTTCTTCGCTAGAAAAATTTCACTCTAACTGTGACAATCTATCCTTACAGCTTGTTGTACTAACCTAATGCCTAAACAAATTCTTGGTAACAATACTACTTCCTTTCTTGCATGAGTGGTTGCAGTGTATTCAACTTTTGTAGTTGAAAGTGCCACTACAAATTGTCTTTTTCTCATCCAATTGATTACTCCTACAAACAGGTTAAACACATACCCTCTTGTAGATATCCTATGATGCATATCTCCATCCCAGTCTGCATCCACAAAGACATGCATATCCAACAATTTTTTCCAATCCTGGTATTCCTTGGTATCACAATCCATAGTTATCATTGCCACACAAATAACTGAAAACTTTATTGTTGTCCAATGCTCCTTCCCTGTTTTTCACATATACCTTCTCAAAAATCCCACTGCATGTGGAATGTTTGTTCTAGTACAGACCATTGCATACATCAAACTTCCAACTACACTCACCTAAGGAACATGAGACATTTCCTCCTCCTCTTCTTATGCCTTGGGACACTGATCCACATATAGATTTACACCTACAGGAATAGGCACCCTGACTGGTTTCATTCCTGCATATTAAACTATGGAATAACGTGTCCACATATAATCTCCGATTTAACCAGATTTTCTTGGTTTTCCAATCTCTTTTAATTTCCATGCCCAAAATGAAATCCACATCACCAAGATCCTTCATGTCAAATTTAGAGGAAAACTAAGTTTTCACATCCAAGATAATCTCCTTGTTGTTTCCTATCAGCAACATGTCATCCACATACGAGGCCAAATAAATCAAATGATCACTAATTAATTTAAAATACACACAATGATCCTCTTTGATTCTTGTGAATCCAAGTCCCAGCATATAAGTATCAAAATTTTTATACCACATCCTTGGTGATTGTTTAAACCATATAGAGACTTTTTCAGCTTGCATGCTAGCTCCTTCTTTCCCTTCACAGCAAAACCTTTTGGCTACTTCATATAGATTTCTTCTTCCAGATCCCCATGTAGGAATGTTTTCTTCACATCCATCTTTTCTACTTCAAAATCAAACGCAACAACAACATATAACATAAATCTAATAGAAGTTAACTTGGCAGTAGGAGAACAAATTTCACCAAAATCAATTCCCTCAACTTGGGAATAACCCTTTGCTACAGGTCGAACATTGTATTTATCCACTTTTCCTTCTGCATTCAACTTCTTTTTAAATACCCATTTGCTTCCAATGGGATTTATTTCAGTCGGCAACTCCAGTAGATCCCAAGCCTCATTCTTATCCAATGCTGCCAGTTCTTCATTCATGGCCTTTTTCTAGAGTTTTCCATCCTCTAAATCCACTTCATCTCTAACAGTTGTAGGATCATCATCAGTAATAGACAAAGAAACATTTAAAAAAAAATCATATGGAGTATACCTTTCTAGTTTTCTTCTTTCTCGAACCAATTTACTCAATACTGGAGTATGAGGATATTCTTCTTCAGATTCATGTTCTTCTATAGAGTCTGATTTATGATCCTTTAAATCAAACTTTATTTTCTCTAGTTCTTCCTTACTTGGTAAGACATCATGTTTGACAACATATTTTATTTCTCTAAATACCACATATCGACTATTGTTATAGGAGAATCCCCCTGTGGACAAGTGGATTCCCTCTTGGGATCTAGACTCCTAAGACCAAGACAAAAAGGGTGCTAATGTTGGTCACTAACATTTATGTTCATGAAGATAAATTATTCAAGGAAGAAGAAGAAATAAAGGTAAATACCTTTACCGACGTTTGTCCTTGCTCGACCCAGGCTGATCTTGATCTCCAAGTTCTTCAGAAGGTCCTGCAATACAATGAGTAGCAACAACAAAACATACTTCCTACTCTACCATAATTAGCTTCATAATAGATCTATCAAAAGAAACAAGTTCATGCAATATACACAAACTTAAAGGAAACAGGCCAAGCACATATTTATATTAATGAAAACAAAGAAAAGTTCTTACAACCATAGATGTAGATACAATAACTTCACCAAGCTCTCTTTGTCCAGACCCTTTCTCAAAAGTTCCACGATTAGAATGACTATAACTTTCACTGATAAATATCCCTTATGAGATCATAAGTTTGATGCCTCTAAACTGCCATATGAGATCATAAGTTTGATGCTTGCAATATCTCTTTCCTTGTGAGATCAGAAGTCGGGTGCTTCTCAATCTCTCTATCTACCTTTCACCATGACAAGGCCTCCTTATATAAGCTTGGAGAGGCTCAACCACCTTAGCGATTCTTGGGATAGGTTGAGGATCTTTCTCCATCAGTTGTGGATCCTCCCTAAGATCTAGCCTTGACCTCAGATTCAAGTCCAACTAATTTCCAAGATGAAGGGGATTTTTCCATGATTTTCCTCAACAACCCAAAATTTTCTCAAACAAGCCATCACTCCCCCAAAAGGGTGCACAGAGAATTGCAATGCTCCCCCAAAGGAGGGTAGAGAGCGCTAGCACTCCCTGACAATGGGAAGGGGAGCGTTGCCCAAAATTCATTCAAAAAATCCCAACACTCCCCCAGAATGGTGTCCTGAGTGTTGCAACGCTCCCCTAAAGAGGGGTAGGGAGTGTTGGAATTCCCTCACAGTGGGTAGGGGAGCGTTTCCCTTCAAAAATAAATTTTAAGTGGTTTTTCCATGGAAAATGCTTTGTAATCCTCATAAGATGATTTCTCCTTCTTAAACCAGTCTTTGAAGGTGTCTTTTAAGTGATCTCGATAATGTTGTCTGAGACACGACATAGGGAAGATGACAGTATTATATTTGCAACACTTGCGGCCAAAATGTGACACTTGCGACATTGGTAATGACGACACTAGACCATCATTGTAATGAGTAATTTTGATGTGTAAC
Source organism: Picea glauca (assembly GCA_000966675.3). Classification (NCBI taxonomy): domain Eukaryota; kingdom Viridiplantae; phylum Streptophyta; class Pinopsida; order Pinales; family Pinaceae; genus Picea; species Picea glauca. The sequence goes on along the minus strand of JZKD02S0460686.1, from coordinate 114,587 downwards.
AGATTGCCCCCCAAAGTGCGAAGTTAGAAGACGGGAACTAATGACCGAAGTACTTTGTAGACTTTTTTGAGCAAGGGTATGGACTCAGAGAACCTGGAAGAAGCTTCACACAACCATCAGACAAATATTATGACATGTTTCAAACCCAAGGTAGGCATACCTATTCTTGAGTGGTAAATACTTTCAAGGTATGGCTGCCATAAAATACACTGCGCATCCATAATTATATTGACAAAAAGGTATATCCACTGAAGATACAATGTGGATTTATACTCCTATGACCTGAAATGATCATAGCCATGACGAATATACAGTGGATCTATGAGACGACAAGATATAGCCACGAACATAGCCACGAACAATACAAAGTGGATCTATGTGGCAGTATATGTGTCAATGTTCAAAAGAAACTTCGTTGCAACTTGGGAAAAGTACATATAAGAGTGATGAATCAACCGAGGGTCTTCTTACTGATCCCAATGTAGTACGAATCTAACCAAGTGAATAGATGTCTCGATGTCGAACATGGTAGAAACCACTTGATTACCGATCAATGGGATAAATAGTTAACAAGTGCGAAGGAAATCACCATTGATGTCAATGATTCCCAAGGTGCCCTAGTACATTCCAGCGAATGTGAATAGACGAGTTGAAGTCTAACATCCATGGAATCATCTGATTAGAGGTCAATTATGTAAACCGACTGTCCAAAGTGAGGAGGCTTTCCATTGAGGCATGTAGGTCCCAAGGTACTAAATGGATTCTAACTCTAATTCCTGGATAATGTGTTGAAGTCGACAGGAACAAACGTGTCAAAGGAGGACCTTGATATATCCCCCAACAATGCCACGAAATTGACGCAGAGATGTAAATTGGTAGATCAAATGAACATGGACTGACACAGGTATTGAAACAGGAAATTTTTTATGGTTGACTCTCAAGGTAGATACTTCCCTTGAAAACTGAGGCACAATACTAGAAACATGACATGGACCAAAACACGATGATGCAATGAATACTGTGTCTTTCATTGGGTGACCCAAGGGAGTAAAAAAAATAAGAGGATTGGTTCAGTGCAGAGGTTCATCTGATTAAAATATGTGAAAAGACAAAGTGTCGTGTTCAAGGGAGACTCTAAGAGTTACTTGTAATGTTCTCAAAAATTGCTTGGCTTGCTTCTTTCAATTTTCCCCCCATCCAGATAGACGAGTACCTCTTTTTCCTTTAACAAGATCGAGGAGGGTAACACATGCTCGATATAACTCACCTTCAATAAGTCCCTCTTCCTTCATTTAATGAACTGGAAGAAGTAAGGGTTCAGTCCCGTATGGGACCTTCAATGTATGATTTTTTAACGAGTCCAGAGAAGGTAAACTCCATGGTTTTTCATATTTAGAAGAACACCTCTACCGAAGAAGGATGCTTCTGCCAAAGAAGAATGCTTCTTACACATGATCAGGTTGGATGAAACATGTCGTGATGCCACTCTCGTTAACGAGACGTATCAAAAGAAAATCAAGAATCAATACGACAAATCCATCCACCCTCGTACTTTTGCAGAAGGAGACCTAGTCCTCGTTTATGAACAGGCTCATGATAAGTTAGGGACAAGTAAGTTAGAACCTCTATGGCTTGGTGTTGTGGGTGGGAAATCCCTCCTATGGAGTAGCACTAAGGTTTTTATCATGCAAGCAGAAATGACCTAAAGATTCTTACTTTTTACCATCATCCCATGCCTAGACCCCCTTTACTCATATGTAAATACAAGGCTCAAGAGATTAAGTTGATGTACCTTATTCTTCATGTTTGATGTCGATCCCTTTTCGCGCTTGGTCGTTCTTTGACTGCAACTCTCCTCCCAATGCTGACCTGCATTCACTAAAGACAAAAAAAGAACTCCACATGCATTTGATCTATGAACTAATGGGTTAGAGATTTAATCAATCATACAATCAATATTACAATAACGACAATCTCATATGGTGGGACAGGAAAATAAATTCTTGTATTAACTTCACAATGATAGGTTACAATGATAAAGTCGGCTACTGCTCCTTGATCCTAGTCCTGGGCTCTTCTTCCACTGTCTTCCAACTACTTTTCTCTATACTTCTCTTTTCACAAGGATGGCTAAAGGTTGGGACAAAGGGAATGCTCAATCGGGTATAGTTTATTTACTATGATTCTCCTCTTTCAAATGTGACCCCTAACACTTCTTTTATATGCTAGAAGAAGCTAGGTATTTGGTCGAATTTTCGGCCATGCATGGCCGAAAGGTTTAGTTAACTTACGCAAAGCTGTGTGTTTCGTTAGAAACTTTCCTTTTTTTGTGCTTTTGTAGGTAGACACGGGCTGTCTTGGGTCAGCTAGCGTGTACACGCATGCAGTAATGGAGCAAGGCACATGGGCCTTTATAAAAGGGGTTTTTAAGAAGAGTTATTCAACAGTGTTTTGGCAAAGAAGGAATCTGAGATGGCCTAATCCTAAGTAAGCATGTCTGGTGAAAATTAGGGTTATAACAGATGCCCCCTAATGTGTGAGTTCAGAAGAGCATCTGATGGCCGAAATACATTAACAATCTTCATCGATGTGTCGAACAAGTGAGCCCAGGGACCAGAAATCCAGAGGTGCCTTTTGCAAAATAATAATTGTCTCACCGAGGTGAGCATACCCATGCTTGGGATAGAATAAAATCATGGCTACCAATAAAATACACTGTAGATCCATGTCATATAACTATATAAAGTGTAGCCATGAGCAATACATAGCGGAGCTACATATCGAAATCAAAAAGATATATGTGTAGAGTATCCATCTTCTAGAAGATGATAAGGTCTGATGGTTGGAGATGAGGTCTTCAGAGCTCGAGCAACAACTTCAAAATATTCAAAACTCAGGTAGGAGTGTAATATGAGTGTACGACTTCACTACCCAAAGGTCTTCGACGACTCGTTGGTTATGGACTAGAGAATCTTGATGATTACACTGAAGGCTTCATTGATTTTGAACAAAGACTTGATTGGACATTCAAGATGGCTGAGCATGAGGGCAAGAGACAAACTACAAGGGGGCCGACTCAGGCTTGGTAAAAAATTCCCTTAGACAATAGCACGACAAATGACGAGACTCAGGAAACATGGCATTAACATAAGTTTACGAGGTAGGAGGCGACGAAAACTCTCCATATGTTTGGAAGAATAACCAAACAGAGGAGGACACAACTCTATGTAGCGAGAACATCTTCCTAAGGTCGTATTAAATCCCAGAGTTTGACGAATAAATGGACGTATGTGCTTTATCCAAGGGCGACTCATTATGCTACAAATAAAGAAAATACTTTTCCCTTCCTCTTTTTTGGGTATATTTGATTTTTTTTGTCTTTTCAATAATTTTGGAAAAAGAATAAAAGAATGTTACATTACAAAGGAGGAATGGGTGTTGCAAACATACAATTTCAAGGTGCAGGGACAAGACTGATGTTCAAAGTAAGGACACTCGGAAAAAATCCTCCAGGAGCCAAAGGTGTCAAGACATAGAGGCAAAGTGCTACAGGGCTTGCGTATAAGGCATGCTTTAGATGGTTCAGTTGAGAGCAACATGGAGCCAACATTAGGCCAAATACGTGGGTATACAAATGCAATTAATAAAACACACAATGGTAACGTCCTTCGATGTGAGTTTAACGAGCCCAGAGAAGGTAAGCTCGATGGTTTTTCATATTTAGAGAGTCTGAAAAAACGTAAAAGGAGACTCCATTGGGATACATTTTCGAAGGTAGTCTAGTCAGTTCAAAAAAGGGGTAAAGTAGCACCGAAAATACATCTATTCAAAACCATTTTAACGAGTGTAATAAAGACAAGATCACTCGGCCATTTTTTCATTTTTAAGGAGTCTAAAAAAAACTTAACTATGGACTCCGTCAGGAATGTTCTTTTGGACCAATTTAACGACTGTGAAAGAATAAGGTCACTCGACGATCTTTTTAATTTTAGGGAGTCTGAAAAGAGCTTAACTATGGACTCCCTAGGGGTTCCTTTTTTGTACATTTAGTCCCTCAGGCCTGAAAAAGGGTTAAAACGATACCTGAGAGTACTCTTCTAGAGAACTGAAGTTTCTTAGAGTATACCTTTGTTCGTACAGTTGACCGTCCGAACCAAAAAAGGGGTAAACTACCATCGGATAGATGTGACTTCAAATTGCAGTTTAATGAGCGTGAAAGACCACAAGATCGCTCAACAATATTTTCATGTTTAGAGGGTCTGAAAAGTTCTTAAAAGAAGACCCGTTATGTTTGTTTGGGAGTCCCCACTTGGTGAAGGGACCAAATGTGATGATAGGAAACATGGGAGCGGGATATGCGCTCATCTTCCGAGAGAAGATCTGACATGGGTGGCACTTCTTGACTGATTCGATACAATCTTTTATTAGTTTCGACCAGAAGTAACTTGCTCGTAAAATATTTTGGGTTGTTGCCAACCCAGAAAAATAACCGCCACATGCTCCGGTATGGAAATCGTTAAGCATGATAACTTCTTCTTCATGAGTGAGACATTGGTGCAGGATGCAGTCTACACCTCTTCGATACAACGTATCGTCGAGTATGAGATAATTCTTGGCCTGATGGCATATATGGTGACGCTCATCATGAGAAGCCGAGGTGGGGAACTTCAAAGTCTGGAGATAGATAAGCATATCTCCGTACTAGGGATCCGAAGATGTGATCAAAAAATTATCTCCTCTGATAGGCGACTCTTTGGGCACAACATCACCTAAATCAACCGAAAGTTCCGAAATAAGCTTTGCGAAGACCATTGACTTTTTGGATTTCGCTGAAACAAAATCTAAGTCAAATTCCTGGAGGACGACTATCCATCTACTGATCTTTCTTCCTATTACCCGTCGTGTCAACATGTATTGAAATGGATTCACAACAACAATGACGGTGGTCTTGCGAAACAGAACATAATGACGGAACTTTTAAACACCATGGACTGCTTCCAACGCAAGGTTTATGATATGAGAATAATTGAGTTCCGGTTCGACTAGGCCTCGACTCAGGTAATAGATCACATAATCTGAGAAAAAATCATCTTCCTGAACTAAGACCATGCCAATGGTTTACTTTGTTGCAGCTAGGTATAATAAGAAATCATTTTCATAGTTAGGTGGCCAAATCAGAGGGGCAATTGCGAGGGCATGTTTCAATGCTTCGAAAGAGCGTTGAGCGACATCGTCCTAATAAAAAGGAACATCTTTTTTCAGTAAGCGCATAAATCCCTTTGTGATTTCGACATAGTTAGCGATGAAACGCCTTAAAAAAATTTCCTTGCCGTGTAGACTCTGAAGTTGAAGGATTGTGCACGGGGGAGGCAACTAAATTATTGCCTCAACCTTGAGAGGATCGACCATGATCCCTGTTGTTGACACTATGAAACCTAACAAATGTCCTGATGTTACGCAAAAGCTGCACTTGTTTGGATTCAAGTGAATCTAGAGGTAGCGACATCGCTCAAAGATAAGTCAGAGGTGTGTGGGATGATCTGTTCTCTTGCGATATCGAGATGCTAAATCATCTAAATAGGCCTTGACTATATGCTTGAGATCATGGAAAGAAAAAGACATGGCCCACTGAAAGGTCGCTCTAGCATTTTTGAGACCAAAGGGCATCTTACGATACGTGAATGTACCCCATGGACAAATGAATGTTGTTTTGTGCTGGTCTTCGGGTTTGATTTGTATTTGATTATATCTTGAAAAACTGTCCATGAAAGAGAAGGCCTCGCAACCTGCACATTCATCAATTATTTGGTCGATGAATGGTATGGGAAAATTATCTTTTGGATAGGCCTTGTTCAAATCACGGAAGTCCGTTTATACACGAATCGTGCCCTATTTCTTATTGATCGACACAGGATTTGAAACCCATTGGGTCAAATGGATAGGATAGATAAAACCGGTTGTTAGCAGTTTCTCAACTTCAACCTTAATGGTTGCTTCTTTCCTGGGATTAACTGGACAAAGCTTCTTCCAAACAGGATTGGCATCTGGATAATTTGTGATTTCATGTTCGACTATTTTTGGATCGATGCCTGGCATTTCTTCGTAAGACTAGGAAAAAACGTCACAGAATTATTTAAATAGATCTGTGTAGATTTGAATCTATCTGGGGGAATAGTCAGCTATGACGAAAACATTCTCGACGACGCCAGGGGTTCTGGAGATATTGATCGGTATGGTTTCAACGATAGTTTCCATATTACCCTCGGTATAAACCTCGTGTGTAGCTAAGGGATTAATAGGACACGACCTATTTCCAGTCATAGTCAAGATGAATTCTCCGACTTCGATTCTGCTTAACTCTAGGAGGAAGTATGATCTGTGATGGAGATCGTCCCAGGGTTTGTCCAGACTAGTCATTGCTTCAATTACTACTTCATCGGAGGGCAAGACTAAGTCTAATGAATCAGTGTCAGTGAGATAACCTTGAGCCCAAATAGGCTCTAGAGTCAGATCTAACTCTTGTGCAGGAGTTGGATCTATGTCGGCCAAAGCTTGTTGGACTAAAGAGTAAGTGACTTCAGCTGTGGACAAGGGCATGGACATGCTTGGGTGCCTTATCCCTTCCATCGTGGCCAATGGGGAAGGAAGTATCCATGGATCGTTGAAGTAAGTCATGCGAAATGATGAAACTTGGAAAATCTCAACCTTATGGTGGTCGGATATGAACTTAACATCACCTTGAGGGGGCGGGTAATCGAAGGTACCCATCAAAGATGGGCACAAACCAACCCCTACGTTGACTACGCTTGGTTGGGGATTACCAATCATCGCGACCGAGGATAACCCCAATGAAGGGTCAGGTCTGGAGAAAGACAGTTGATCAATGGTCACAATCCGATCCTTGTGTGGAAACAACAAGACCTGGAAAACTGTAGCAACCACTGCTTGCATGGCATAATTCCAACTCCTTCCTAAAAAGATATTGTAGTTGAGGGATTTATTGACTACTTCGACCTCGACGCACACGGTCTTCCCTCCCAACTGCATGGGGAAAGAGGGAATGATATCATGTGGTCGGAATGAACGACCGTCGAAAGCAGTGAGAAGAGTAGGCGACGGAGACAAAATGAGCTGGTCAATGGCCTTCCAACATGCCAACGACATAACACATGTCGAGGTGCCCTTATCAACCACCGTGTGGAAAATATTCTGAGTAAAAGTTTTCATGGGGTGAGCCACTACTATCTGAAACGCTACATGGTATGGCAGACGAGGTTTTAAGTCAGTTGTATACAACATGATTGTACCCGGATTACAAGTCTCGGTAGATCCTAAAGAGGCTAACAAAGCTTTCTTCTAGGAAGGGCATCTTTGGAGGACCTCCAAAGCGGACATCACAAAAGGGGTTTGAGACAAATCCTCCACCACAGAATAGTTCTGGGCAGCCCTTGCATTTGGGTTGTGAGAAGTTTTTTTGAACGTGCCTTTTGGAATGTGTGTCATTGTTTCGCCCAAAGTCTTCTTGATCTGGAGAGGAAGAGATGGGAGTTTGGCTTCTTTTCCCTTCTTAGAAGTGCTTGGTATACACATTCGTGGATGCAGGATTGTTCGAAGATGGGGAGGGTCCTTGACTGCCCCCTTCCGTGCTTGTAGAGTCTTGGGTTAGGTTTTTCCCATGTTGAAATGGATTGGTTAACACGGTAGGTCGTTGCTGTGTCACAAACTTTTGGGCCTCTGCAAGCCAAGGAGATTGGTGGGTCGGGTGGTCTTATGTGCACAAGTTGCACGAATACCTTGCCCTCTGTTTCTTAGTGTTGCCCCCCACAACATTATTAGTGGTTTTCTTATCCCCCTTACCCTTCTTTCGTTGTTTTTTCTTTCCTTCAAGTTGCTGGGTGGCCTTTGGATTTTTTGATTGTATTGTTTGTACATACGACGTTTTAGTAGAGGGAGTAGCCAAAACAGTAGTTTGGCTGGCCGCTATGTGTTTTATAGACAATTTTTGCAATTACTTAGTGAGTTGCTCAGCGGGCTTTGTTTGTGCTGAGCCAACAATACCATCGGCATGTGGTCCAGCTCTCTGTCTAGTTTTATCAAGTATTGAGTGTGGTGCATCTGGCAAGATATCGTATAATAAACTAGATTGAGAGTAAATTAGCTCAAGTTGTTGAGCTCTCATGATGGCGTCTTCTTCGAAAAACACTCCCGACATCGCGACGTCTTTGGATAACTGTGGGACCAAAGACTTAAAGAACCACTCGAGCAGGAATGCTGGTGGGACTAGCACCTTAATTAAACTCTTATGGCATCTCCATTCTTGGATGTGATAAGAGATATGGTCCGCTTTTTTCTGTGTGAAATTGGCTAGCAATTCTGTGCCAGTGTCGTATATCACAGGTAATTGGAAATGGTTTAGGAAATCCATTGCCAATTCACTGAAGGAATATTATCTTGAGCGGTCAAGTTCAATGTACCATTTCACAAGACTCCTTATGAGAGTACGTTGAAACAATCACAACTGTATGGAGTCGTCTTTCAATGAGTTAGATGAGCACCAAATATTGAAGGTGGTCACATGATCTCCTGAATCTTCGTTAGGCTTGGCCTCAAACTTTGGTATGTTTGAAGGAAACTTCTTAAGCATAGGGGGCCAATGCGTATCGTGACAGATAGGGTCATTCAACAACCTTGTCAAGTCTGGAAAATGAAAGGTTGCCAGGAAAGGTAGTTTGGGTTGTTGGTGATAACCATGGAAAAAGGGACCTGGAGTTTGACTGGCACCAGGTAGTTAGGAAAAGTTTAGCTGCTAGCTTGGATTTTGGTAAAATTCATGGCCATGACCAGCGTGCAGATTCTACATGTGAGGAGACATCATCGACTGATTCCCAAAATAGGATGTAGATGGTTGGGCGTGCATTACATTCCGAGGAATTTGGGAAGGGTTTCCCCATGCCAATCCCATGGGGATAGGCATAGTACCTTGTCTGGGGTTCCATTGGTTATGAAAATAATTTCCATAGATCGACATTCCTAACGAGCGAAATGATCCCTGCTAAGAATTCCAAGGCCCTGATGCTAAAGAAGTTCCTAGGTTTGCCCCCTATGTAGGAATAGTACCCTGCATAGGAATAGGTTGTTCGTAACTGGGATTGCCCCCAGTCAAGAAAGCAGCCGACGAGAAAGAATTGTTACCAAATGCACTGAACAAAGAAAATGGTGTCGAACCTACCGACATATTATGAGAAGGTGGTCCTTGATTCCCTGCTCCAAATAAACTATGGTGTGTAGGTAGCCCAGTGGATTATTGGTGGGTGCCACCGAATGAAGGGGACGAAGGAGGTATATGACCTCCCCCATAAGGGAAAGCATTAAAAGGAGCTAAAGTGCCCCCCATGTGGCCTTGCAGAGGAGCGTTAGAGATCCCTGCCCCTAGACCTAAAGTCTATGAAGTGGAGTAGGAAAGTACAGGACTTGTACCTGAGCTAGGCATTCCATATGAGAACGAAGGGCCTGTCGCACTCGGTGTGAAAGGGGTTGTGGTCACCTCCATAGACGGGGTCGGACCACTGTTCGAGGTGGAGGAAATCGAGACCATGGTGTCTCAGACCAGCGACAGTGGGTTAGGAGGTGGAAACTCTCCTGTGCTGAGAACCGTAGTGGGAATTGAAGAATTCCCAGAAGAAGTGACAACATTTGTTTCTATTGCTTCTTGCAACATTGTCTGGCAATCATAAGGGTGAATTGGTACGATGATGGGTGACGAAACATCAATGGTTGGAGTTTCATATGGACCAAGAGCTTTCGTTCCAAAGTATAAAATGGTCGTTTCCTGTGGATGTTGGTCGGGTACAATTTCTTGTGACCAGGTCGCTTCAAAAGACTCTTGTTGGTCTAGCTTTCACCTTAATGGTGGCGGAGGTGGCTCTAGTGTAACCAGTGATAGGCCCAGAAGCCTTCGCGATCGACGGAGCTCATGATCCTCTATTGTGTGAGAATATCAAAGACACCCTAGGGCTTTATATTCGTTTAAAAAATAACACACACTGAAAATTCCCTCCAAGATAAAATAAGCAAACACCAAACTAGTTGGAAGAACAGTTACAACAACCAACACTAGAGAAACTTACCAGTGCAAGTGCAACTCGAACATGAAATCACCCTCCATGTATACTCTGCAAAGCATGGACCAATGTCTATTCTAGGTACCGCGATATACCCCTGCAGTCACCTGAGTATGTCTCTAAAAAGATTGGCAACTAGGTTGCCAGTGCGCGAACAGTCACCAGGCGGGTATAGTCGAAAGTCGGGTAGAACATAATGAGCAGGGTATCGAGCCCGAAACCTGTCAAGGATATCGAAGGAAAGTGATCCTGAAGAATATTGAGGACCTCGAACAGATTCGAGATCCATGAAGCTCTGTGGCAAATGCAATCAACGGAATCCCAAGACAAGCCCTCTATATGTCTTCTCCACTACGATTGGTCCAGCTTTGGAGGGGTTATCTCTGCTACCTTTTCGCATGCAACCTTGTGTTTATCCCCTGTGTTAGAGGGGGTTCCTAGATAACTTTCAAGATATTGGACTTTGACTCTCCCTAACTCAGACTCAAATGTTTGATTTAATGGCCTTGAAGAGTTTCCTCTCCAACCTAATTCAAGGCCCTAACCCTAAACTAGTTGGTTGACCCTACAAACATAAAAAGTCTAATGAATTTTAGATTTAGCGTTAAATTTTATGGCTTGTATTAAGTCAAAGTTTATGAAAGTGAAACTAGTGATGTTTGAAAGATGAAAGAAAAATAAACAGAAAGCTAGAAACAAAATACCTTCACTTAACTCAAATCTTAAACAACTTTTCAAACTTAAAAGTTTTCTAAGATCTTTGAACAACAAAATGAAAGCAGGATTTCACTCGACTACGAGCTACTTATTATCTAAGTAAACCGTCAATAAATTATGAAAGCAAAGACTTTTTCCTGGTTATTAATGCAAAACAACATTATTTAACCAAACAAAGAAATAAAAGTTTTTTATTTTATTTTATTTTGAATGCTCACAAAGCAAAAAGGAAAAATATCAACAAGTAATAACCAAGAAAAATTCTGGCCTAAGCATAGATGACAAAGAGTCACTTTAAAAATCACACATAAGCAAATTAAAATTAGACTCTCACACTTGTCTAAAAACCCTATAAAAGAAAATTTTGAGAAAAACTTCTTAATGAAAAAGAAAGCTATGGTTGTTATTAAACCTAAGTTACTGACCACTAGACAAAGACCCAAAATCCTGAGAGGTATAACTCTTGTCAAAGAAAATGAAAAAAATACTCTTGTCCATACTGATCACTCAGCTATCAAATACCTAATGAACAAACCTATCACAAACGCTCGAGTCACCAGATGGTTATTATTATTGCAAGAATTTGATATTACAATTGTAGATAGATCATGATTTTGGTTTTGTGAAAACCGCCTTTAGAATGAAGTTGGGGCTTCATGGGTTTGGTGATGGGATTTATGGGTTTGTGATGGGGATTCACATCCACAGGAAAGTCTAATTTGGTGTTGAGTTTGTGTAGGGGATTCTTAAGCTAACCCCTAGAATTGTTTAAATAAAAGGGAGGTCATTGTGACATTTCATATTGTAGATAATGTGTGGAGATATGATGGAGTTTTCATAAGTGAGTCTGCACTTTTTTCGAAGGAGTATGGTGATTTTAGCAAAGGGAAAATCTGCTAGGGTGGAAAATTTTTCCTAGGGTTGAGGACGCTCTATTTTCTTTTCTTGGCAAGGAAAAAGGCACACCACATGTGTGGGAGAGAGACGTAGCCACAAAAGGAAGAAACTGTACGAGTGTAGTGAATCGTACGAAAGTGTTTGTACATGTTTTCATACATGTACGTTGGTTTTAGTGGGAACAATCATGTACATATGCATGTTTTACTAGGAACAATTGTGTACATATGCTGGTTGCAGTGGGAATAGTCACGTACATCCATACAGAACTTGATGGGCAGGTGCAGGTCTGTACAAGTTCATTGGTGACGTCAGAAGGTCGTATAGGTGGTCTACAATAGATTTGTGGGAAAAAGATATTTCCAGTAAATTGGTGAGGTTTGGTTTTCTTATTTGTATGGTTATTGGAGGACAATGTTTTCCTTATATTTTGGTGATATTTGTATTGGCCGAGAAGACAAGGTTGTCGTCGAATTTGGAGATATTGTACTAGTTTAGAGGGATGCTTTTTTCCTATGAATTTATGAAGTTAACAAGGTTACAAAACATAAACATTGTGTCTCATATGATTGATGATCCATCTATGAACTTTTGACGTCCCATTTAAATAATATAGCTTTTATGAAATAATATAGGTGTTTGCGAAGTTAGGATTTGTCTCATAGAGGTGGGGTCATCCGAAGGTCTCATGGCCACAAGGATCGAGTACTGTGGTGAGTGTCGTGACTAGAGGTTGGTTGAGGCAATCAACGAATCGATTGGTACTTCTTATTTTATACTTGATGTTGAGGTGGGACTGCTACAAATATGTGGATCACTTCTGATGGCATTTATTTTGCAATTTGTCTTGTGTCTGCATGAACTGCAACGGCTTATGATTAGTGTGGATGATTTTCTCCTTTCTGAGAATGTAATGCCTCCACTAGCGGAAGGCTTGCACAATGGAGTACATTTATTTGTCGTAAGTAGGGTACTTATGGACGACACTTGATAGTGTCTCACTATGATAGGCCACGAGGTGGTCGTGCTGAGTGATGACAACACCCACAGCATAATCTGAAGCATTTGTCTCGATCTCAAAGGGTTGTTGCAGGTCAGGTAATGAAAGCACTAGGGAGGATCACAAGCATTGCTTCAGATCATCAAATGTTTTATGTTGGGACATGCCCCACACAAATTTTGCCTTACTACCACCTTTGGTTATTTGGTTGAAGGCCCATGCAATATGGGAGAATCCCAACATGAACCTTTAGTATAAATTGGAAATGCCTAAGAATCTTTGAATCTCAGTGAGCATGGTTGCGGTTGGTTAGTCACGGATGACTTGGATCTTGATTGGATCAACATGCACACCAAGTGGATCAACAATGTAGCCTAGGTATTTGCAACTTCAGAGTGTGCAAAACCTGTTGAATATGCTGCAAGTGTTTTTCCCAAGTCTTGTTGTAGACGAGGATGTCATCCAGATACACCACCACAAAAGAATTAGTGAAAGGTTGCAAGATATTTTCCATCATCCTCATGAAAGTTGTTGGGGCATTTGTCAAACCAAAGCGCATGACCAACCATTTAAAAAGACTTTCTTTTGACTCGAAGGCATTTTTCCATACATCTGTCAGTTCTATTGGGACCTTATGGTAGCTAGACTTCATATCAATATTACGGAAGTATTTGGCCCCCTTGAGTTGATCAAGGAGATCGTTGATTCAGGGAATCGAGTACTAGTTTCTGACTATGATTTCATTTAGGGAACGATAATCGATGTAGAGTTGCCAAGTCCCCTCTTTCTTCTACACCAGCACGATTGGGCTTCCACAAGGTGATGAGATGGGTCGGATGTGCCCCTTATAGAGAAGTTCTTGGATCTGACAGTTGATCTCCTTGTTTGTAGCAAAGAGCGGCGATATATCAGCCCATTGGGTAGCGGTGCATCAGGGGTCAAATCGATGTTTTATGACATCCTTGAATATGGTGATGATGACGTCGAGAACTGGCTAGTGGACTATTTGGCACACAATGAAGAAATTAAACAGGCTCTGCATAGTATTTCTATGGATCTAAGGAAATTATAAAATGAGCTTTTCGACATAGAAATCTGGGATGAAATCAATGTGGCCCCAATAAGAAGCTACATTGAAGAATGGCTCGAAAGGAGAATGGACAAGCTCATCGACGAAGGGCAACAACCGGTTGGCACGATTCAAGTGGTCATCGACGAGAGCAACAAAAATGCATCAACTTCATAGTAAGTCTATACTGATCACATCTTGTTTTCTTTATCAATCTAGTTATTCTACCTCTTTAAATAGAAATCTCTAACCAGAGACTCATAACTTCCAACTTTTTCTTTTGAGTTTTTTTTGTCTATCGCCATGCGCTTCTTCTTTCTACAATCATATTTCTTGTACTTATTTATTTTATGGTCCACGAGAGCCCCAATCCGAGTCTATATGACAAACGCATTTAAATTTCTAGAAATATGGAACAAATTCCAGAAATATGTAATAGACATTATTATGTTTTAATAAATTTCAAAGAAAACATTCTGTCTGTCAATATTAACTTTCCTCCGTTTACCATGAAAGGTTGTCTTCTTGACATTCCCTTCTACGGGATATGTTCAATTAGCCCTCTCAAATTGTGAATCGGATTTACATCTATAACAATTTTGTCTGTTCTTCCATTTTACGGACTAACCAATAATTCCATTGCTTCTTTCTTTAAACCATCAAAGTCTGTAATCTGTCTGTAATCTGTGGCAAAGTTTATGATCTTGTGAACATAGACAGCATATAGCTTGATCATATAAGTATACACCCGGTTAAATGTATATATAATGTATATATCAAATGAGTGGGGATTCAAGTATGATAATCGAAATCGAATGAAAGAAGACTTGTGAAAAAGAATCATTTGACCTGTTAAGTTACAGTACCGTACAAAAATGAATATAGGTGTTTGCCATCTTAAAGTCCAACTCTCAATTTGGGGTCAGATGGTTGTTAATCCAGGCTTCTTTTGATGGCAGCCATCCAGACTAATTCTATTTCTTGCAAAAATGTCTGAGTTGTACTATCATCACACTAATATCATCATTTGATTTT
>JZKD02S0460686.1:74719-90353 GCA_000966675.3 Picea glauca | reverse complement strand
TTTAAGTGGCATTTGGAATGTGACGAGTGTCACCCATCCAAATGGGCCACGTATCAATCACTAGTATTTTTCCATGTGGCATGTTGTGTGAGAAGGGTTAGTGGGGCTCGAGGTTACATAATGTAGCTAAGGGTCAGAGGACCCACAATGGCATTGATAATGATACATCAATATCAATGACCAAAAGGCATTGCGGGGACCCAAGTTGCACAAAAGCTAATTATCCAAGGCGGTCCCGCAATCCAAGCCGTGGTTCCACCAAGGGGTTATGTGTCATCATCAAAAGAATTGTGAGATGAAAGGTGGGTTACTCTAAACCACCATTGCATGCCCCCGCAATTGGGAAAACGTAAGTGATGTGACGTAATGATGTCAACAAAGTGTCAGGGTAGTGTTTGGAGATTAATGGTTCGGGGTGTGCAGATGTGAAATCTTTCGAAGTCCCGAAGTCCTGGAACTCAGACGCCTGAGGTTCCATAGCGAGTGTCAGTTGTTGGATGTTGAGTAGACATGGATGGTTGATCTGCCCTATGTTATGAGTTCGTTATTTCAGAACTCGGGAAGTTGTTGTCTAGTTCTTTGAAACCTTTCGAAGCGCGAAGTTCTGAAGCGCTCGGAAGTTGGGGCCTAGGTCATAGCCCAACGTCACAATCAAAGGGGGCATAGCAGAAGGAGCTAGCACCTAGGTGATTCACGATTTAGAAAATTAGAAATCAAGAGTATCGGGTTTGACCACAGCTGAATACCCAAAATACGAAGTCACAAAGCACCCTTTTTGTTAGGCGAGTGGTCACGACCTCCGATCATGTGGGTTGGGGACTAAGAGAAAAGGGACTAGTGCTCGAAGGATTGTTACAGAGACGAGAAGAGCTCAAAAAATTCATGAAATCTAAACATTTTCTTGAATCAGATTAGATTATAAATGCTGTGGGATTTGTTAAGGAATGATGACCTGTCAAATTTGGTTGTCTGCACATTGTGTTGCAAAAGTTTAATGAGTGCCAGAATCGATTAGAGTCGCCAATGAGTGCAAAGAAATGGAGGAGACACAGAATGCTTCTAGTTCAGATAATGAAGCAAAAGGAATGGATGTTCATTTGGGAGTTGAAGGGTCAAACTCCAATGGGCATAGATAAGATATAAACAAGGAAGGGCATATGATGCAAATCATTGAAAGATTGCAGAAAGATGCCCAAACTCACCGAGCAGATAGCAAAAATCTCATGAAAGCTAAGGACAAACAGGGAGAATTCAATTTAAAGAGTATGCAGAGTCTGGAAAGAATCAAAAGGAAGTTGTATAAGGAGAGTGACTCAAGAAAAACAGGGAGTAGCAAGAATATTGAGAGGAAAAGAAGATCAAGAAGCGTTAGCAGGCATCATCGTCACTCCTCGAAACATTCCAATAAGGAGGCACACAGTTGTTCAAGCCCATCTCCTACCAAAAAACATCGTAGATTTGGAGTAGATGAACTGAAGGGTGAAATGAACAATATTAAATCTTCTACTTTTGACAGAGAACACCAGAAAGATGAATATGTCGAGACCTAGCTGCTGGGCATGAGTAAATATTTCCAACTGTAGAACTATTCTTCACATGTAGAGGGAAGAATTTCTATTTACCAACTTAAAGGAAAGACATACATATGGTGGGAAAAACTTGTGCATGTACGTCACATCATAGACAAGAATTTTACTTGGAGGGAGTTCAAGAAGCATTTTGAAAATAAGTACTTAACTAAGAGATACTATGATAGAAAGATGAAAGAGTTTTTTGAACTAAAGCTGAGCAGCATGACCATTGATGAATATGAACGTAGGTTTTTGGAATTATTGAAGTATGTCCCCTTCATCAAGGACGAGACTGTCAAAATTCAAAGGTATCTGAGTGGACTACCATCTTCCATTAGTGACAAGATCCAGTATGATGACCCAAATACTATGGAAGAAACTATAAGGAGAGAAAAATGCTTATATGATTAGCAAAAAGAAAAGCCTACTTTCCAAAAAGCGTGGGAAGACAAGAGGAAGTTTAAGTGGGAGTAGAGGGAAAAGGGAAACAAACCATTATTTTGAACAGTCCTCAAGGACAACCATCTTTTAAAGAGCCCAGGAAGGCTTAAGTGGGTGGAGAATTGACAAGACAACCACCTATGGAATGTTGGGTTTATAAAGGAAATCATAGGTACAAAGATTGACCCCACAGAAATGACAAAGTGAGAGCTGTCCATAATGTTCAACAAGTTGAAACAGTGGAGGACATGGGTAGTAGAATGTCAAGGATCTACACAGCCCTGGACAACAAGCAAGATGAATATCAGTCGCACATGATTGAAGTGGAAGGTATGATCAATAAACATGCCTTTACTATTTTAATTGATTCAGGGGCTATCCATAGTTATATAGATCCTAGAGTGGTGGAAAGTTTGCAATTGTCGAGAAGAAAACATGAAAAGTCTTGGTTAGTGCAGCTGGCTATAGGAACCAAGATAAAAATCACTGAGTTGGTTAAGTCTTGTCCTATGGATAGGAATGGACTGAGCACAAAGGTTGAATTGAACATCCTACCTTTAGGTTTGTATGACTGCCTAATTGGGATGGATTGGTTGGGCCAACACCATGCCATCTTGGATTGTCGTAACAAGGCATTCACTTTCTTGGATGAGGAAGGAAATCAGAGAACATTCCAAGGAATTCCTAGAGTTGTTTCTATCATAGAAATCTCAAAAATGCAACCGAAGATGTGCTATAGGAAAGGCTGTCAATTATTTGTAGCTCATGCAGAGGAAACACCTAAGGATAATGTGTCAAGTAGTGGAGATCATGCGGTACTAAAGGAGTTTGAAGAAGTATTTTAGGAGGTACCCGGACTACCCCTGACTACCCCCGAAAAAAGATATTGACTTCTCTGTAAACTTGATGTCTGGAGCAGCCCCAGTATCAAAAGCTCCTTACAAAATGAGTACACCAGAATGAAAGAACTGCAATTGCAACTTAAAGAGCTTCTGAAGAAGGGGTGTATATGCCCAAGTGTTTCACCTTTGGGTGCCCTGGTATTTTTCATGAATAAGAAGGATGGGACGTTGAGATTGTGTATCAATTTCATAAAATTGAACAAAGTGACTGTAAAGAACAAATATCCTCTGTCGAGGATTGATGACCTCTTCGATCACTTAAAGGATGCAAAATTATTTTTGAAGATAGAGTTCAGGTCGGGATATCACCAGGTCAGGATAAAGGATGAATACATCAACAAGACCGCCTTTAGAACATGGTATGGTCATTACGAGTTCACAGTGGTACCATTTGGGCTGTCAAACACACCCGTTGTTTTTATGTGCATGATGAATGGTGTATTCAGGGACTATCTAGACAAGTTTGTTGTAATCTTCCTGAATGACATTCTGGTGTATTCCAAGTCGGAGGGAGAGATTGAACAACATCTAAGGATGGTTTTGCATGTGCTAAGAGAGCACCAACTGTATTCCAAGTTGAGAAAGTTCTCGTTTCATCAGGAGAGGATCCATTACTTGGGGCATATTATTTCGAAGGATGGGATAGTTGTAGATCCTGAGAATATTGAGACCATCAGAGAAAGGTCAGCGCCAATGAATGTGATAGAAGTAAGATCCTTTATGGGTCTAGATGGCTATTATAGAAGGTTTATCGCAGGGTTCTTGAGGATATCTCACCATATCACTTCCTTGCAAAGGAAGGAGAAGAAATTTCAGTGGACAAAGGAATGTGAGAGAAGCTTCCAACGATTGAAGAATTTGTTAACCAGTGCTCCAATCCTGAGGATCGCAAACCCAAATGAAGATTTCGTAGTGTGCACAGACACATGCAAGGAAGGACTGGGAGGATTCCTCAGTCAGAATCGATTTGTAATATGTTATGAATCCAGGAAGTTGAAAGAGCACAAAAAGAACTATGCAACTCATGATTTGGAGTTGGCGGCCATCGTTCATGCTATGAGGAAATGGAGACATTACCTCATGGTAAGGAGGTTTGAATTGAGGATAGACCATATTCGTCTGAAGTACTTGTTTGATCAGCCAACCTTGAATGCTAGGCAGAGTAGGTGGTTGTATTTTCTCTATGAGTACGATTTTGATATCAAGCATATCAAAGGTAAGGAGAATAAAGTGGTTGATGCACTTAGCAGGAGAGTACACAAATTACATGCTACAACCATTAGAATGTATCAAACCGATATAAAAGGAATAGTTTTGGAAGATGCAAATGCATACTTGCAGTACAGGGAATTGGTAGCAAAGCTACATCAAGGTAAGACGCTGAAAGGAGTGGAAGATTATAAGCTAGGAGCGGATGGAACACTCCTGTAAAAAACCAAAGTTTATGTACCTAAGGTCCAGTATTTGAAACTCGTGATTTTGAAATAAATGCATGACGTGCCTTATGCTAGGCACCTTGGATATTATAAGACTGTGGAAGTAGTCAAAATCCATTACTTTTGGCCCAGTATGAAGAAAGAAATTGCAGAATACATCACCAGATGTATGGAGTGTCAGAAGGTTAAAGCTAAGCACAGGCACCCAGCTGGGTTGCTACAACCTTTAGCCATCCCTAAGTGGAAGTGGGAAGTGGTGACAATGGACTTCATCACAGGATCTCCTAGAACAGGCAAGCAACATGATTCAATCATGGTGGTGGTGGACACACTTACGAAAGCTACCCATTTTAGTCCATTGAAGACTACTCACAAGGAAGCTAATGTTACTGATATTTTTATGAGGGAAATAACATGATTGCACGGTATTCCCAAGACAATTGTATCTTACAGGGACCCAAAATTTACCTCAAAATTATGGAAAGGGTTGTTCAAAGGATTCAAAACGAATCTGAACTTCATCACAACCTATCATCCCGAGTCTGATGGGCAGACAGAGAGGGTGAACCAAGTGATAGAAGACATGTTAAGGATGTATGTGATGGAAAAACCATCATAATGGGAAGACTACCTGCACTTGGTAGAATTCGCCTACAACAATGGGTATCAAGCATCATTGAAGATGAGCTCATTTGAAGCACTTTAAGGAATAAAGTACAACGCTCCAGTAAGATGGGATAACCTTGATGATAGAGTAGTAGTTGGGCCAAAGCTTTTCAAGGAATTGGAAGAACACATGTTGAAGATTAAGAAGAATTTAAAGGCTTCCCAATACAGGCAGAAGAGTTATGATGATAAAAATAGAACCCACATAGAGTTTATAGTTGGAGAGCATGTTTTCTTGAAAGTGAAAGCTAACAGAAGTTCCCTGAAGCTGGGAAATTGTTCAAAGTTGGCAGCCAAATTTTGTGGGCCATTTGAAATCCGAGAAAGGATTGGGCCAGTTGCATATATGATTTCATTACCTACATACATGACTGTACATAATGTGTTTCATGTTTCATTGCTTAAGAAATATATACCTGATGCTAATCATGTAATCGATTGGATTGTGATTCAGGTGGAGAAAGAAGGTGTCCTGCAAGTGCATCATGTGCGCATATTGGATCAAAAAAGCAAACAACTCTGGAATTGAGCCATAGGGCTTGTAAAGGTCCAGTGGACCTAGTACGGTCCTGAGGACGCGACTTGGGAACACGAATATGTTATGCGGGAAAAATACCCGCATCTTTTTGAAGAATTTGAAATTCTCATTGTTGTTTTGTAAATATGTTTCACTAAGGATAGTGAAAAAATAAGGGGAGGGGATTGTAGTACCCCAAGGTCGGGCCCCTGTTGAATTGTAATTTTTCTTATAAGCTGGTGAGACAAGTGATTGTAAGATGAAAGACTTATGTGTTTATTAGGCTGATGAGCTAGATGCCAAGGCCAAGAGCCTGATTTTGTTTGTATATGTAGTTATGCAGATCATTAATAAATGTATAAACACTGTTGTGTGTAGACCCTCCACGAAGAAGATTTATGGGGGACTAAGCTCCACTAGGTAGGGTAAGGAGGGAGGGGGGGGTAAGTATTTGGGCCTAGGGGCCAAGGTAGGGGGCTTACCTCTAGAGGAATAATATTTTAACATTATTTCCTGAACACTAAAGTGGACATTAAAAGTTTTGTTATCCTAAGTTCCTGGGAAAAGGGGGACGTGTGCAAAAGGGAACACATGCAACTCCAAGAAGACAAGTGTCGACCTGGGGGCATGCAGTTAAAACTGAAGAAGTCATCTTTGTTGGGGGTTCTCTTCCATTTTGATTCTCTGCCTGAGTTTGTTGGCCATCCTCTGTTTGAACCATTTTTGCCTTTGCATATGCATAACCGTGCATAATGAATAAAAACCCTCACGAGAAGGTTGGTTGCCCCTCCATTCTTCCATCGTGTATGTGAAACCATTCTTTCCTCTGCGTCTAACCTCTGTATAGCCTCACACAACTCTGAAGCCAGAAATGAGAAAGTTGTCCTGTGTTGTTTCTTGTAGAGCCCGACGCAATTGTAGTCGTCTGAGACATGTTGGCACTTAGCGTTAGGATGTTGTCTTGTTAGGTGTCCATACCCATTTTTCCCAGTTCCTGTTGTTGTTTCCGTTGTTTTCATCCATACCCGGTTGTAGCTAAGTTGAAGACTAGTTGAAGAGGCAGGTTGTCAGGCCTGTGAGAAACTCTCCCAGGTGAGAGAGTTTGTTGGGAAGTGAGTTATCCTGGAAGGGAGTCCCATAACAACCATAGTACTCTGAGGCTTCCGGTCCAGCCTATTGTTGAATCCGAAGGTAAGCGAGGAGTACTGGCTGATGGAATTGTATTAGTGAAGGTGTATCCTCCTAGGGTGGAGCAGGTGTGTGGGGAATGAGGGTCTATGTGTTGTGGGTGTAAGTGGCTCCTGGGATAAAAGATCCTTCCTGTTGCTTTGTGCAATTTCCTTGTTGTCCTTGCCAAGCCTAGAATTCCCTTTCCCGATGGAGTTTAGTCCCAACTTGGGGGTGACCTACTATTGAGAGGGATGAGAAGTGCGGTCTAAGGCTGGGAGGTTCGTGGAAGGTCTACACGTAGTTGCAGATTTACTCTAGATAAAAGATAAGTATCATAATTTTGTTTAATTATGTATTTTATGTATGTTGTTGTGATGCTTGTATTTCTTCATGTATTCTGTTGCATGTATGAATTACTGTTAATTCCATTAATTTTGTATGTTAGGAATAGTTATGTGATTGCGCTGTGTTAAGTTATTTAACTTCATTTAAATGCATATATTTTATATAAGCTGTAAATTTTGCATGGTAGCATTACCCAGTCTTTGGAGGGTCGGGGACATTACAATATGGTCTCAGAGCTTGTAAGGCTAAGAAATCGTTGTGTTGGTAGCAATGCCCCACCTGTTGGTGGTTAGGGATGTTACAATATGGTATTAGAGCTTGCAAGGCTAAGAAATCATTTTGTTGGTAGCATTGCCTGACTTGATGGTGGTTGGGGATGTTACACTTCTAGTCATCAATTAAATCACATGCTGGAAAGAATATTCGCTCTGATACCACTTTAATATTCCCAAGTAGATTTTCTAGGAACATAAATGAATTTTTACTTATTTTTGTGAGTTGTTTGTGAGTGTTTTGCAGATTGTTCCCCCCAGGGTTACATTGGAGTTGTTTCCCATAGTTTCACAGCATATGGAAGATAGATATGGACTATAATAGATGAAAACAACAAGATATAAGAGAATAACACAATTGAATAGCCAAAAACTTCAGATCTAGTCTTTATTTATTTAGTAAGCCAACCTCCATACAAGAAATATATAGATTTGAAAGAATATAGTAGAAATGTAGAAGTTATTGTTGAAGATGCCTCCTAGGTACAATAAAAAGAGTCGTGAGTGCTCCAAAAACCCCAATGGATGCACGTAAGTGTAAAAAATATCAATTTCTTCCCCTTCTTCAATTTGACACCCCAAACTAGCTGAGTTGCGCACTTCCTAGCTGTAGGGACCCTAGGTATTTCGGCCTCCTCTCTTTTAACCTCCAAAACCTAGAAAAAGACTGTAGATATATAGATCTGATGATGTAGAACACATATGATGAGATCCTCCATCTAAACTGTGATATCTAACCCTCCAACTCACTGAACCTCCAAGAGAATATGCGCCCTCCTTCAGAAATTCTCTCAGCCAAGAGAAATAATAGATATGCAGATAAAATCCCTCAAGAACTGTGTAACACCCTGTTTCCCGCAAATTTGTAATTAATCCTAATACAGGAATTACCATGCTAAATCATGATGAAAATGTGAATGTATGATGTGAATGGGCCTTATGAAGAAGGTCAATGAATGTAAATAACATTATGAATTTATATTGCAGGACTGTTGAGAGAGGATGTGCAGAAAAAGAGACCACGATGGCGGTGGAAGGAACCTGGAAAGGTGGCGCTAACTTCCACCGAGAATTAACACCGTATTTGGACTCCACTGGCCCAGAGAACCAAAAGCGGCTCGCTGGCCCCGAATTTAATGTCTCGCAGGCTGGTAGGTGGATGGCTTAATGAGGGATGGGATGGTGAACCGCCCATCCGTAGAGCCATCAGGCCTGATCAGACGCTAGGGGAATCGCGCCACACACAACCTCGCAAGAGGATAAGGCGTGAGGTAGAAGCGATTTGGAGGGGGGGCAGACACGAGGGGAACTCTGGCATTACGTAGAGTGAGTGATAGAAGAGAGGAAGGATTGCAACCTTCGCTCCTGGTCACTGGCAGACAGAGAGACGCAGTCTCAGAGCATCGTGGTCTCAGCTCGGGGGTGGCTAGTGGTAAATCCACCGGGAGTCGCTACGCCTACGGTTGGGTGGAAACGAGCACCCCTCTCAGCAGTTACTGAACCCTGGTGTTATTTCTGATAAGTTTTCTGCCTCTGGCACCTTGAAATATGTGTATTTTGATAGCTATGCTCATAAGCTACGGAACTGTGAATGTTTTCATTATTAGACTGTCTGTGTGGTATTTTGATCAGTACTAGTAGTTGTATATTATATGGAAATACTACGTATGGCTTGTGTCCTCATAAATTCATTATTTATAGGCGTACTGATATTATTCAGACTTCATGACTGGTTCTCAGGAGGACGATACCCTTATCTGCCTCAAATAATACCCTGGGTGAACCTCCCCATAGAAATACCTTCCTTGAATAACCCCTCAAGAACCCGGAAGGTAAATGTGAAGGCGTAAAGCCTAAGTAACTATGTATGAGAAGATACGACCCTCTTAAAATCTCGAAGTAGCAGCGTAGGGATAAGTATCGATCGACGGACGAGATTCCGTCGGAAGATCCATGGCCATTCACAACCGTTAGATTGATGAAAGAAATAAGGGTGTTACGTACCTTGCCCCCTTTTCCCTCTATCTTTGTGAATAGCGAGGAAATCAGGATCGTGGAGAAGAGTGCCATCGTGGGGTCAGCTGTCATCCTATCGGAGAATCGGGATTCGAGGGATCGACAATCCCGTGGGAAAATGTTTTTCAGCATTAGAAACCCCGAAGCCCCGATAGGTGGGAGGACGACGGTCATATAGAGGGAGGTCGTGTGGATTCAAAAGGTCTGGTCCAGGGGACTAGCGGAAACTAACGTCCTATCGGGATATCGGGGATTCCGAGGACAAAATGTTTATGAATTTCAACATTGCGATGTTCAAAACCCCGATGGGAGACAAGGCTACGGTCTTGTGGAATAGTGGTCACGTGGGCTAGAGGTCTAGCCCGGAGAGCTAACGGAAGTTGGAGCGTGTCGGGATTTGAAGGATCGGGAATGTCGTGGGCCAATGTATTGCGGCACTTAAAAGCTCGAAACCCCGACAAGTAGTAAGACTGCGGTCACGGGGATAACGGTCGTATGGGCCAAGAGCCTAGCCAGGAGAGCTAGTGCATAAAGAGCACGTCGGGATTTGAGGGATCGTGAATCTTGAGGACGAGTGTATTTCGACATTGAAAAGTCCGAAAACCCGATGAGGAGGTATGGCTGCGGTCATATAGGGGGAAGGTCATGTGGACCACAAGCTTAGCCCGAAGAGATAACAGGAATTGGAGTACATCAGGATTTTGCAGTACAAAACCCCGAAAGAAGGACAAGACTGTGGTCTTATGAATTAACGGTCACATGGACCAGAGCATAGCCAGGAGGGATAACGTGTAAAGGGCGCGTATCGGTAAAATTGCTCATCGGAGATCGAGAGTTCGAGAGGACAGGAACTTTTGTCGTCCGGAATCACGAAACTCTGAAACTCGAAGATATCATCGAGGAAATGTCACAGGTGCGTGCAGAAGAGGTCGTGACAGGGAAATAAAGACCTGTAGATCGGGATTGGCCTTTAGCTGCTACGAGCTTCGGGGATTCTCATTGTTGAGAAATCAACGAAAAAATTGGTTGTAGGTAGTGGGTATGTTACAAACTGATGCAAAAATGGAACTTTGATGATGGAAAATCATTCTAGATAGTGTTTGGATTCATATCTACCATCTCCTAGGAAAATCAAATACTTCTTCCTCCAACAGTGCACCCTACCTGCAGAAAAACTCTGAAACTGCGATCTACTTCCACAAATCCCTCTAAGACTGATATGAAACTGAATAGAATGGGGAGGGTGGGATATTTCACCACCTTTACTAATATTTGATTAGGAACAGAGGAATTATTCACCTCCTTTCTGATATCCAAGGTTTGTTTACTCAAAACCCTCAAAACATCTAAGCTGTAGAGATCAATATACAAATGAGAAAAATGTAATGAATGAGGAGTTAGGCGCCCTCCTCTCCCTTTTCTACCTCCATCCTCCAATTTTCACTTAAATTAATTAATTGACTTCTAAGGTTATAATTTTATGTCCTCATCTCAACCAATTATTTTTTTATTTTCTTTTAACCAAAATCACTTTAATAATATGACCTTTATTCCTTAAGAACCACTTTTTTCACCTCTTATCCCCTTTTTCCTACGAGACAATAGTTTAGAGGGTAAAATAGACTACTAAGTCTCTCAAGATCCTTATCAATAAGAGAGGAACATTACATGGAGGAAGAATCCACAATAAGCAAAGAGAAAGACGAGACAAAACTTTTCTATGTGTAGACTGAAATCAATGGGAAGTCAGTGTTAGCCATGGTGGACAGTGATGAGACTCATAACTTCTTGAGGGAAGACATGGTGTAGAGGCTTGGGTTGCAACCTGAACCGACACAGAAAAACTTCAAGACAGTCATCACAAGTGTATAGAGGATTGTTGGTGTGGCCAAGGACATCTCATTGAAGCTTGGTGATTGGTGTGGAAAGGCGAGTTTCACCATTGTTCCTCTGGATGATTTTGAATTTGTGTTGGGATAGGAGTTCATGAGGAAGGAAAATACAACATTGAGTCCTAACATGAAAATTTTGGCCATTTTCTCAGGACAAACTCCATGTTTGATTCCTACCATAAGGAGGAAGGAAGGAGGCACACAAATGTATTCCTTGCAAATGGTTGTTGTGGATATCTAGAGCAAACAACCTTATGGATATGAACTTGAAAAATGTGGGGTGATAGTTGGACAGTATAACACAGACAAAA
Source organism: Picea glauca (assembly GCA_000966675.3). Lineage (NCBI taxonomy): Eukaryota > Viridiplantae > Streptophyta > Pinopsida > Pinales > Pinaceae > Picea > Picea glauca. The sequence continues at coordinate 78,814 of JZKD02S0460686.1, read as the reverse complement.
ACATGAAGCTCGTGTCAGTGCAACGAAGGCTTGCCGACGTTGAAGAGACAATATGATATTTGGCTAAGACAATGGATGGCTTGGCTGATTTATGTTTGAGAGTTGATGAGTGGAAGCAAAGGTAAAATAAAGTCACAAAGACGAATATGTTGAAGAAATTCATTAAACATGAGAAGAGATCATTCATGGATCAAGAAGACGTGAGGGAGACACAACAACATTGGTGGAAGAGAACCAAGGAAGAGGTTGGTTCATCCTCTAGTGAACTTGGACATGGTGAACGTTCATATTACCCTGAGCTAGAAAAATGCATGGAGGAGTGCGAAGGAAAAATTGGATCAAGTGTACGATTTCTTATGAAAATAATACATAAGTATGGTGACACTTCGCCAAAGACATTGGGAGAGATTGGAGATGAGGGAGATGGCCCAACTAGCCATCCCCCTTCACCTTCAAACTAGACTGCGACACGTTGGATCACTATCTTGGTGGGAGGTAGTGAGGCCAATGGGGCACCTTGAGGCGGTGCCTTCGTGAAAACTATTGATAACACAGAGGGTGACTTCAAAGATTAGAGGAAACAAAGAGTTGTGTATGTGATGAGTTTGCAGACATAAATAAATGTTTGAATTTGAATATTTGAGTTCTTGAGGAAGAGGAGTGAGGATTGGACTAGATATCTAATTAGCCAAAGTCACAAGGGGATCCAACACATAGAAGCATGAGAAGAGGACCTGAAGTATGGAAGAAACAACAAGTCAGAGAGAAGCAACACTTCGTAGACTCATGTAACTTCACAAGGGGACTTTATCTTGACGACAACAATTGAAGAGACAACAATTGTTGAGCAGGGACAAGATCTTGAGACGGGGTAGAGACCCCAGGGATATCGATAGATGTTGTCAAGGATGGAACAACTTGGAGTGGGGGAGGATGCAAGGTCTCCCACAACACCCTTCCAACATGTGTGCTCCATGGGAATATTCGATGATGAAATTTAAAAAAAAAAAATTATGTTAAAAGACAAATCATTGAAAAGAATAGTAGTAAAATCCTTCAACAAATTCAGGATCGAAGGTAAGGTTTTGTTTTAAAATGAACAAGTCTTCCACTGACATGTAAATCCTTTCTCCAGCGAAGGAACAAGATTTGGGGTTTTCCAACAATTATTTTTCTTCAATGAGTTTTCAATTCACACTGAGTTTTTCATTAGACAAAAAATTTGAATTCAAGTTGAAAATAAAGTCTATATGAAAAAAGTAAAAGAAACTTGAATTGAGTTTCAAAACATAATAATTATGGGAAAGCTAAACAAAATTTACAAGAACTTGGGAGCGAGTTTGAAGAACATAGTATACATTGAGCAGGGTTTTCAAAATGCAATGGCAGTATGATTTGAGCCAATTGAGGTTGATCTTTAAAGCATTCATCAAGAGAGTAAGTTGATTTTGAGAAGAGAAGGATGGGTGATTTTGTTTTTTGAGAAATTTGATAACTACAACATAGAGGTCACAAGGGAAATGACCAAACAAATTGAAAAGAACAAGCAACAAAATATAGGGTTTGAGAGTATTGCCAAAATACATAGAACATGGTACTGCAAAACAAGAAGACTAATTATTAATAGCATCCAGGATAAATTCTATGATTATGTGGAAAGAAAAGAAAAATAAGCTAGAGATCTATCCTCCTTGCTCAAACTACCTTCGTTGGTTATTGACCAAGATTTGGGAGAACCTTCTTCAACTAGAAAAGCTCAACCAATAGCCATAGAAAAGGAATCTTCTCCAAATTTTGACAAAATGGAAGAACACGTGCCAATTGAGCCTTTAGGACCGTGAGAAGATCAAGTGCCACTTTCTACCCTTCTTGCAATATCAAAAGTGAAAAATAAAAAGAGGCAGAATAGAAAGTTCAAGGGTGAAATTAAAGCCATGATGATTTTAGAGAGACATATAAAAGATGAGAATGCACTCTTGAAGGACACTAATGCTCAAATAAGGGATGAGAATGAGAAATTAAAGGAAGAACTCAAAATATTAAAGAAATAAAATCAAGAGATCATCCAAGGACAAACTTATACAACAAGCCATCCTTAAAAGAGGTACAAATTGAGAAAGCATGAGAAGCCAAACTTAGAAAAGATAGAGGTAAAATCTACAAGAATACAACATAAGAGCGTTGATAAGACCTCCACATCCAGTGTGGATGTCTTTCTTAAAGAAACAAGTGTCATATAGAAAAATGAAGCAACACAATTTTGTCATATTTTGATTGCATGAGATTATGCAAAATAATCGGTCTGGGGGAAAATGTCAATACTTTGTTTTGCTAGCTAAAATCTTGCAGACTTATCACCTTTTTGACCCTATATCTTCCCTTTTTTCCATATTTTCCATTTATTCTGCCATAATAAAGACCATCCAATACATACTTAGGTAAATCTTTATTTTATTTTTAATTCCAAAATCAATATTTTAAAATAGTTAAATTCAGATTTTATCAATTTTTACCATAAAAATTCAGTTCTTGTGATTCCTTGTTCATCGATATATGTGTAGGCCTAGATGGGAGAAATAAACAGTTGGTTTTTGTTCCTTACCTTCATGACATAGAGCATGTTCTCCTGGATGCACGAAATCGATCCAGAAATGTGTTAGTCAACGCACGGTCAACTCAGGTACTAGGCAACAATTTTTACAATAGAAAAATTAGGAAATGATCTTCAGATGCGATTTTTGGACTGGCGAGGACAAATTTGGAAATTTGAAGACATGGGTTTTGTGCAGAACATGCCCAATTAGATGGTGATTAAGCAAATTTTCTATAGAATGCACTATTTGGGATATTTCAAGGTTTTTTCTAAAGATGTAAAACCCAGATTTTATGTGCGACCGATTTTTTGCAGGGATTTAAACTGCCCATCAAATCATGGAGGAAATCACTCATTTTGAGCTTGGCCCAAATGAAATGGAATTTTTTTTGTTGAGTCATCAATCTTTAGGAGATATTTTAGCCTAAGTAGTTTTTTTTCATTTTGTAAAAATTCCTAAGAACTTGGCTGTAACAGGGGAATAGAATCAGAGTTCTAGTTTTGAATTTTGTTGAAGCTTTTGGTTTTCAAGAGATTCACTGAAGCTTTGTACTAGCTTATTTTATTAATATATGTAGCCAAGTTGAGTTTCTTCAGTTGATAGTTTCTAAGTGTGCAAGTTGAAGCTTGGAGGGCCCCCACCAGTGGTACAGATTCAGAGGGAGATAGAGTTAATAGGGATTCAACCCCCAGGATCTAGTAGGGAGGAGAAACCTCCCACGATAGTTTAGAGGGGATTAGACTTCAAAGGAGGTCAACAAGTTTAGAGGGAGCATGCAGACTTGGAGGGAGCCCAATCTTAGAGAGAGTTAGTTGGCTTAGAGGGAGACTCATCCATTCATAGGTGGTTCCCCCTCAGGTTCAGGTGGGAGAGAGACATCTTCCAGAACTGACAGACAAGTGGCATGGTTTGAGGTGTCCATACATGAGGTTCATAGGCAGGAGGATTCTAGGAGTTGTGTGCCCTCCTTGGAAGATCCATTTGTTTCAGTAGGGTTTCTCTACAGTGACAGAGGGAGCATCCAATTAGGAGGATTGAAGTGCAACTGCGACAACAAATATAGTGTGGGAGACATAGGTACTCCCTAGATGGGAGACATAGCTACTTCCAAGTGATGATGGAGGAGGGAATTTCTCCCTCACTAAGAGGGAGTGTTAATGATTTTGTAGAACCGGGAGGAATTCCCACTTGTGGAGTGTCGTGAGAATACCTCCCTTGCTAAGAGGGAGTGTTGATGTTTGGTAGCTTCGGACAGGTATTATCACATGGCCCTAGGTTTTGGGCATGTGGGAATCATCTTGGGCACTACATCATGATTTTGGTTTTGTGAAAACCACCTTTAGAATGAAGTTGGGGCTTCATGGGTTTGGTGATGGGATTTATGGATTTGTGATGGGGATTCACACCCACAGGAAAGTCTAATTTGGTGTTGAGTTTGTGTAGGGGATTCTTAAGCTAACCCCTAGAATTGTTTAAATAAGAGGGAGGTCATTGTGACATT
>JZKD02S0460686.1:42451-64537 GCA_000966675.3 Picea glauca | reverse complement strand
AAAAAATAATAAATAACTTATTTATTTTAACATTTTCTTATTTTATGAATAAAAAATAATTTAAAAAAATATATAAATTAACAAAGTGAAAATATATCTTAAATTAAACTCAAGTCAAAACTCGCAAAACAAGTGATAGCTCGTAAATTGAATTTGATATTAAAATTTTATTTGAATAATATATTGAAATGTTATGATTAATTTAGTTCAAAAATAAATATTTATTAGGACAATACAAAATAGAGTCTAGAGTCTATTAGCTCACTCCTTAAAGTGCTCATCATATCATTATATTTGAAGAGAAGAATCGTACCATGATAATGATAAAGTTACTATCATTTCAAAAAACTTCAAAAGATAAATTATGTTGACGCATTGGTCTCGACCATGGAGAGAGAAAATTTGAAACTAAAAACCCAACCTCATATCATTATATTTGAAGAGAAGAATCGTACCATGATAATGATAAAGTTACTATCATTTCAAAAAACTTCAAAAGATAAATTATGTTGACGCATTGGTCTCGACCATGGAGAGAGAAAATTTGAAACTAAAAACCCAACCTTGTTCGCTTGGAAATAAGTATAAGGAAGTTATTGTAAGGTCTTCCACAACACCCATTGAGTGTGCGTGTTTTTTTGAGTAGATTCGACAGTTGAACGAGCGAAGAGAAGAAGGAAGAAGTGATCGGTTGGGCGAACGAAGACATTTGGGTGTGAGTAGGAGCACCTTGGGCACACGATGGTGACACGTGACATCAAGGGGGCACATACCTTACATGCCTTAGGATGATTGACAGAGACTTGGGTTACATTTGGACAAGGGCAAGGAAACTTGGAAGCCTACCCAAGGAATGGACATGTTTTCCCTCGACAACATGGGCATGCACGAAGAGGCTGGATGACCCCATCAACACGCCCACGAGGAGTCACAAAGGTCGGCACGAGAAGAGCACACAACGCAAGGGACATGTGCCCAAGGATGGGGCACACCAGTCCAAAGAGACGAATGGTTGATGAGTGCATGTGATTATATGGGAGCATTGGATCCACGAAGGGGGTAGGACAAATCAATTGAGTGCGGGTTTGCGAAGGGGCACGACACACCCAACAGAATGACGTTTAGCACAAGTGACCCTTGGATTCCATATAAGAGCAAGGGTGCATAACCAAAAGAAGGCATAGAGCATTATTGGCAAGATATTTGGAGAGCAAGTTTGAGGCAATTATGAGGCAACGAACTGAGGAAGATTTTCCAAGATGGAAGACAAGTATCTAAGAGATAGACACTTTGGGAGGTTTTGGGGAAGTTTGGAAACACGGTTCTATTGGAGACATGTGTGAGGAAGAACTAAAGTCTATTTTAGCTTGGTGAAAGTTTGCGATAAAAAGGGGAAAACAAGTCTGCGGTTGTGGGCACGTTTGAGGTGTATCGTAGGTGGTTGCAGAGACAGTTGCAAAAAAGAGTTTTGGTGTCACAAATATGTTCTTGAGTGTTTTGGTGGGGTGAGGCATGTCGTTTGACTCTGTCAAAGTCGTAAACCAAGATGGTAGTGCTCATATTATAATTGTTTCACAATAAAAAAGACTTAGTCGAGTGTTAGGAAAAGTTTGTGTCGCCCGCACTATTTTTGTGTCATCTTCATTTTTTCCGCAGTGGTTCTCTTGGATTCTCATGTTCATGGATGTATGCTTAAACAAGACTAAGTGTTAAATTCTGTTAAAAATTGTCTAAGTAAGCAAGATTTGCACTAGCATATGAGTGTGACTCAACGAAACCAAGTAAGAATCGTCGTGGTGTTTCATGCCCTAAGGAGGTGAACGATCACAAGATCCGATCAAGCATCCTATGGGGTCGTGACAAGCGGTGTAAGAACAAATTTGGTTCTTCACCACTACTGCAACCAGAACAATGGTGGGGGAGGGGTGCACTTGTTGGTGAAACATTTTGGGCATAGGCTTGGTGAGGGGTCGATGGAATGACATATCACAGAGGCAACCTGAGCATAGACTTGGTGGGTTGTGACAAGGCCAAGTTGTGGATGAAATGTTTGACTTGTGCACAAGCTTGGGGGCACTTCTTGAGCAGGCCAAGCACAGAGTTATGAGGGTGAACCGAGCACTTATAAAAGGAATATGAACACATGGTTGTCACAGAACTGGTCACTGGCCTGATCATAGAAGTAACTGTAGAATTTTGAAGAAGTCTTGAGACAAACTCTTGGGTTACTTGGACAAACCCTTCGTAAGTAAAGTGAAGATACTTGGGGGACCATCCATGGCCGATGGTAGTGACATCAAGAGGGAGCCCAAGATTGAAAAAATAAAGTATCAAATCGATTTCTTGGAGAATATTGTCAAGCAGATGATGGACCCATTGTGTCATCATGGTGAGAAGTTCGATCAGATGGAGAATGAGATGGGAAAGCTAAAGCGTGGGTTTAATGAATCCATTTAGGAGTGTCATGCTACTGCATATGTGATGACCGACACCTTGAACAACAAGATTCAAAATAGAATCAAGATAGACTTATGTTGGGATATCTACTTGGAGTAGTTGAACGAAAGTTCAAAAAAATCCAAGATGAATGTTGCAATGATGTTATTGATAGGAAATGTTAAGCTCTGGTGGAGGAACTGAGTGGTAAACTTAGCAGTTGGAAGAACAATTGAAAATATCAAAAACTCGGTAGAGATGAAGGTATCCTTGAAGGCAAAATTTGGATCGCAAGGAATTAGTTGTTGGATCTTGAGAACGGTAGTAAGATCCAAGCCTAAATTAAGGAGTTCATAGGGCTCATGTTGGATATTAAAGACATGTCAAAAGAAGATAGAATTTTCCACTTCATGAGTGTTCTACAATTGTGTGGGTAGAGTGAGTTGCGACAGTAGAATGTGCAGACACTTGCAACAACAATCACCACAACGAACAAACTATTGGATTTTCGAGGTGAACCCAAGACAAATCCTAGGAACAATGAGGATGCCCAAGGTGAGAAATAGAAAAAAAATAAAAAGGAGAAGAGGAGGGACAAAGGAAAGATAAAGACATTCAAGGGCAGTGAAGACAATGTTATGCAAATAGACACAACAAAAGAGAAGAAGTTGATTTCATGTTGGATTTGTGTCAAGGAGAACTATGTGAAGAATTGTCCCTTGAAACAAAAGTTTAAATATTTGGAGAAGGAAAACAATCCATCTATTGGATTCTTGTAGTTCTTGAATGTTGTCATGGAGTGTAATGTTCCCAAGAAGATTTTCTAGGAACATAAAGGAATTTTTACTTGTTTTGTGAGTTGTTTGTGAGTGTTTTGCGGATTGTTTCCCCTAGGGTTGTGCTTGAGTTGTTTCCTAGATTTTCACAGCGTATGAAGATAAATATGGACTATAATAGATGAAAAAAACAAGATACAAGAGAATAACACAATGGAATATCCAAAAACTTCAGATCTGACCTTTATTTATTTAGTAATCCAACCTCGATATAAGAGATATACAGATCTGGAAGAATATAGTATAAATATAGAAGTTATGGTTGAAAATTCCTCCCAGGTACAATAAAAAGAGTTGTGAGCTCTCCAAAAACCCCAATGGTTGCATGCAAGTGTAAACAAGATCAATTTATTTCCCTTTTTCGATTAGACACCCCAAAATAGCTTATTTGCACAGTGCATGGCTGTAGGGACCCTAGGTATTTCATCCTCCTCTCTTCTGACCTCTAAACCTTGGAAAAAGAATGTAGACCTATAGATATGATGACGTAGAACACATATGATGATATCCTCTAGATAAAATGTAAGATATAACCCTCCAACTCATTGAAACTCCAAGAGAAGATGCACCCTCCTTCATAAATTCGCTCAGCCAAGAGAAATAATAAATATGCAGAGAAAATCCCTCAAGAACCAATGAGAAATGGTTCTTTGATGATAGAAATTCCTTCTATATAACATTTGGCTTCATATCTACCTTATCCTAGGAAAATCAAATACTTCTTCCTCCAATAGTGTGATCTACGTGTAGAAAAAATCGAAAATTGTGCCCTTCCTCTACAAATCCCTCTAAGACTGATATGAAACTGAGTATAATGGTGAGGTTGGGATGCTTCACCACCTTGACCAAGCTTGGATCAGGAACATAGGAATATTTCACCTCCTTGTTGATATCTAGGGTTTTTTTACTCAAAACCCTCGAAACATCTAAGTTGTAAAGCTCAAGATGCAAATGAGAAAAATATCATGAATGAGGAGTGAGGCACCCTCTTCTCCTTTTTCTACTTCCATCCTCTAATTTTCACTTAAATTAATTAATTGAATTCTAAGGTTATTACATTATGTCCTCATCTCAGCCAATTAGTTTTTTAATTTTCTTTTTACCAAAGTCACTTTAATAATATAACCTTTACTCCTTAGTGACCATGTTTTGCACCTATTAGCCCTTGTTTCCCATGATACTATAGTCTAGAGGGGAAACTAGACTACTAAGTCTCTCAAGATCCTTGTCAATAAGAGAGGAAAATTACAGTCTCCGCTACTGGAAATTTCTTTCCCACAAGCAATCCTAAATATGTCTAATGTCGAACATGTTCAATTTTCCAAGTGGCATCCTCTATAGGCAAATTTTTTCATTTAATCAAGTATTAATTGATGTTCATGTTCCTTATATTTTTCTCCCTCACCTCCAAGGCCTCTTCTGGAATCAAACTCATAGGTCCTTCTTCATGTCCTATGAGAAACTCTACCAGGTGAGAGAGTTTGTTGGGAAGCGAGTTGTCCTAGAAGGGATTCCCGTAACAACCGCAATACTCTGAGACTTCTGGTACAACCTGGTACTGAAGCCCAAGGTAAGGGAGGAGCATTGGCCGATGGACTTGTATTGGTGAAGGTGTCTCCTCCTAGGGTGGAGCAAGTGTGTGGGGGATGAGGGTTTATTTGTTGTGGGCGTAAGTGTCTCCTGGGATAAAAGATCCTTCCTATTGCTTTGTGCAATTTCCTTGTTTTCCTTACCAAGCCTAGAATTCCCTTTCCCAACGGAGTTTAGTCTCAGCTCAGGGGTGACCTACTACTGAGAGGGATGAGCAGCGTGGTCTAAGGCTGGGAGGTTCATGGAAGGTCACCACACAGTTGGTGGATTTACTCCAGATAAAAGATAAGTGTCATAATTGTGTTTAATCATGTATTTTATGTATGTTGTTGTGATGCTTGTATTTCTTCATGTATTTCGTTGCATGTATGAATTACTGTTAGTTCCATTAATCTTGTATGTTAGCAATAGTTATGTGATTACATTGTGTTAAGTAATTTAACTTCATTTAAATGCATATATTTTATATAAGTTGCAAATTCTGCATGGTAGCATTACTTGGTTTTTGGAGGGTTGGGGATGTTACAATATGGTCTCAGAGCTTGTAAGGCTAAGAAATTGTTGTGTTGGTATCATTGTCTGGACTGTTGGTGGCTGGGGATGTTACAATATGGTATCAGATCTTGTAAAGTTAAGAAATTTTTGTGTTGGTAGCATTGCCCGACCTGATGGTGGTTGGGGATGTTACAATATGGTATCAGAGCCCTAGGTTTCAACATTGAGCCTTGATGGGTTGGATAAGTGGTCATTGGACCCAAGGTTTCGAATGGAAATTGTGTTTGGAGGAGCCAATTTCGAACCTTAGAGCATTCCTGAGTGCCAAGGGGTTACTTGGCCATGCTACGAAGCTCAGGAGGAGTAGTGGTAGAATAAAAATGCAACCAACATGGTATTTGATCACAGAGAGTGAGAGGGAGCTCAACACTTAGGGTGTTGGAGCCGTAGGATCTGTTTGGGAAAAAGGAGAGTCCTTTATGACTGTCAGATTCAGAGAAGGTGCAAGAAGGTTATCCTGGAAACCTTTCGAAGTTGGCAATCGGGAGAAGCAAGGTGCGCTGAGGCACAAACCTCCGAAACCTGAAACTCTGAAGTCCCAAGGATATTTGCATCGTAGATATAGGGAAAAGAGCTTGACCGTTGGATCTAGAAGAAGAGAAGATTGTAATTTCAGGAGTTTGTCTTTCGGGAGAAGTGGGATGTGTTGTTGCACAAACTCCCAAAGTCCGAAGCTCCGAAGTGAAAAAGTGGACGTGGTGGGGTCGGATGACGTCACCTGGATGTGACATGGACACATGGGATGTGTGCCACGTGTCAGTGGGTTTAGAACCCGTGGAATATTTAAGTGGCATTTGTAACGTGACGAGTGTCACCCATCCAAATGGGCCAGGTATCAATCACTAGTATTTTTCCATGTGGCATGTTGTGTGAGCAGGGTTAGTGGGGCTCGAGGTTACATAATGTAGCTAAGGGTCAGAGGACCCACAATGGCGTTGATCACGATACATCAAGATCAATGACCAGAAGGCATTGCAGGGACCCAAGTTGCACAAAAGCTAATTATCCAAGGCGGTCCCGCAATCCAAGCCGCGGTTGCACCAAGGGGTTATGTGTCATCATCAAAAGAATTGTGAGATGAAAGGTGGGTTACTCCAAACCACCATTGCATGCCCCCGCAATTGGGAAAACGTAAGTGATGTGACGTAATGATGTCAACAAAGTGTTAGGGTAGTGTTTGGAGATTAATGGTTCGGGGTGTGCAGATGTGAAATCTTCCGAAGTCCCGAAGTCCCGGAACTCAGACGCCTGAGGTTCCATAGCGAGTGTCAGTTGTTGGATGCTGAGTAGACGTGGATGGTTGATCTACCCTATGTTGTGAGTTCATTATTTCAGAACTCGGGAAGTTGTTGTGTAGTGCTTTGAAACCTCCCGAAGCGTGAAGTTTTGATGCGCTCGGAAGTTGGGGCCTAGGTCATAGCCCAACATCACAATCAAAGGGGGCATAGCAGAAGGAGCTAGCACCTAGGTGATTCACGATTTAGAAAATTAGAAATCGAGAGTATCAGATTTGACCATAGATGAATACCCAAAACACGAAGTCGCAAAGCACCCTTTTTGTTAGGCGAGTGGTCACGACCTACGATCATGTGGGTTGGGGACTAAGAGAAAAGGGACTAGTGCTTGAAGGATTGTTACAGAGACGAGCAGAGCTCAAAAAATTCATGAAATCTAAACATTTTCTTGAATCAGATTAGATTATGAATGTTGTGGGATTTGTTAAGGAATGATGACCTGTCAAATTCGGTTGTCTGCACATTGTGTTGCAAAAGTTTAACAAGTGTCAGAATCGATTAGAGTTGCCAATGAGTGCAAAGAAATGGAGGAGACACATAATGCTTCTAGTTCAGATAATGAAGCAAAAGGAATGGATTTTCATTTGGGAGTTGAAGGGTCAAACTCCAATGGGCATAGATAAGAGATAAAAAAGGAAGGGCATATGATGCAAATCATTGAAAGATTGTAGAAATATGCCCAAACTCACCGAGCAGATAGAAAAAATCTCATGAAAGCTAAGGAAAAACAGGGAGAATTCAAATTAAAGTTGATGCAGAGTCTGGAAAGAATCAAAAGGAAGTTGTATAAGGAGAGTGACTCAAGAAAAATAGGGAGTCGCAAGAATATTGAGAGGAAAATAAGATCAAGAAGCATTAGCAGACATCATCGTCACTCCTCGAAACATTCCAATAAGGAGGCACACAGTAGTTCAAGCCCATCTCCTACCAGAAAACATCGTAGATTTGGAGTAGATGAACTGAAGGGTGAAATGAACAATATTAAATATCCTACTTTTGACAGAGAACACCAGAAAGATGAATATGTCGAGACCTGACTGCTGGGCATGAGTAAATATTTCCAACTGTAGAACTATTCTTCACATGTAGAGGGAAGAATTTCCATTTACCAACTTAAAGGAAAGACATACATATGGTGGGAGAAACTTGTGCTTGTACATCACATCATATAGAAGAATTTTACTTGGAGGGAGTTCAAGAAGCAGTTTGAAAACAAGTACTTAACTAAGAGATACTATGATAGAAAGATGAAAGAGTTTTTTGAACTCAAGCTGAGCAGCATGACCATTGATGAATATGAACGTAGGTTTTTGGAATTATTGAAGTATGTCCCCTTCATCAAGGACGAGACTGTCAAAATTCAAAGGTATCTGAGTGGACTACCATCTTCCATCAGTGACAAGATCCAGTATGATGACCCAAATACTATGGAAGAAACTATAAGGAGAGAAAAATGCTTATCTGATTAGCAAAAAGAAAAGCCTACTTTCCAAAAAGCGTGGGAAGACAAGAAGAAGTTTAAGTGGGAGTAGAGGGGAAAGGGAAACAAACCATTGTTTTTCAGGAACAGTCCTCAAGGACAACCATCTTTTAAAGAGCCCAGGAAGGCTGAAGTGGGTGGAGAATTGCCAAGACAACCACCTATGGAATGTTGGGGTTGTAAAGGAAATCATAGGTACAAAGATTGACCCCACGGAAATGACAAAGTGAGAGCTGTCCATAATGTTCAACAAGCTGAAACAGTGGAGAACATGGGTAGTAGAATGCCAAGGATCTACGCATCCCTGGACAACAAGCAAGATGAATATCAGTCGCACATGATTGAAGTGGAAGGTATGATCAATAACCATGCCTTTACTATTTTAATTGATTCAGGGGCTATCCATAGTTATATAGATCCTAGAGTGGTGGAAAGTTTGCAATTGTCGAGAAGCAAACATGAAAAGTCTTGGTTAGTGCAGCTGGCTACAGGAAGCAAGATAAAAATCACTGAGTTGGTTAAGTTCTGTCCTATGGACAGGAATGGACTGAGCAGAAAGGTTGAATTGAACATCCTACCTTTAGGTTTGTATGACTGCCTAATTGGGATGGATTGGTTGGACCAACACCATGCCATCTTGGACTGTCGTAACAAGGAATTCACTTTCTTGAATGAGGAAGGAAATCAGAGAACAATCCAAGGAATTCCTAGAGTTGTTTCTATCATAGAAATCTCAACAATGCAACTGAAGATGTGCTATAGGAAAGGCTGTCAATTATTTGCAGCCCATGCAGAGGAAACACCTAAGGATAAGGTGTCAAGTAGTGGAGATCATGCGGTACTAAAGGAGTTTGAAGAAGTATTTTAGGAGGTACCCGCACTACCCCTGACTACCCCCGAAAAAAGATATTGACTTCTCTGTAAACTTGATGGCTGGAGCAGCCCCAGTATCAAAAGCTCCTTACAAAATGAGTACACCAGAACTGAAAGAACTGCAATTGCAGCTTAAAGAGATTCTGAAGAAGGGGTGTATATGCCCAAGTGTGTCACCTTTGGGTGCCTCGGTCTTGTTCATGAAGAAGAAGGATGGGACGTTGAGATTGTGTATCAATTTCAGAAAATTGAACAAAGTGACTATAAAGAACAAATATCCTCTGTCGAGGATTGATGACCTCTTCGATCAGTTAAAGGATGAAAAATTATTTTTGAAGATAGAGCTCAGGTCAGGATATCACCAAGTCAGGATAAATGATGAATACATCAACAAGACCACCTTTAGAACAAGGTATGGTCATTACAAGTTCACAGTGGTACCATTTGGGCTGTCAAACACACCCGTTGTTTTTATGTGCATGATGAATGGTGTATTCAGGGACTATCTAGACAAGTTTGTTGTAATCTTCCTGAATGACATTCTAGTGTATTCCAAGTCCGAGGAAGAGATTGAACAACATCTGAGGATGGTTTTGCAGCTGCTAAGAGAGCACCAACTATATGCCAAGTTGAGAAAGTTCTCGTTTCATCAGGAATGGATCCATTACTTGGGGCATATTATTTCGAAGGATGGGATAGTTGTAGATCCTGAGAATATTGAGGCCATCAGAGAATGGTCAGCGCCAAAGAACGTGATAGAAGTCAGATCCTTTATTGGTCTAGATGGCTATTATAGAAGGTTTATCGCAGGGTTCTTGAGGATAGCTCACCATATCACTTCCTTGCAAAGGAAGGAGAAGAAATTTCAATGGACAAAGGAATGTGAGAGAAGCTTCCAACGATTGAAGCAGTTGTTAACCAGTGCTCCAATCCTGAGGATCCCAGACCCAAATGAAGATTTCGTAGTGTGCACAGACACATGCAAGGAAGGACTGGGAGGAGTCCTCAGTCAGAATGGATTTGTAATATGTTATGAATCTAGGAAGTTGAAAGAGAACAAAAAGAACTATGCAACTCATGATTTGGAGTTGGCGGCCATCGTTCACGCTATGAGGAAATGGAGACATTACCTCATGGTAAGGAGGTTTGAATTGAGGATAGACCATATTGGTCTGAATTACTTGTTTGATCAGCCAACCTTGAATGCTAGGCAGAGTAGGTGGTTGGAGTTTCTCTATGAGTACGATTTTGATATCAAGCATATCAAAGGTAAGGAGAATAAAGTGGTTGATGCACTTAGCAAGAGAGTACACAAATTACATGCTACAACCATTAGAATGTATCAAATTGATATAAAAGGAATAGTTTTGGAAGATGCAAACGCATACTTGCAGTACAGGGAATTGGTAGCAAAGCTACATCAAGGTAAGACGCTGAAAGGAGTGGAAGATTATAAGCTAGGAGCRGATGGAACACTCYTGTAAAAAACCARAGTTTATGTACCYAAKGTCCAGKATTTGAAAMTCGTGATTTTGAAATAAATGCATGACGTGCCTTATGCTAGRCACCYTGGATATTAKAAGACTGTGGAAGYAGTCAAARKCCATTACTTTTGGYCYRGTATGAAGAAAGAAATTGCAGAATACATCACCAGATGTATGGAGTGTCAGAAGGTTAAAGCTAAGCACAGGCACCCAGCTGGGTTGCTACAACCTTTAGCCATCCCTAAGTGGAAGTGGGAAGTGGTGACAATGGACTTCATCACAGGATTTCCCAGAACAGGCAAGCAACATGATTCAATCATGGTGGTGGTGGACACACTTACGAAAGCTGCCCATTTTATTCCATTGAAGACTACTCACAAGAAAGCTAATGTTACTGATATTTTTATGAGGGAAATAACATGATTGCACGGTATTCCCAAGACAATTGTATCTGACAGGGACCCAAAATTTACCTCAAAATTATGGAAAGGGTTGTTCAAAGGATTCAGAACAAATCTGAACTTCATCACAACCTATCATCCTGAGTCTGATGGGAAAACAGAGAGGGTGAACCAAGTGATAGAAGACATGTTAAGGATGTATGTGATGGAAAAACCATCAAAATGGGAAGACTACCTACACTTGGTAGAATTCGCCTACAACAATGGGTATCAAGCATCGTTGAAGATAAGCCCATTTGAATCACTTTAAGGAATAAAGTACAACACTCCAGTAAGATGGGATAACCCAGATGATAGAGTAGTAGTTGGGCCAAATTTTTTCAAGGAATTGGAAGAACACATGTTGAAGATTAAGAAGAATTTAAAGGCTTCCCAAGACAGGCAGAAGAGTTATGATGATAAAAACAAAACCCAGAGAGAGTTTATAGTTGGAGAGCATGTTTTCTTGAAAGTGAAAGCTAACAGAAGTTCCCTGGAGCTGGGAAACTGTTCAAAGTTGGAGCTGGGAAACTGTTCAAAGTTGGCAGCCAAATTTTGTGGGCCATTTGAAATCCGAGAAAGGATTGGGCCAATTGCATATATTCTTGAATTACCTACATACATGACTATACATAATGTGTTTCATGTTTCATTGCTTAAGAAATATATACCTGATGCTAATCATGTAATCGATTGGATTGTGATTTAGGTGGAGCAAGAAGGTGTCCTGCAAGTGCATCATGTGTGCATATTGGATCGAAAAAGAAAACAACTCCGGAATTGAGCCATAGGGCTTGTAAAGTTCCAGTGGACCTAGTACGGTCCTGAGGATGCGACTTGGGAACATGAATATGTTATGCGCGAAAAATACCCGCATCTTTTTGAAGAATTTGAAATTCTTGCTGCTGTTTTGTAAATAAGTTTCACTGAGGATAGTGCAAAAATAAGGGGAGGGGATTGTAATACCCCAAGGTTAGGCCCCTATTGAATTGTAATTTTTCTTATAAGCTGGTGAGACAAGTGATTGTAAGATGAAAGACTTATGTGTTTATTAGGCTGATGAGCTAGATGCCAAGGCCAAGAGCCTGATTTTGTTTGTATATGTAGTTATGCAGATCATTAATAAACGTATAAACATTGTTGTGTGTAGACCCTCCACGAAGAAGATTTATGGGGGACTAAGATCCACTAGGTAGGGTAAGGAGGTGGGGGGGGGGATAAGTATTTGGGCCTAGGGGCCAAGGTAGGAGGCTTACCTCTAGAGGAATAATATTTTAACATTATTTCCTGAACACTAAAGTGGACATTAAAAGTTTTGTTATCCTAAGTTCCTGGGAAAAGGGGGATGTGTGCAAAAGGGAACACATGTAGCTCCAGGAAGACAAGTGTCGACCTGGGGGCATGCAGTTAAAACTGAAGAAGTCATATTTATTGGGGGTTCTCTTCCATTCTGATTCTCCGCCTGAGTTTGTTGGTCGTCCTCTGTTTGAACCATTTTTTCCTTTGCATCTGCATAACCGTGCATAATGAATAAAAACCCTCATGAGAAGGTTGGTTGCCCCACCATTCTTCCATCATGTGCGTGAAACCGTTCTTTCCTCTGCGTCTCACCTTTGTATAGCCTCACACAACTCTGAAACCAGAAATGAGAAAGTTGTCCTGTGTTGTTTCTTGTAGAGCCCGACGCAATTGTAGTCGTCTGAGCCATGTTGGGACTTAGTGTTAGGATGTTGTCTTGTTAGGCGTCCATACCCATTTTTCCCAGTTCCTGTTGTTTTTTCCATTGTTTTCATCCATACCCGGTTGTAGCTAAGTCGAATACTAGTTGAAGAGGCGGGTTTTCAAGCCTGTGAGAAACTCTCCCAGGTGAGAGAGTTTGCTGGGAAGTGAGTTATCCTGGAAGGGAGTCCCATAACAACTATAGTACTCTGAGGCTTCTGGTCCAGCCTATTGTTGAATCTGAAGGTAAGGGAGGAGTACTGGCTGATGGAATTGTATTAGTGAAGGTGTATCCTCCTAGGGTGGAGCAGGTGTGTGGGGAATGAGGGTCTATGTGTTGTGGGTGTAAGTGGCTCCTAGGATAAAAGATTCTTCCTGTTGCTTTGTGCAATTTCCTTATTGTCCTTGCCAAGCCTAGAATTCCCTTTCTCGATGGAGTTTAGTCCCAGCTTGGGGGTGACCTACTGTTGTGAGGGATGAGAAGTGCGGTCTAAGGCTGGGAGGTTCGTGGAAGGTCTACACGTAGTTGTAGATTTACTCCAGATAAAAGATAAGTATCATAATTGTGTTTAATTATGTATTGTATGTATGTTGTTGTGATGCTTGTATTTCTTCATGTATTCCGTTGCATGTATGAATTACTGTTAATTCCATTAATTTTGTATGTTAGGAATAGTTATGTGATTGCGCTGTGTTAAGTTATTTAACTTCATTTAAATGCATATATTTTATATAAGCTGTAAATTTTGTATGGTAGCATTACCCAGTCTTTGGAGGGTCGGGGACGTTACAATATGGTCTCAGAGCTTGTAAGGTTAAGAAATCGTTGTGTTGGTAGCAATGCCCCGCCTGTTGGTGGTTAGGGATGTTACAATATGGTATTAGAGCTTGCAAAGCTAAGAAATCATTGTGTTGGTAGCATTGCCTGACCTGATGGTGGTTGGGGATGTTACACTTCTAGTCATCAATTAAATCACATGCTGGAAAGAATATTCGCTTTGATACCACTTTAATATTCCCAAGTAGATTTTCCAGGAACATAAATGAATTTTTACTTATTTTTGTGAGTTGTTTGTGAGTGTTTTGTAGATTGTTCCCCCCCATGGTTACATTGGAGTTGTTTCCCATAGTTTCACAGCATATGGAAGATAGATATGGAATATAATAGATGAAAACAACAAGATACAAGAGAATAACACAATTGAATAGCCAAAAACTTTAGATTTGGTCTTTATTTATTTAGTAAGCCAACCTCCATACAAGAGATATATAGATTTGAAATAATATAGTAGAAATGTAGAAGTTATTGTTGAGGATGCCTCCTAGGTACAATAAAAAGAGTCGTGAGTGCTCCAAAAACCCCAATGGATGCACGTAAGTGTAAAAAATATCAATTTCTTCCCCTTCTTCAATTTGACATCCCAAACTGGCTGAGTTGCACACTTCCTAGATGTAGGGACCCTAGGTATTTCAGCCTCCTCTCTTTTAACCTCCAAAACCTAGAAAAAGAATGTAGATATATAGATCTGATGATGTAGAACACATATGATGAGATCCTCCATCTAAAATGTGATATCTATCCCTCCAACTCACTGAACCTCCAAGAGAAGATGCGTCCTCCTTCAGAAATTCTCCCAGCCAAGAGAAATAATAAATATGCAAATAAAATCCCTCAAGAACTGTGTAACACCATGTTTCCCCCAAATTTGTAATTAATCCTAATACAGGAATTACCATGCTAAAGCATGATGAAAATGTGAATGTATGATGTGAATGGACCTTATGAAGAAGGTCGATGAATGTAAATAACATTATGAATTTATATTGCAGGACTGCTGAGAGGGGATGTGTAGAAAAAGAGACCACGATGGCGGTGGAAGGCACCTGGAAAGGTGGCACTAACTTCCACTGAGAATTAACACCGTATTTGGACTCCACTAGCCCAGAGAACCAAAAGCGGCTCGCTGGCCCCGAATTTAATGTCTCATAGGCTGGTAGGCGGATGGCTTAATGAGGGATGGGATGGTGACCTGCCCATCCGTAGAGCCGTCAAGCCTGATCACACATGAGGGGAATCGCGCCACACGCAACCTCGCAAGAGGATAAGGCATGAGGTAGAAGCGATTTGGAGGGGGGGCAGACACGAGGGGAACTCTGGCATTACGTAGAGTGAGTGATAGAAGAGAGGAAGGATTGCAACCTTCGCTCCTGGTCACTGGCAGACAGAGAGACGCAGTCTCAGAACATCGTGGTCTCAGCTCGGGGGTGGCTAGTGGTAAATCCGCTGGGAGTCGCTACGCCTACGGTTGGGTGGAAATGAGCACCCCTCTCAGCAGTTACTGAACCCTGGTGTTATTTCTGATAAGTGTTCTGCCTTTGGCACCTTGAAATATGTGTATTTTGATAGCTATGCTCATAAGTTGCGGAACTTTGAATGTTTTCATTATAAGACTGTCTGTGTGGTATTTTGATCAGTACTAGTAGTTGTATATTATATGGAAAGACTACGTATGGGTTGTGTCCTCATAAATTCATTATTTATAGGCGTACTGATCTTATTCAGACTTCATGACTGGTTCTCGGGAGGACGATACCCTTATCCGCCTCAGATAATCCCCTGGGTGAACCCTCCCATAGAAACACCTTCCTTGAATAACCCCTCAAGAACCCAGAAGGTAAATGTGAAGGCGTAAAGCCTTAGTAACTCTGTATGAGGAGATACGACCCTTTTAAAATCTCGAAGTAGCAGCGTAGGGATAAGTATCGATCGACGGACGAGATTCCATCGGAAGATCCATGGCCATTCACAACCGTTAGATTGACAAAAGAAACAAGGGCGTTACGTACCTTGCCCCCTTTTCCCTCTATCTTTGTGAATAGCGAGGAAATCGGGATCGTGGACCCCCAAGGTCCCTGAGAACATTTGGACCGTTGATCTTTCCACATCCACGAAGTAGTGGAAGAATGCACGAGGTGGGACAGATCTGAGCCATCAGATCTTGAGCAGACACCCGTCAGTCGTCGGATCTGACAGAAGTTGCGCGAGGGTTAAGCTCGTGAACAGAAGGAAAATCCCAAAAGGAGGGTTGGCTCATCGGAGTTTCACATATCGGGAAATCGGAAGTCTCAAAGTCATGAGATCAGGAATTTCCATGGGAAATTACCTGGAATCAATCTGGGCCGTCCATCTGAGAGAGGACGCGTGTCACGCGATCGCCCGTTCCGGAGATCCGACCACTAGACATCGGGACGTTGACATTCGGGAAATCAGAGTTCTTGAGGTCGTGAAAGTCGGGACATCAGAAATCTCGAAAATGCGAGAAGCAATCTGAACCATCCATTCACTTGGGACATGTATCAGAGATCTGAAGGAAGTCGGAGTCCAGCATTTCGCGAGTTCTAGGGATGAGGCGTCCAGGAAATCAGAAGTCGAGAAACCACGAGAGTTAACCAGGACTGTCCATCAAAGGAGGACGCGTGACAGCAATCGTAACCATCGGGAAAGTCCCGACAGGAAGTCGTCTATCAGCATATTGGTCATCGGGATATCGGGAATCCTGGTGACGAGAGGTTTGGTCATTTCGGAATCGCGAAGTCTGAAACCCCGACAAGGAGAAGAGTGCCATCGTGGGGCCAGTTGTCAGCCTATCGGAGAATCAGGATTCGAGGGATCGACAATCCCGTGGGCAAATGTTTTTCAGCATTAGAAACCCCGAAGCCCCGATAGGTGGTAGGATGGTGGTCATATAGAGGGAGGTCGTATGGACCCAAAAGGTCTGGTCCAGGGGACTAGTGGAAACTAACGTCCTATCAGGATATCGGGGATTCCGAGGACAAATTGTTTATGCATTTCGAAATTGCGATGTTTGAAACCCCGATGGGAGACAAGGCTGCGGTCTTGTTGAATAGTGGTCACGTGGGCTAGAGGTCTAGCCCGGAGAGCTAACGGAAGTTGGAGCATGTTGGGATTTGAAGGATCAGGAATCCTATGGGCCAATGTATTGCGACGCTTAAAAGCTCAAAACCCCGACGAGCAGTAAGACTATGGTCACGGGGATAACGGTCGTATGGGCCAGGAGCCTAGCCAGGAGAGCTAGTGCATAAAGAGCACGTCGGGATTTGAGGGATCGTGAATCTTGAGGATGAGTGTATTTCGACATTGAAAAGTCCGAAAACCCGATGAGGAGGTATGGCTGTGGTCATATAGGGGGAAGGTCATGTGGACCACGAGCTTAGCCCGAAGAGCTAACAGGAATTGGAGTACATCGGGATTTTGTAGTCCAAAACCCTGAAAGAAGGACAATGCTATGGTATTATGAATTAACGGTCACATGGACCATAGCATATCCAGGAGGGCTAACGCGTAAAGGATGCGTATCGGTAAAATTGCTCATCGGAGATCGGGAGTTCGAGAGGACAAGAACTTTTGTCGTCAGGAATCACGAAACTCTGAAACCCGAAGCTATCATCGAGGAAATGTCATAGGCATGTGCAGAAGAGGCCGTGACAAGGAAATAAAGACCTGTAGATCAGGATTGGCCTTTCGCTGCTACGAGCTTCGGGGATTCTCATTGTTGAGAAATCAACGAAAAATTTGGTTGTAAGTAGTGGGTATGTTACAAAATGATGCAAAAATGGAACTTTGATGATGGAAAATCATTCTAGATAGTGTTTGGATTCATATCTACCATCTCCTAGGAAAATCAAATACTTCTTCCTCCAACAGTGCACCCTACCTGCAGAAAAACTCTGAAACTGCGATCTACTTCCACAAATCCCTCTAAGACTGATATGAAACTGAATAGAATGGGGAGGGTGGGATATTTCACCACCTTTACTAATATTTGATTAGGAACAAAGGAATTATTCACCTCCTTTCTGATATCTAGGGTTTGTTTACTCAAAACCCTCAAAACATCTAAGCTATAGAGATCAATATACAAATGAGAAAAATGTAATGAATGAGGAGTTAGGCACCCTCCTCTCCCTTTTCTACCTCCATCCTCCAATTTTCACTTAAATTAATTAATTGACTTCTAAGTTTATTATTTTATGTCCTCATCTCAACCAATTATTTTTTTATTTGCTTTTAACCAAAATCACTTTAATAATATGACCTTTATTCCTTAGTGACCACTTTTTGCACCTCTTATCCCCTTTTTCCTACGAGACAATAGTTTAGACGGTAAAATAGACTACTAAGTCTCTCAAGATCCTTATCAATAAGAGAGGAACATTACATGGAGGAAGAATCCACAATAAGCAAAGAGAAAGACGAGACAAAACTTTTCTATGTGGAGACTGAAATCAATGGGAAGTCAGTGTTAGCCATGGTGGACAGTGATGAGACTCATAAATTCTTGAGGGAAGACATGGTGTAGAGGCTTGGGTTACAACCTGAACCGACACAGAAAAGCTTCAAGATAGTCAGCACAAGTGTATAGAGGATTGTTGGTGTGGCCAAGGACATCTCATTGAAGCTTGGTGATTGGTGTGGAAAGGCGAGTTTCACCATTGTTCTTCTAGATGATTTTGAATTTGTGTTGGGATAGGAGTTCATGAGGAAGGAAAATACAACATTGAGTCCTAACATGAAAATTTTGGCCATTTTCTCAGGACAAACTCCATGTTTGATTCCTACCATAAGGAGGAAGGAAGGAGGCACACAAATGTCTTCCTTGCAAATGCTTGTTGTGTATATCTAGAGAAAGCAACCTTATGGATATGAACTTGAAAAATGTGGGGTGATAGTTGGATAGTATAACACAAATAAAAACATGAATCTCGTGTCAATGCAACGAAGGCTTGCCGACGTTGAAGAGATAATATGATATTTGGCTAAGACAATGGATGGCTTGGCTGATTTATGTTTGAGAGTTGATGAGTGGAAGCAAAGGTAAAATGAAGTCATGAAGATGAATATGTTGAAGAAATTGATTAAACAGGAGAAGAGATCATTCATGGATCAAGAAGACGTGAGGGAGACACAACAACATTGGTGGAAGAGAACCAAGGAAGAGGTTGGTTCATCCTCTAGTGAACCTGGACATGGTGAATGTTCGTATTACCCTAAGCTAGAAAAATGCATGGAGGAGTGCGAAGGAAAAATTGGATCAAGTGTACGATTTCTTATGAAAATAATACATAAGTATGGTGACACTTCGCCAAAGACATTGGGAGAGATTGGAGATGAGGGAGATGGCCCAACTAGCCATCCCCTTCACCTTCAAACTAGACTGGGACATGTTGGATCACTATCTTGGTGGGAGGTAGTGAGGCCAATGGGGCACCTTGAGGATGTGCCTTCATGAAAAATATTGATAACATAGAGGGCGACTTCAAAGATTAGAGGAAACAAAGAGTTGCGTCTGTGATGAGTTTGCAGACAGAAACAAATGTTTGAATTTGAAGATTTGAGTTCTTGAGGAAGAGGAGTGAGGATTGGACTAGATATCTAATTAGCCAAAGTCACAAGGGGATCCAACACACAGAAGCATGGGAAGACGACCTGAAGTATGTAAGAAACAACAAGTCAGAGAGAAGCGACACTTCGTAGACTCATGTAACTTCACAAGGGGACTTTATCTTGACGACAACAATTGAAGAGACAACAATTGTTGAGCAGGGACAAGATCTTGAGACAGGGTAGAGACCCCAGGGATATCAATAGATGTTGTCAAGGATGGAACAACTTGGAGTGGGGGAGGATGCAAGGTCTCCCACAACACCCTTCCAGCACGTGTGCTCCATGGGAATATTCGATGATGAAATTTAAAAAAAAAAAAATTATGTTAAAAGACAAATCATTGAATAGAATAGTAGTAAAATCCTTCAACAAATTCAGGATCGAAGGTAAGGTTTTGTTTTAAAATGAACAAGTCTTCCACTGACATGTAAATCCTTTCTCTCGTGAAGGAACAAGATTTGGGGTTTTCCAACAATTATTTTTCTTCAATGAGTTTTCAATTCACACTGAGCTTTTCATTAGACAAAAAATTTGAATTAAAGTTGAAAATAGAGTCTATATGAAAAAAGTAAAAGAAACTTGAATTGAGTTTCAAAACATAATAATTATGGGAAAGCTAAACAAAATTTACAAGAACTTGGGAGCGAGTTTGAAGAACATAGTATATATTGAGCATGGTTTTCAAAATACAATGGCAGATGATTTGAGCCAATTGAGGTGGATCTTTAAAGCATTCATCCAGAGAGTAAGTTGATTTTGAGAAGAGAAGGATGGGTGATTTTGTTTTTTGAGAAATTTGATAACTACAACATAGAGGTCACAAGGGAAATGACCAAACAAATTGAAAAGAACAAGCAACAAAATATAGGGTTTGAGAGTATTGCCAAAATACATAGAACATGGTACTGCAAAACAAGAAGACTAATTATTAATAACATCCAGGATAAATTCTATGATTATGTGGAAAGAAAAGAAAAATAAGCTAGAGATCTATCCTTCTTGGTCAAACTACCTTCGCTGGTTATTGACCAAATTTGGGAGAACCTTCTTCAACTAGAAAAGCTCAACCAATAGCCATAGAAAAGGAATCTTCTCCAAATTTTGACAAAATGGAAGAACACATGCCAATTGAGCCTTTAGGACCGTGAGAAGATCAAGTGCCACTTTTTACCCTACTTGCAATATCAAAAGTGAAAAATAAAAAGAGGCAGAATAGAAACTTCAAGGGTGAAATTAAAGCCATGATGATTTTAGAGAGACATATAAAAGATGAGAATGCACTCTTGAAAGACACTAATGCTCAAATAAGGGATGAGAATGAGAAATTAAAGAAAGAACTCAAAATATTAAAGAAATAAAATCAAGAGATCATCCAAGGACAAACTTAGACAACAAGCCATCCTTAAAAGAGGTACAAATTGAGGAAGCATGAGAAGCCAAACATAGAAAAGATAGAGGTAAAATCTGCAAGAATACAACATAAGAGCATTGATAAGACCTCCACATCTAGTGTGGATGTATTTCTTAAAGAAACAAGTGTCATATAGAAAAATGAAGCAACAAAATTTTGTCATATTTTGATTGCATGAGGTTATGCAAAATAATCGGTCTGGGGGAAAATGTCAATACTTTGTTTTGCTAGCTACAATCCTCCAAACTTATCACCTTTTTGACCCTATATCTTCCCCTTTTTTCCATATTTTCCATTTATTCTTCCATAATAAAGACCATCCAACACATACTTAGGTAAATATTTATTTTATTTTTAATTCCAAAATCAATATTTTAAAATAGTTAAATTCAGATTTTATCAATTTTTACCATAAAAATTCAGTTCTTGTGATTCCTCGTTCATCGAGATATGTGTAGGCCTAGATGGGAGAAATAAACACTTGGTTTTTGTTCCTTACCTTCATGACATAGAGCATGTTCTCCTGGAAGCACGAAATCGAGCCAGAAATGTGTTAGTCAACGCACGGTCAACTCAAGTACTAGGCAACAATTTTTACAATAGAAAAACTAGGAAATGATCTTCAGATGCGATTTTTGGACTGGCGAGGACAAATTTGGAAATTCGAAGACATGGGTTTTGTGCATAACATGCCCAATTAGATGATGATTAAGCAAATTTTCTATAGAATGCACTATTTGGGATATTTGAAGGTTTTTTCTAAAGATGTAAAACCCAGATTTTATGTGCGACCGATTTTTTGCAGGGATTTAAACTGCCCATCAAATCATGAAGGAAATCACTCATTTTGAGCTCGGCCCAAATGAAATGGAAATTTGTTTCTTGAGTCATCAATCTTTGGGAGATATTTGAGCCTAAGTAGTTTTTTTTCATTTTGTAAAAATTCCTAAGAACTTGGCTGTAACAGGGGAATAGAATCAGAGTTCTAGTTTTGAATTTTGTTGAATCTTTTGGTTTTCAAGAGATTCACTGAAGCTTCGTACTAGCTTATTTTATTAATATATGTAGCCAAGTTGAGTTTCTTCAGTTGATAGTTTCTAAGTGTGCAAGTTGAAGCTTGGAGGGCCCCCACCAGTGGTACAGGCTCGGAGGGAGATAGAGTTAATAGGGATTCAACCCTCAGGATCTAGTAGGGAGGAGAAACCTCCCACGATAGTTTAGAGGGGATTAGACTTCAAAGGAGGTCAATAGGTTTAGAGGGAGCATGCAGACTTGGAGGGAGCCCAATCTTAGAGAGAGTTAGTTGGCTTAGAGGGAGAGTCATCCATTCATAGATAGTTCCCCCTCAAGTTCAGGTGGGAGAGAGATATCTTCCAGAACTGACAGACAAGTGTCATGGTTTGAGGTGGCCATACATGAGGTTCATAGGCAGGAGGATTCTAGGAGTTGTGCGCCCTCCTTGGAGGATCCATTTGTTTCAGTAGGGTTTCTCTACAGTGAC
>JZKD02S0460685.1:1015628-1026646 GCA_000966675.3 Picea glauca | reverse complement strand
AATTACCATATTAAAAATCTTTTACATTAATTATCCTTCACTTTATGGTGGGGTCGACCTGTGCCCTTTACATCACAAATAAGGTTATAGGTAAGTCCGACTCTTGGAAAATATAGCAAGGGATCTCATACACCCACTAGTGCTCAACCACTAGGGGCACATCCATCTATGCTCAGCCACAGGGACGTCCGCATCTCTATCTCACTGCGTCTCATAGGAGAATCAAACTCACTAGTGTTCAACCACTAGGATCACATTCACCTGTGCTCAGTCACAGACATGTCCTACTCAACAGATATCTTTCTCACCATGTCTCACATGAGAATCATCTGGAGTATCACATCATCTCAACTCTTTGCACTGAGGAGACCAATACATCTTTTCATCTCCGTCTCAGAGAGAACCACATACCCAACTCATGGGATTCCTCACCCCACACAAGGGCACACAATGCTCCATCTCCGTCTCAGATATGAATGACACACCCATCTCATGGGCACACCCAACTCATGGGCTTCCTCACCCCACACAGGGGCACATAACATTCCTTCTCCGTCTTAGAGAGGAACAACACACCCATCTCATGGGAACACCCAACTCATGGGCACACCCAACTCATGGGCACACCCAACTCACGGGCTCTCTCTTAGGCCGAGTCACTCAGTCTGTGTCCTAGAGGATGTCTCACGCAACTGTAATCATCAATGCTCCCTCTCAGCTAGGGAGGCATTCTCCACTAGGCCAAGTCTCTCACAAAAGTACTCAAACTTCGTCTTGGCAAGCGATTTTGTGATGATGTCTGTAATCTGCTCATGGGTAGGAAGGTACTGCACTGTACTATTTTCCTCTGCACCATGTCTCTGATATAGTGATATTTTATCTCAATGTGTTTCAATCTATCATGAAACATAGGGTTCTCAGAGAGATTCACACAACTCTGGTTATCAAAATGAATAGTAGTAGGATCCATCTCATGATCGAATAAATCTGTCAGAAGTTTGTGAAGCCACACTGCTTCGTGGACTGCCACACTCAATGCTATGTAGTCTGCCTCTGTGGTACTCAATGCCACAGAGCTATGTTTCCTGCTGCATCAGGAAACCATGGCAAACCCTAAAGTAAAGCAACAACTGGAGGTGCTCTTATGGTCCACTATGCTCCCTGCCCAATCTGCATAGGCATATCCATGCAAACTCAAGTATACATTGGAGGCATATCTTAGGCAATATCCAATTGTGAATTGTAGATATATCAATAGATGTTTCACTGTTATCCAATGAGTATGTCTCGACTGACTCGTGAATTGAATAAGTACATTCACTGCATAACATATATCGGGTTTGGTGTTAACTAGATATATTAGTGATCCAATCAGTTGTGGATCAATCTCATCTTGAATCATCATCATTCATTTTCTTCAAATCCATCACGATCGGTGTAGGCATGGATTTTCATTCTGTCATGCTGAACTTCTTTAATATCCCCATTGTATATTTTCCTTGACTAAGGAAAATCTCATCAGTCCTCTACCATACTTCTTGTCCCAAGAAGTAGTGTATCATACCCAAATCCTTCATCTCGAAATCAGAAGTCAAAGCTTGCTGTATTCAACAACAAGGCTTCCTGAATAAGTCACCAAAATCAAGTTTTTGTCACCAATAATATAATAATATAGGTTTGGATTAGCAACACTCTTGCTGAAACCCAAACTCATTAAGAATCCATCCATCTTCTCATACCAAGCACGAAGTGTCTGCTTTAGTCCATACAGGGACTTCTTCAACCTGTACATATGAGATTTGTCATCATATATCACGAATCCTTCTGGCTGCTCGATGTAAAACTTATTCCTCAATCTCACCATTGAGAAACGCTGTCTTGATATCCATCTGATGTAGTTTCCAACTCATGGATGATAGTACAAATGTAAGTGTATCGAGTCACTGGATGAAATGTCTCATCATAGACAATTCCCTCTGTTTGTGGGAATCTTCTGGCCATAAATATCACTTTATATTTCTCGACAGTTCCATTAGCTACATATCCCTCTGCCCTTTGCAGAGTTTTGTTGAGCTAGGACATGCCTTTCATGGCCTACTGCAATGTTTCTGGGAATATCAACTGGAGCAACTA
This sequence comes from Picea glauca, assembly GCA_000966675.3. Taxonomy (NCBI): domain Eukaryota; kingdom Viridiplantae; phylum Streptophyta; class Pinopsida; order Pinales; family Pinaceae; genus Picea; species Picea glauca. The sequence continues at coordinate 1,024,513 of JZKD02S0460685.1, read as the reverse complement.
GATCAAGAACTGTCTCCCTCTGAACTACTGAAGGGGAGAAGGTATTGTCTCTTCCTTCTCGATTTGTTTGACGCCCTCTTGAGTCAAGTAATTCCCTCTGAAGTTTGAAGGATATATATCTTGTTTTTCTTGTTTTCTAGATATTTTATGTCTTCTCAGGTGCTCTAATGACTCTACAGTATTTTGATGACCTATGTACTAGCATAATAATCAATCAATAAAGGTTGGACTCTCGTATCAGGGATATTTGTCCAAGTCATGAGGGCTCCCACACTAGAGATAATACCCTTCACTATCAGGGATGCAATCAACTATAATTTTAATGATTAAAACAAACAATTCACCTGGGTCTGCAGTCATGCTCAATATTGCATTTGGTTTAGATGAAGTAATCCTCATCTCTCTTGTCTTCATCCTTTTGAGGTGGATCTAGATCAATGTTAGTGGTGGAATCATATTGTCTTCCTTTCTTCCTGGTAGGACAATTTCTTGAATAGTGCCCATATTTGTCACATCTGAAGCACTGAATTTCTGTTATGTCTCTTCTCTGATCATAACCTGAAGCTGATGAAGTCTTCTCATCTCTGAATGTTTTCCTGAAGTTTCTTTTAAATCTTCCTCCTTTCTTTGTATGAAGTATTAGAGCATGATTGTCATTAGGGGAGTCTTCCACTCCTCTAGCTTTAAGTCTAATTTCTTCTTGGGTACAGTCTGTCCACATATGATCAAAAGTGGGTAGTTTTTCCCTTCCACTGATACTTTGAAGAAATGGTTCTCAATGTTTTGGAAGATTATTGAGAGTGGTCAGAACAAGTTCTTTATCAGATATAACTTTTCCAATGGCACCTATTTGATCTCTGATCTCTGACATATTCATAAAGAAGGTAGCAACTATATCACCTTTTGTCATCTTGATACTTTGGAGATGGTCCTTTAAGGTAAGGGCTCTAAGGGTGTTGTAACTCTCAAACATATTCGTCTATGCTTCATTCATTTCATAAGATGTCTTCAGGTTGGAAATACGAGATAGGAGATGATCTCTTACTGAGTAGATGATTATTTTCCTTCCCTTGACGTCATCTTCCTTTCTTATTTCCTTCTCTTCATCGGTAGTTGTATTTGGTAAAGTCTTTTGTATCACACTCAATAGGTCATCCTCTTTAAGGGTGATCTGAAGTTTCTTGAAACATCAAGCCTATCTTCCACCAAGGTTTTGTTCTTCATATTTTTAGATTTCTTCAAAAACCCTTGTCAACAGGGCTAGAAAACCTAATGGCTAGGCTAGGCTAGTAACCTTAGGTTTTGCCAGGCTTATGAATGCTAAAAATAAGCCTTAAGAGAGTCACATGAATACTTGGTGAGCTGAGGAGCTCCTTCAGTGAGATGCAGAAACCCTATATCCAAGAGTCTGTAGAAAAATGCGTAACCCTAAAAACCTTAAAGCCAAGAGTTTGTAGAAAAACACATAACCCTAGAAATCCTAGGGCCAAAATTTAAAATGATTGGAAATTTACTTTGAGAGTCTCTTGAGGTGTGCTGGAGAAGTCCGTAATCTCCTATTCCAAAATTTTCCTCAACGTCAAAGTATTAGGGGATGAAACACTTCAGAAAAGGAGGGTTGCACATAATTGCAGCAAACCCTATAGGCCATATAGAACTGTAGAAGAGAAGGACGACTAGCTTTAAATGCTTGTGTAGGTGTTCTTCAAGACCTATGCTATGAAACCATGTTGATTTTTCATTAATCTAGGCTCATGCATGAAGTTCATTCCAATTTTAGCATCTTACTTGAACCATAGACAATTTCAGTTACACCATAAACAATTTGTTGCAGTAACCAAGATCACAAGAAGAAACACCATACACAAGTACACAAGACGTATCCTGGAAAACCATTCTCAACAAGGGAATAAAACCCAACCAATCCTTTGCTATATTCTTCAAGAGAAAGACCTCCCACACCATAAACCTAGCACATAAAAGAATTCTCACAAAATCTAGAAGGCTAGTGCCCAAGAGAGGTGCACACTTCAGCCCTAAAACTTGTACTTGCTGAAATTTCCAAACTCACACTTGTGTTATATTTCCTCAGTGGGAAAATTACCTTTATTTATATTAGAATGAGCATATCAAAAGTAGTGTCTATTGGAACAACATGGCCGACCTCAATAAATCACAATATAATTAATAATTACCATATTAATTATCTTTTACATTAATTATCTTTCACTTTATGGTGGGGCCAATCTGTGCCCTTTACATCACAAATAAGGTTATAGGTAAGTCTAAATCTTGCACAATAAAACAAGGGATCTCATACACCCACTAGTGCTCAACTAGTAGGGGCACATCCATCTGTGCTCAGCCACAGGGACGTCCACATCTCTATCTCACTGCAACTCATAGGAGAATCACACTCACTAGTGCTCAACCACTAGGATCATGTTCACCTATGCTCAACCTTAGACACTTCCTACTCAACATATCTCTTTATCACCTTGTCTCACATGAGAATCATCTGGAGTATCACATCATCTCAACTCTCTACACAGAGGAGACCAATACATTATTTCATCTCCGTCTCACAGAGAACGACAAACCCAACTCATGGGCTTCCTCAACCCACACAAGGGCACACAACGCTCCATATCCATCTCAGAGATGGACCACACACCCAAATCATGGGCACACCCAACTCATGGGATTCCTCACCCCACACTAGGGCACACAATGTTCCTTCTTTGTCTCAGAGAGGAACAACACACTGATCTCATGGGCACACCCAAATCATGGTCTCTCTCCCAGGCTGACTCACTCAGTTTGTGTCCTGAAGGATGTCTCATGCAACTGTTATCATCAACACTCCCTCTCAGCTAGGGAGGCATTCTCCACCAGGCCAAGTCTCTCACGGAAGTACTCAAACTTTTTCTTGGCAAGTAGTTTGGTGAAGATGTCTGTAATCTGCTCATGGGTAGGAAGGTACTGCACGTGTACTATTTTCCTCTGCACCATGTCTCTGATATAGTGATATTTTATCTCAATGTGTTTCAATCTATCATGGAACATAGGGTTCTCAGAGATCTTCACATAAATCTGGTTATCAAAATGAATGGTAGTAGGATTCGTCTCATGATCGAATAAATTTGTTCAGAAGTTTGCGAAGCCAAACTGCTTCACGAACTTCCACACTCAATGCTATGTACTCTGCCTCTATGGTACTCAATGCCACATAGCCCTATTTCCTGCTGCACCAGGAAACCATGGCAAACCCTAAAGTAAAGAAACAATTGAAGGTGATCTTCTGGTCCACTATGCTCCCTACCTAATCTACATAGGCATATCCATGCAAACTCAAGTATATACTGGAGGCATATCTCATGCCATATCCAACTGTGCCTTGTAGATATCTCAATACATGTTTCACTATTATCAAGTGAGTCTGTCTTGACTGACTCATGAATTGACTAAGTACATTCATTGCATAACATATATTGGTTCCGGTGTTAACCAGAGACATCAGTGATCCAATCAATTTTGGATCAATCTCATCTTGAATCATCATCATTCATTTTCTTCAAATCCATCACCATCGGTGTAGGCATGGATTTGCATTTTCTCATACTAAAATTCTTTAATATCCTCACTGTATATTTTCCTTGTCTAAGAAAAATCTCATCAGTCCTCTACCATAATTCTTGTCCCAAGAAGTAGTGTATCATACCCAGATCCTTCATCTCAAAATCAAAAGTCAAAGCTTGCTTGTATTCAACAAGGCTTCCTGAATAAGTCACCCAAATCAAGCTTTTGTCACCAACAATGTAATAATATAGGTTTAGATTAGAAACACTCTTGCTGAAACCCAAAATCATCAAGAATCCATCCATCTTCTCATACCAAGCACGAAGTTTCTACTTTAGTCCATACATAGCCTTCTTCAACCTGTACATATGATATTTCTCGTCATATATCACAAATCCTTCTGGCTACTCGATGTAAAACTTCTTCCTCAATCTCACCATTGAGAAAGGATGTCTTTACATCCATATAATGTAGTTTCCAACTCATGGATGATAGTACAGATGTAATTATATTGAGTTACTGGATCAAATGTCTCATCATAGACAACTCCCTCTGTTTGTGGGAATCTTCTAGCCACAAATATCACTTTATATTTCTCGACACTTCCATTATCTGCGTATCCCTTTTCTCCTTGCAGAGTTTTGTCGAGCTAGGACATGACTTTCATGGCCTACTGTAATTTTTCTAGGAATATCAACTGGAGCAATTGGATCAATAATTGTCTCCCTATGAACTGTTGAAGGGGAGAAGGTATTGTCTCTTCCTTCTTGATTTGTTTGACTCCCTCTTGAGTCAAGTAACTCCCTCCTAAGTTTGAAGGATATATATCTTTTTTTTCTTGTTTGCTAGATATTTTATGTCTTCTCAGGTGCTCTAATGACTCTATAGTATTTTGATGACCTCTGTACTAGCATAATAATCAATCAATAAAGGTTGGACTCCCATACCAGGGATATTGGTCCAAGTCATGAGGGCTCCCACACTAGAGATAATACCCTTCAATATCAAGGATGCAATCAACTATAGTTTTAATGATTAAAATGAACAATTCACTTGGGTCTGTAGTGATGCTCAATCTTGCATTTGGTTTAGAGGAAGTAATCCTCATCTCTCTTGTCTTCATCCTTTTGACGTGGGTTTGGATCAATGTTAGTGGTGGAAGCATATTGTCTTCCTTTCTTCCTGGTAGGAAAATTTCTTGAATAGTGTCCATATTTGTCACATCTGAAGCACTGAATTTATGTTATATCTCTTCTCTGATCATAACTTGAAGCTGATGAAGTCTTCTCATCTCCGAATGTTTTCCTGAAGTTTATTTTAAATCTTCCTCCTTTATTTGTATGAAGTGTTAGAGCATGATTGTCATTAGGGGAGTCTTCTACTCCTCTAGCTTTAAGTCTAAGTTCTTCTTGGGTACAGTCTATCCACAAACGATCAAAAGTGGGTAGTTTTTCCCTTCCACTGATACTTTGAAGAAATGATTCCCAATGTTTTGGAAGATTATTGAGAATGGGCAAAACAAGTTCTTTATTAGATATGACTTCTCCAATGGCACTTAGTTGATCTCTGATCTCTGACATCTTCATAAAGAAGGTAGCAACTATATCACCTTTTGTCATCTTGATACTTTGGAGCTGGCCCTTTAAGGTAAGGGCTCTGAGGGCGTTTTCACTCTCAAACATATTCGTCGATTCTTCATACATTTCATAAGCTGTATTTAGGTTGACAATATGAGGTAGGATATGATCTCTTACTGAGTAGATGATTATTTTCCTTTCCTTGACATCATCTTCCTTTCTTATTTCCTTCTCTTCATCGGTAGTTGTATTTGGTAAAGTATTTTGTATCACACTCAATAGGTCATCCTCTTCAATGGTGATCTGAATTCTTGACTTCCAGGAGTTGAAATTGCTTGATACATCAAGCCTATCTTCCACCAAGGTTCCGTTCTTCATATTTTCAGATTTTTTCACAAACCCTTGTCAACAGGGATAGAAAACCTAATGGCTAGGCTAGGATAGTAACCTTAGGTTTTGCTGGGCTTATGAATGCCAAAAATAATCCTTAAGAGAGTCACATGAATACTTGGTGAGCTGAGGAGCTCCTTCAGTGAGTTGCAGAAGCCCTAAAGCCAAGAGTCTGTAGAAAAATGCGTAATCGTAGAAACCCCAGGGCCAAAAATTCAAAATGCTTAGAAATTTACTCCTAGAGTCTCTAGAGGTGCGTTGGAGAAGGCCATACTCTCCTATGCCAAAATTTGCCTCAACGTCCAAGTATTAGGGGCTGAAACACTTCTGAAAAGGAGGGTTGTATAGAATTGTAGCAAACCCTAGAGGCCATACAAAACTGTAGAAGAGAAGGACGACTAGCTTTAAATGCTAATGCTAGTGTTCTTCAAGACCTATGCTCTAAAACCATGTTTATTTTTCATTAATATAGGCTCAATCATTAATTTCATTCCAATTTTAGCATCTTACTTGAACCATAGACAATTTCAGTTACACCATTAACAATTTGCTGCAGTAACCGAGATCACAAGAAGAAACACCATACACAAGTACACAAGATGTATCCTGGGAAACCCTTCTCAACAAGGGAAGAAAACCCAACCAATCCTTTGCTATATTCTTTAAGAGAAAGACCTCCAACACCATAAACCTAGCACACAAAAGAATTCTCACAAAACCTAGAAGGCTAGTGCCCAAAAGAGGTGGACACTTCAACCCTAGAACTTGTACTTTCTGAAATTTCCAAACTCACACTTGTGTTATATTTCCTCAATGGGAAAATTACCTTTATTTATATTAGACTGAGCATATCAAAAGTAGTGTCTATTGGCACAACAGGGACGACCTCAATAACTCATAATATAATTAATAATTACCATATTAATTATCTCCTACATTAATTATCTTTCACTTTATGGTGGGGCCGACGTGTATCCTTTACATCACAAATAGGGTTACAGGTAATTCTGACTCTTGGAAAATATAGCAAGGGATCTCATACACCCACTAGCGCTCAACCATAAGGGGCACATCCATCTGTGCTCAGCCACAGGGACGTCCACATCTCTATCTCACTGCGTCTAAGAGGAGAATCACACTCACTACTGCTCAACCACTAGGATCACGTTCACCTGTGCTCAGCCACATGCACATCCTACTCAACATATTTCTTTCTCACTACATCTCACATGAGAATCATCTGGAGTATCACATCATCTCCGTCTCAAAGAGAATGACACACCCAACTAATGGGCTTCGCCACGCCACATAGGGGCACACAACACTCCATCTCCGTCACATAGAGGAACCACACACCCATCTCATGGGCACAACCAACTCATGGGCTTCCTCACCCCACACAAGAGAACAAAATTTTCTTTCTATGTCTCATAGAGGAACATCACACCCATCTCATGGGAACACCCAACTCATGGGCTCTCTCTCAGGCTGACTCACCCAATCCTGTCTTGGAGGATGTCTCACGCAACTGTAATCATTGAAAACTACGAGCTCTGCTTGCAGCTTCTTCATGTCATGTACTCCTTTGAGGCGCTCAATGATATTCATTGTTTTCTGCCTCTTCTTGAGGTCCTGGATAGATGTGCTTATCTTTTCCTCTTCCTGGTCCCAGTGCTGGACCCATTGATCCTCCTCCAGATTTTTCCATAGCTGTGATGCTTTTTTAAACAAGTCGACATTTGCGCTGACTTGGCGTTCCATTTCCTATATCTGCTTTAATTATTCCTACTTCCTTTGTTCCTTCACCTCCGGGGGAGTGGTAGGAACGAGTTGTTCTTGGAGGTTCTTAATTTCCTACATGCATTGATCAATTGTTTGCACAATCTTATCAATCTTCTACCTTGTGTTGGGCTCTGCTATTTAAGTGATTTTTGAAATTTTGTCATAGGTTGCAGCCAATCCTTGCTCAAGCCTATTTGCATGATATTTCTCGTCCTTGGTCTCGAGTTTGACTTGGTAGAGCACTAACTCCAACTCCCCTTTGCTATCCTTTGTGTGTTGTAACTCTGCTGCTTCTGTGCATGCGTGTGACTCTACCTCCCACGCGACACTGACTTGCAGTTTGTATAGTGACTTGGTTGGTATCCACCCTATTACCAATTGTATCCATGCCAAATATTTCAAGGGTTTTTGGCCTATGATCTCATCCATGGGAAACATGATGGGTGTAACGTGGAAAGTTAGGATCGCCTATGCTATCATCTGGATCACATCTTGTTCGCACGACGCAACCTTGGCTCCTGCTTCTGATGCTACAAGGAATGATTTAGTGCCTCTTCCCACCCTCTACGCTTCTCTGATATACTCTAGGACCTGCCTCATGTCGATTGACTTGTCCTGAATTCTGTCCCTTTGGTTTTGGCCATCTTGAGGAAACTCCTCAACTACCCAGTTGTGGACTCTTTCATCCATGAGGTCCATGTTGTCCTCAATGATTATACATTCCAGTGGTGTCTTGTGTAACTTGGCCTTCTTGCATGCACCCCCAGTGTGTATGATCGATCTCATAGTCTGGCCTTGTTCCTGTTGGGTAGCACTTGATATGGTTCCTTGTGTTGTCTCATCCCCTTTCTCCTGTTCTTTTGGTGCGCGGGTGGTGTCCTTTTTCCCTGCATGGGTACCTTTCTTTGGAGAACCCCCTTTCTTTTGTTGTGTTGGCTTCTGACTTGGATTTTCTTTCTTGGGCGCAAATTTATCTCCGATAGGTGTCTATTATTTCCCTGCATCAACCTCCTTATCCATGGGCATCTATTGAATAAGAACTAGAACTCTCCAGTCATCTTGCCAATCCTTGATGTCCATCTCTATGTCCTCTTCCTTGACGCAATATCATTCATCAACCTCATGAATGTGCTTGGGGCATTTGTTAAGCCAAATGGAATAAAAATCCACTTATACAACCCTTCATTTGTTTTGAATGTTGTTTTCCATTCATCTCCTTCTCTTATTCTTATCTGATGATAACCACTCTTTAGATCTATATTTGAAAAATAACTTGATCCACTCAAGAAATCCATCAAATTGTCCATTCCGGGTAAAGGAAATCTGTACCTAATAGTGATCTTGTTGATGGATTTGGAATCTATGCACATTCTCCATCCTCCATCCTTCTTAGGGCTCAATACAGTTGGTACTGCACATGGGCTTAAGCTCTCTGTTAGGGCCCTAACCCGCACATAGGTAGATCAATATATTCAGATGTAATAAAGGTCAATATTAATAAGGCCTTTCAATAAAATAGAATAAGGCGGATGTAAGAAGACCTAATAGAATCTTCCA
>JZKD02S0460685.1:941029-955063 GCA_000966675.3 Picea glauca | reverse complement strand
GCCTGAAGTCAGTTGAAATTTTTTCAAAAGATATTGCATTTATGATGCTTGGTAATGGTTTGTAAATTTGAAAGTTCAGTAGTGATGCATTGCGTAAGTTTTCAAGTTCAGATCAAATAATTGCATGCCCACTAAATCTGATGTTGTGAGAGATTTCAGGGCCAAAGTTTCCTCAATCGCATCCTAAGTTCACACCGAGGAGCTCAATAGTTGTCGAATTCATAGGTATCATATGAAACCTCCTTCGCATATTAATTTTCATAGGATATTTGTGCTCAGGTTTCGGTTTTCTAAAATTGCAGGGTAGTATAGGAGCCATATTTGTATTCATGTAAACATCTCCGCTCATATCCATAGTCTGATTCTTATGTTTAGTCATAGCCTTTGAAAGTCACGAGCCTTAAATAACCCATCCTCTATGTATGCATTTCACTATGCAGAGGAGTTGCTCAAACCTCTCTGATTATCCTTCTCTTCTTTTCATCCTGTACGAACAGTTAGTTTGGAATTAGTTCCTCATAGTCTACACTCTGAAAACCTATGTGAGCCTAAAAGTCCATTTCTCATAGCCAAGTTCATTTTATAAGAACTATTAATTTGGAGGGTCATCCTTGTGCTTTTGAGACTTAAATTGAAGTTTTATGGTCAACAACATCCCTTACAGCCTCTTAAGAACCCTCTTTCTGAGTCATGGAGACCCCTTAGTCAAAGAAATCACACAATGGTGGCAAGATAGTTCGAATAGAACCTATGGACATGCGCCTTTTTGACATGGAACCCATGGCAATGGAAATGTTTCGAAGAGAAGGATGCCTCTCTTTCTGCCATAACATGCAGAGAGGCCACTCAGAAGTAGAAAAACAATTTGCACTATATTTTGATGGCAAGAAAACCAGAGTTGGAGATTTGGAATTTGAGATGACTGAAGCCTCCATCTCAGCTGCAATAGGGATTCCCATTTCACGAGAAAATTTGTTCAAGGCCATGGTATTGAGTTCACCTTTCATTAAAGATATATTCAAGCCTGAATACCAAGCCAATGATTTATCTAAGAATGTGTGAAGGAATCAGTTGATTGACCAATTTGACAGAATGTTGAAAATCATACAGATATATTTTAGTTGTGAAGGGANAATCTATCAACATTGATGATGAAATATTAGAAAATGTTGATACTGACAAATTTGGGAAGAAAAAAGCTAAGCATTATATAATATATCGAACTAAGAATATGTATAATACTTTTTTCAAAGATGAATTAGTAACAGTACAAGCTCAACTTTTACTCTGTCTAATAAAGTCAAGAAAGTTAAAAGAAGCTACATCATTATTGGGTATTCAAAAGTCGACAAAAGATACAAAGGTGAAACAAAATGTCTTTGACAATATAACTAGTCTATTAAAAGCTTTTGAAAAATCTTGAAAAAAAGATGTCAGTGTTGCACGTAGAGTGATACAAACAACAATTATTTCATCTAGTAATATAAAAGATCGTTTGACACGACACATGGAAAAAACGATGGGAACGTCAAGAAAAACATTGCACAAACATATAAAATTTCGATTGAAAATAGATGCAAATGATGAACTGGCTTGTTGGACAGTGATTTCTAGACAACCCTATAAAGATAGACTTGCAGAAAATGTTAAAGAATTGGCCCGTAATTGTTGGTTGACAGAATCTCATGTTTCACCACATACAAGGGATGTGTTGCAACGAAGAATATCACGAAAAAAATATGAATAACATACAAAACATATATTGCCAATGACACAAATAGAATTGTTCAATAAGTTCAAAGAAGTTAAAATTTCCATCAATACATTTGTGCAACAAAAACCATGGTTTGTTATACCCATCACTATTTGTGACACTTGTTGTTGTCGTTATCATGTGGAATTTGAGTTGTATTATGACACATTTTTTGATTTTGGTAAAAATTTATGGCCAAGTTCACCTCCGCCTTCCACATTCCGTGCTTTTATATCTGAAATTATATGTGAAAGAGAAGGTGATGATTTATTTTACAAAAAAATAAATTCTATGTGTTGGTGGAAATAAACGTGATCGTTGTGGAAATCTAAGTTTGTTTCACTCAAAGTATCATATTGATATGAATGATCAATAATTTTCTAATATAACAGTCAATTGGAACATATATGAATATATCAACATCACGGTTCCACATTCTTCAAATGTTATTTCCAAAAGGATTGATTTGAGAGTAGATAAAATCTGTGTTATAGATTTTTTGAAGAAGTTTGAGGAAGAAATTTATAAATACACCAAGAATTCACATAGAGCTCGATGGTAAGACCTAAAATTCAAACAATCACGTGAAGTGTTTCCACCAGGGACAATTTTGTCTGTAGTTGATTTTGCAGAGAATTACACATTCGCTGCACAAAACAAAATACATAGTGAATATTATCATTCTGATCAAGTCACAATATTTGTCCACGTTCTATATAGACATGCTCAATGAAGTCTTGATAACATAGAAATCACCAACGACAATCAACATGTTATTAAAGAATATCATTTTTTTATAAGTGATGATCGAGCAGACAACATACATTATTTACAACATTGTTTTGATAAATTTTATGATTCATTGAAAGAACACGAAATTGGATTCGATCGAAATTGGATATGGTTAGATGGCTGTGCGGGTCAGTTCAAATCTTCATGATTATTCTATTGGTTATGTCGTCTTCATAAAAAATCAAACATTAAACATTGTTGGAATTTTTTTGAGACTGGTCATGGAAAAGGAGAGCACGACGGTGCAGGGGCACGTGTAAAACAAGCACTTCAAAGGTATTAGATGAACCTTCATGCCGATCGATTTGAATCCGCTGAACAAGTTGTTGAATGGTGCAAAATGGCGCTAAGCCATGAATATAATCCATCAAGGGATGTGCGTAGGCATGTCTATATATACATGTTACACATGTACACATGATATTTTTATTTGAACGTGTTCAAATTTATATTCAATCTTCAATCATTTTCTTGAGAGATTTCAAGTTAACAAGTTCTTGTCTTGTGTAGGTTTTTTTGGTATGTTGGAATTCAAGATGTAAATAGATCAATCCCATATGACGGCAGTACAATACATGGGACACCAAAAATACATTCAGTTAAAACAAAATGTTATCAAAATGTGTTTGCATTTGATTAAAGAAATGAGTCTTGTTTTTGTTCAGTTTGCATAGAGGACACATAATCCATAGATATTTGCGAAAACGAAAATGCAAAATATGTTAAAGCTTGGATACATACCGAACTTAATGTAAAATGGAAAATTCCACTTGCAAGCTCAGAGGAGATGGAATCAAATGAAACTTTAATGTTAGTTGATGGCGATAGAGTTTCTGATCTTGTTAGAGAAGTTAATTTTTATGTTTAAATTTTTTCAAATAACTTGTAGATGTACTTGTGTAATAATCTAACATGAACTATTTGTTTTCCAATATATCAAATTATTTGCAGGAGATATCTTAACCACGGTTGCACCTGTAGACTGTAATGTACCCCAAATTTACCAATTTTTCTTTTTTTATGAGGTACATTAAAACTCCTTTACTCCGTTATACTTGATTTGTTTACAACTAAAAAAGTCACTATTGGAATACGACGTGCACTTATTTTTATTACCAACGACTAAAACAAGGTGATTAACCTTTCCATGAAATCGTTCATATTACCATTACTCAAAACATGTGTTACACTTTTCATAATAGGTTAAAGTGTAGCTTCTTCATGAAATTGTGAACTAGTCACGTCCATAAGGTTTATAGTAACTCTAGCCTAAATAGTTCTTAGCTTTATCAAGGGATCCACAAAATCATTTCACTAAAGTTCCACCTTTTAAACAAGTCTTGGTACTCTCTACCTCATATCTAAATGTGGGAGTACTTCAAATTTTATTACAAATAATCCCATATATTCAAGTCCCCTTTGTCTTTATTATTAAGAACTGTTTAATCGAAAATGTTAGATATCAAAACCAATACCATAAAGTTAGTATACCCAAGGCCATACAAGGAAACGCAATTTTTTGAGTTTATACGAATGAGATTATAATATGTCTTACCTGAAGGGTTTAACCTTATTCACAATTTACTACACGGGTCTCCTTGTAACAACTAAACCCTAGATGTAAGCGCACTCTAACTATCACCAGTTCTTCGTTAAGTCCTTTAACATGGTAGTTAGTGGGATTTAACAAACACCAATTGTAAATATGACAGGGTTGATGGAACGAGGATGTTTAACGCTGAGGTTTGGAATCCCATCTGTAAATACAAGTCATAACCCTAATACTCATTGACCTACATGAGAACCATCTGATTTAATGACAAGGATTCAAACTAACAGTGTTAGTGGCCTCAGTTCAAGGCACATTTAATACATGTCCGTAGGTAACATTGAATTCTCTAGTTGAGAGTTAAGAGGTTTCTGCATTGTATTGGTTCTTGATTGTTATGACCATTGGGGATACGCCATGCACACATATTCACATGGCCCATGTACCCAAGGAATCCATTTTCCATTACTCTATGATACAAGAGTCACTTGGGTGACTAATTGATGACACACGCCTCCTATGTCCGACCACAGGATCGTTCAATCAGTTCATGAGCTGAAGCGGCTCATTTGGATTCCCTACTGGAATCTCTATTAAAATCCTGATCCACAGGTCCTTATTTCCCTGTCACGGCCTCTGCACACACCTATGACTTTTCCCCAATTGATAATTTCGGGTTTCGGGGTTTCGTGATCCCTGATGTCAAGAGTTCCCTATCTTCTTGAATCCCCGATCTCCGATGAGCCAATTCACCAATACGCGCCTTTACGTGTTAGCCCTCCTGGCTAAACTCCTGGCCCACGTGACCACTATCTCACAAGACCACATCCTTATCTCCTATTGGGGTTTCAGACTTTCTAATACCGAAATGCATAAACCTCGTGTCATCAGGATTCCTGATTCTCCGAATCCTGATTTCCCGATGTGACTTTTCTATCGGGACCTTTTCCGAAGGCTTCGATCACTGCCACACGTCCCCTCAAGATGGACGGTCCTGATTAAATCTCAGGATTTCACGACATCAAATGCCGGACTATCTCGTTATCTTAATCCTTCGATCTCCAAAATGCCGATGGGCTCCCGATCTCGCCTACGTGTCCCAACTGATGGACAACTCAGATCGTTCCTGGGACTTTTACCATGGAGATTCTCGATATCCTGCCATCGTGATTCTTGATTTCATGAATGCCGATGACAACACCTCTCGTCGGGACTTTCACCCTCCTGTTCATGAAGGTAAACCTCGTGCAGGTCCTATCAGATGCGATGGCTGACGGACAATTGGACCAAGATCCAACGGTCCAGATCCGTTCTTCTCGTGCGCTCACTCAAGAGACTAAACTCCGCGCGTCTTCAACCGATCCAACGGTTGACAGGTATCTGAGTGAGATACACTAACTGATGATCTCCTCTTCTATGTGCTCACTCTGATGCTCCTTGGACGTGAAATCTTCAACGATCCAGATTTCTTCGACTGACTCAATGGTCGACGTTGCTACTCCTGAGCTTTGGCGCCTTCTTCCTGCACTTGGAAGAATTCCAAATTCTCAAAGGCCTCAACCTTTGCCTTTTCTCTACGAGCTCCATGATCGAGAGTTCTTGCCTGCGCGTATATGAAAATGTTGGCCCTCCTGAGATTTTCCTTTGAATCCTCAAGGGATTCTGTGACTTATGCGCCTCTGCAGAGTCTTCATGCACATAAAGTGATATCTCTCCTGAGCTTCTCAAATACTCAGGCCTCTAAGGAAATAAATCCTTCTTCCTTTCTCCTGTAGATGGAGAAGTTGGATGCCTCCTGGCTATCCTTCACTCAAGAAACCTTTTGCTGAATCCTTCAGGGTGTTCAACAACCCTGCTAAGATCCTTCTCCTTGGATTCTTCTTCCTTAATACATAACTCAACAGAGTTTTCTTCTCCTGTGTCTTCTTGCACACTGTCTCAATTCCCACCTGGCAGAGTGTCTTCTCCTAGAACTTCCAGTAGTTCCGTCTCCTTCTGTGCACCCTATGCGACTGCTCAATACCCACTTGGCAGAGCTCTCAGAATCCTCAATGATTCTGGTTCTCCTTGAACTCATAGCAGAGTTCTTTTCGATGCACCACTGTGCATATGCTTAATGCCCACTTGGCAGAGCTTCACAGAACTCCTCAGAGATTCTGTCTGCAACTGTGTTTTCTCCCACAGCCTAGCCTCCAAGGTGTTCAACAACCTTGAGGTCTTCACTGAGTTGATGATTTCAGTTGTGTGCCCTCCTGGCACGTCTTTGTCTGAATCCGCAGAGTTCAGATATGCAGCCTCTATGCATGGCTATCAGAACCTGCAGTGTTCTGTCACACCCTCCTGGTATGAAGCCTCAAAGACCTCTCAAGCCTGAAATCAAGAAATCCTACAATTGAAAACCTACAACATACATCTACAACATAAAAGAACACTCACAGACATTCATTTAACACAAAATACATGCAGGAAAAACTGCTATTTGTATTAATATGGAAAACGCCTATATTTACAAGGTGTTCCTGAGCACGACCTGTAACAAAGTCTCGACTCCTTCTCTTTTACTCTCCTCTCTCACAACTCTCTCTCAAATGAAATACTCTATTGATCTTTTGCATGAGGGGGCTCTTAGAGATCTTCCCTCCAATCTACCTACCCTATTCAATTACATTGAATGGGCTGTCTAGTCCAACATCGGATCTAGATATCATCCTTACAAACATTAAAGGCCTTCTTATCTACAGCCTGTGCAAAGGCACAACTTGACAACTCAAAAACTTAAACATTAAATTACATTCAATTCAATTTTTAAATGTGGACTGCGCCTCTCCTTAACACACGACTTGAATTCGCTGATGTGGCTGGCTGGATGGATGGCTGGCGTGGAGAGATGCTGCTACATCATAATCCTCAGCTGCAAAATTCATGAGCTCCTGCTCATGAGATTCCCATCTCAGCTGTGGGAATCCTCCTGGATCCTAAATCATCCTTTGGAGCTGTTCATCTGCTCTGTCTCCTTGTGGCCGCTGCTTCTTCTGCGCTGCTTCTTCCTTCTCTCTGCTCAGCCTCTCCTTGCTGACATTTTCCGCTGACCCTAACATTAGCTCTCTGATCATGTCGATCACTTCATCCAGCTGCTCCAATGGCTGGCCCTGTTCATGCAGTCTCCTCAGCTGCAAAAGTTTTCGCCACATGAGCATATCATCATGATCTCCCATGCCTTCTTCATCAGCTTCCAACTTCACCCGTTGGATGTGCACACCCTGCACTTTCACCCTTCTCTCAAGGGCTTCAATTTGTTCATACAGATCAGCTAAACTAACACTGCCTGTTTCTTCTTCTTCCTCTTCTGCAAACTCCCAGGTTGCAGTCTTTTCAGTCTCCTGGCTGAAAAGATTAAGCCATTCCTCGGAATGCTCATCATTCTCTTCTGTTTCTTCTTTCAGCTTCAGCGCTATAGCTTCCTCAAATTCCTGGCTGAATGTATTGAGACATTCCTTAGAATGCTCATTTTCCTCTTCTTCTGCTTGGGCAGCTTCCAAAGTCTGCTCCAATTCCTCTTCCCTGACAGTCTCAGTTGACTGTTCTGCTGCTGTTGCTGCTTCATCTACAACACAGACTTCTACCTCCTCTGAGCTAAGTGGTAGGGGTATTTAAATTCCCCCAATCATCATAAGATTTCTCATATCTTCCTCCTTTGTCAGCATCACCTGCTGTTCCAAAATCATCTCTGAATTTATGAGACCCTCCGATAGTCTCATCTGTTCATCCCTGCCCAACTGGAAATATGGTATCTATTCACTGTCCTCCTGGTAGATTATGAGATCAACTAATCCCATCTTTATCAACACCCCTTGCTGAATTGAACTCACCTCGAAGTCCATGAGACTTTCAGATAGTCTAGAATTCTCATCTCTGCCCACCTGGCAATTTGAGATGCTTCCACTACCCTCCTGGCAGTCTTCGAGATCCCGCATCGACCTCATTTCATTGCCCAGCTGGCAATGTGAATTTCCTTGGCTGTCCTCCTGACATTCCGTGAGATCCCGCAGTGATGTGAACTCTTTGCCCTCTTGGAAACTTGGAATTTCCTATCTGCCCTCCTGGCAGTTCTTGAGATCTCCAGCTAATCCCATTTCATTCTCTTCACTAAGAATTCTCCCAGTCTCTGGTTCACATATCTGAACCATTTCCTCAGGTCCGTCGAGGTTTTCAGTATGCCTCAACCATCCTTTTAACAACTTACACTGTCTTCTAGCCATCAACTCTCTGACTGGCCATTTTACCTTTGGCTTCATCATGGGCCATTCATATACCCATCTCGGCTTGGTACTCTGCTGCATCCGCAGTTCAAGCTCTTCTATTCTTGCCTTGATGTCAACAAGTTCTTTCCCCCTTTCGACTGTACTCATCAGCTCCGGGTTTTTCCTCTCAGCATACCCACGACCTTCAGTAGCCATGTTGCTGTCTCTATCTGCCCTAGCGACAAACCTATTGCTGTCACTCTACACCCCGAGTGTTTTCAGCTTCATCCTACAGTCACTCTTGACTGTCTCCCAGATTGCTGCCTACCCACGAACAATCACCACAGAGTCTCCAATGCTCTGTCTTTCTTTACCTTCTCACTTCACCTGAAATATACAGATGAAATCAAGCTCTGATACCAAACTGAAGTGTATCAGAGTGCTCTTTACCTCTTATGCCTCCCTTGTCTGAAATATACAGACAAGAATTAGGCTCTGATACCAAACTGACGTGTATCAGAGTGCTCTTTACCTCTTATGCCTTCCTCGCCTGAAATATACAGACAAGAATCAGGCTCTGATACCAAAATGATGACACACGCCTCCTACGTCTGCCCACAGGATCGTTTAATCAATTCATGAGCCGAAGCGGCTCATTTGGATTCCCTGTTGGAATCTCTATTAAAATCCCAATCCACAGGTCCTTATTTCCCTGTCACGGCCTCTGCACGCGCCTATGTCTTTTCCCTGATTGATAATTTCAGGTTTCGGGGTTTTGTGATCCCCGATGTCAAGAGTTCCCTGTCCTCTTGAATCCCCGATCTCCGATGAACCAATTTTCCGATACACACCTTTACGTGTTATCCCTCCTGGCTAAACTCCTGGCCCACGTGACCACTATCTCACAAGACCGCAACCTTATCTCCTATCAGGGTTTCAGACTTTCTGATGATGAAATGCATAAACCTCATGTCATCAGGATTCCCGATTCTCTGAATCCCGATTTCCCGATGTGACTTTTCTATCGGGACCTTTTTCGAAGGCTTCGATCACTGCCACGCGTCCCCTCAAGATGGACGGTCCTGATTAACTCTCGGGATTTCATGACATCAAATGCCGAAATGTCTCGACATCTTACTCCTTCGATCTTTGAAATGCCGATGGGCTCCCAATCTCACCTACGTGTCCCAACTTATGGATGACTCAGATCGTTCCCGGGACTTTTACCATGGATATTCCCGATCTCCTGCCATCGTGATTCCCGATTTCACGATTGCCGATATGCCGATGACCACGCCTCTCGTCGGGACTTTCACCCTCCTATTCATGAAGGTAAACCTCATGCAGGTCCTGTCAGATCCAATGACCGATGGGAAATTGGACCAAGATCCAATGGTCCATATTCGTTCTTCCTGTATGCTCACTCCAGAGACTAAAATTTTCATGTCTTCAACCGATCCAATGACTGACGGGTATCTGAGTGAGATCCATCGACTGACGATCTCCTCTTCTGTGCGCTCACTCTGATGTTCCCTGGATGTGAAATATTCAACGATCTAGATCTCTTTGGATGACTCAATGACCAGTGTTTCTACTCCTAACCTTTGGCGCTTTCTTCCTACACTTGGAAGAATTCCAAATTCTCAAAGGCCTCAACCTTTGCCTTTTCTCTATGAGCTCCACGATTGAGAGTTCTCGCCTGCGCGTATATGAAAACGCTGGCCCTCATGAGCTTTTCCTTTGAATCCTCAAGGGATTCTGTGACTTATGCGCCTTTGAAGAGTCTTCATGCACACAAAGTGCTATCTCTCATGAGCTTCTCAAATACTCAGACCTCTAAGGAAATAAATCCTTCTTCCTTTCTCCTGCAGATGGAGAATTGCCGATATCTCGATTAGCTGCTCTCGTTAGAACTTTCACCTCGGCTTTCCACGAAGTCTTATCCTTCATGCCATTCTTGACAGATCTAACGACTGTCGAGTTCTCCACTCAAGATCTGATGGACCAGATCCGTCGTTCTTGTGCGCTCCTCCTGCTCTCTCCTGGAAATGGGAAATCCGACGGTCCAGAATCTATCGACTCATTCGATGGCCGATATTTCTCCTCCCGAGATTTGGCGCTTTCCTTCTCAGACTTGGAAGGATTTTCCAAGTTTCTCAAAGGCCTCAACCTTTGTTATGTCTCCTCTGTGAGCTCCACAATTTGAGTCCTCGCCTGCGCTCTCCACGATGCTATTCCTCCTGAGATTTTCTCCTTGAATCCCCAAGGGATTATTTGACTTCTATGCCTCTGCAAAGTCTTCACACACACACAGTGCTGTCCCTCCTGAGCTTCTCAAACACTCAGTTCTCTAAGGAAATAAATCCTTCTTCTTTCTCCCACAGATGCAGAAATTGGATGCCCTCCTGGCTATCCTTCTACTCAAGCAACCTCTTGCTGAGTCTACAGGGTGTTCAAAAACCCTGTGAAGATCCCTCAGTGGATTCTTCCTTCAGTTACAGAACTCAAAGAGTTCTCTTCTCTTCCCTGTGCCTATCTGCACCCTGTCTCAATGCCCACCTGGCAGAGTATCTTTTCACAGAACATCCAACAGTTCTATCCTCTATGCACTCCTTGCACCTTCTCAATGCCCACCTGGCAGAGATCTCAGAATCCTCAGTGATTCTGGTTCTCCTTGAACTCACAACAGAGTTCTTTTCAATGCACCATTGTGCATATGCTCAATTCCCACTTGGCAGAGCTTCACAGAACTCCTCAGAGATTCTGTCTGCAACTGTGTTTTCTCCCACAGCCTAGCCTCCAAGGTGTTCAACAACCTTGAGGTCTTCACTGAGTTGATGATTTCAGTTGTGTGCCCTCCTGGCATGTCTTTGTCTGAATCCGCAGAGTTCAGATATGCAGCCTCTATGCATGGCTATCAGAACCTGCAGTGTTTTGTCACACCCTCCTGGTATGAAGCCTCATAGACCTCTCAAGCCTAAAATCAAGAACTTCTCCAATTGCAAACCTACAACATACATCTACAGCATAAAAGAACACTCACAGACATTCATTTAACACAAAATACATGCAAGAAAAAATGTTGTTTGTATAAATATGGCAAACTCCTGTATTTACAAGGTGTTCCTGAGCACGACCTGTAACAAAGTATCGGCTCCTTCTCTTCTTCTCTCCTCTCTCACAACTCTCTCTCAAATGAGATACTCTATTGATATTTTGCATGAGGGGGCTCTTAGAGCGCTTCCCTCCAAATCTACCTACCCTATTCAATTACATTGAATGGGCTGTCTAGTCCAACATCAGATCTAGATCTCAGCCTTACAAACATTAAAGGCCTGCGCAAAGGCACAACTTCACAGCTCAACAACTTAAACATTAAATTACATTCAATTCAAGTTTTAAATGAGGACTGTGCCTCTCTTTAACACACGACTTGAATTCACTGACGTGGTTGGCTGGCTGACGTGGAGAGATGCTCCTGCATCACTAATGTTCCATTTCTCCTTTGGCTATTGTGAATTTTCGTAAAATCATCCTTTGTTAACCTCTGCAACACTGCTTTGCATGTAACCACTAGAGACAAGGGGGTTCTTGCTTTGTGCAAGGCAAGAAAAAATTACACATCCGACAGGTTTCCTTCTTTACCAGGTATGTTCACAAAAACTCCATTGCTTCAATTAATTGTAGAATGTGTGGAAGGCTCTGTCGTATTTTAAGTTTGTCACTGTAACTAGTTTCTTTATGGTTTCTATTTGGGGACCTTCCTTCTTGCTAGTCTTAACTTTCTGAAATATTTCCATCCATGCTTTGGATAAAATACGTAATTTCTAACTCATGATGTCTTACGTCTTTTTCTCTCCGGTGAGGTTAATGATCCGCTACTCAAAGATTTCATTAACTTGTAAGTCATTTTACACAGGCGGTTTTTTTAGTTTCTTGATTCAGGGATAGTAACGAAATGTTGTTAGGGTTCTATCAACAAGCACATAACCTCAATCGTCTCTTTAACATTTGGACTTGTATTTTTATTTTGAGTCACTCATAGTACCTATCATCGAACTTCCGTAATTAAAACCCTGTTACAGTGACCCTAAAACTCCGCATAAGGCGTCCTGTGTGAGTAACTGAACACTAATTCTCTCTGTGTATTATATTATGTATCTCTTTCATTCATAAGGAAACAAAGAGGCATGGATTCCCGAATCCTTGGTTCTTAAAGTTGAGAAAGTAGCTCCCTGGACTGACTGGGATTCATTTCATTTTGAACCCACAATGTAAAGTTATAAAGAAAAAGCACTTGTGTTTGTAGCGAGAATCTTCTTTCCCATAATGCGCTTAGGCAGTAAGCTGTCCGCGATACCCCTCTATTTAGTTTTCATATAATATATACAGGAAAGTCAAGGCCATGAGACCTCTCTTAATGTGACTAATTTAATTTCTAGGGTTTAAAATTTGGTGTAGAATTTACCCTAAATTCATTGTTCCTGGAATCTGTGGTTAAGATAGGTTCAAAATGTATTTTGGGTTCCGTTTTAATGCTCGGTTCTTGTCCGTGTTTTTTATCATCAATTCATAATTTTGAGCATTATGATACCAGTGTCGCATAACCCTATCTATAATTTAGAGCTGGGAAATAATACCTCTGGGAAATATGCTTTACCCTGTGCAAACTTTATTATTCTGGAAATTCTGTGGTTAACTTGTCTAATTTCACCTTGTTAGTGTAAAAGAATTTTAGGTATCCATAACTTTGTTCTTGAGTGCATTCTTATTTGTCATTAATCTGTAGATTTAGATAATTATGAGGACAATATCTCGCAACCCTATCTGTGATCCAAATTGGGCAATTCTGTGGATCATGTTTTATACTGTGCGTTATTTATAGTTCTGGTTATGCAACATATATATTACATGTTTAAAATGTTCTATCTGCTTGATACATTCTGAGAAATTGATTTAATTCTGTTCGGTTACAAGACTAATGATGGGACCCCTGTTTTCATTGCAAGGGTACCCATCAGTCATTTCAAGATCCACTGCTTCCCTTCGGGCTGTGGATAGTTCGCTTCAGCGACACCGACGGGAAAAAATACACCTGCTCCAACGTCAAGCTAAGTGTTGTTCATGTGTGGAACCTTCACTATTTTAATTTCATGGATTCTTCTTGAACATCACTTTATCTTCAATATTTAAATTTTGTTTACTATTGTCTTAACACTAATTACTAATTCGCAGTTTCCTTGCAGGACTTAAACATTCGCAGTCAACGGATCCAGGACAACACCTTGCTCGAAAAAAGTATTAGAGTTTGGATTCTAGTGTTAGTTTGAAGGGTCAGATTCGATTTTCAAATGGTGCTGGGTCCTTACCTAGGGTACTCTATTTGTAAAGACTTGGATCCAAAGCCTCTGGCTCTACAGATCGTTTATCATCTTATTGTAAAATAAGCACATAGATTTTTCTACAACCCAAATGAATACGATTACATATTAAGTAGTCTCCGTAATATGTATTATATAACATTGAAACTTCGTTTATGGTTTTACTGTGGTAAAGACGAACTGTAAATTATTTATTCTTTTGGTACAGTCTTATCAATGGACGTTTACTTGAAATTCACGTGGTCCAAGTGTCTATAATCTTTTTGTGTATGAGTATTAAATATATGTGTAGTTCTGAAATTTTGTACAAGCAGCTAT
>JZKD02S0460685.1:923259-934572 GCA_000966675.3 Picea glauca | reverse complement strand
GCTGAGATTGGGATTGTTATGCTGGGAGAGAATAGAGATTGACAGATTGCTGGTGGGAGTTGGGAATCCTCAACAAACTTGAGTGGTAGCTCAGCCTTGGAGGCGAGCTGAGGAGCTAGTTACTCTCTGATTGTGTGTGGCCCCTTTGCGGCTCCGGGGGCTGAGGGGGAAGAAGAGTACCCCTAGCATTTGACTGGGAGGTACCGGTGAGCTCATTGAGGTCAGCAAGCAGGAGCAGGAGCGACAGGAGCAAGGAATCGTCGCGGCAAGAAAATAAGGCAAAGGTGTGTTCCTGAACTGAGTAGGGTAGAATGCATGGTGAGTTACGACTGAGATTATGAGAGTATGATTGTAATTTGTCATTTTCTCGTCCTTAAGCTCTGAAGATTTTTTGTTTCATAAATAGTTCAGTTTAGGGTTACTGTTAAAATCGTTGGGTTAGGATTATTTCATTTTTTTTTCCTATATACAGGTACGGTTTTAGAGCTGGGCAAAATTTGTAGGGGCGTTTTATATATTATTGTGGGTGGATTTTTGACTGTGGGCGTGTGATAATGTACTGTGGGCATTTCGTTTTTTTTAAACTATTGTCTGCTAATTAAAAACTTTTGAAATCAACGCTTCCCTCCCTTTCCACTTGTTGATGCCGGACGACTGCTCCCATAGAGTCGAATCTAATGAGGGCGAGTGACCCTTAATGGTTCTCATGGAATGTTAGATAACGGGTGAACTTCGTTGCAAGGCTCGCTGTTGACTCTAACACTGTCTGCCACATTTTTTGCCAGTGCTGGGCTCATTTTGTTTCTTAAACCTTCGTCCTATCATACCTAGACTGAACATTCTAGCGATACCGTTGTTTTCTTTCTGGTGAACTCGTCCTGGTCCTTAGAACGAAGGGTGTTGGCCTTGCGTTTGCCTCATTGTAACCACCTTTAATCAAAAAATCGTGCTTCCTTCACCTGCACGAATTCCCTGGCAGTAGTAACAGAATGTCTCGGTCTGAGCTCGTTACACCTTGCAGTTGGGTTAAAATTTGAGTAATTCCGCCGTTGCCTCTACCAGCATGAGCACCCTTCAGTTTGCATGATTATCTTTCATTAAACTTGATTAACTCTACAACAGACCTGGGGGATTACAACTGTCCTACGTTTTTATTGATCTGCTCCTTCCGAAAGTCTGGACCCCTTTTTATTGAATTTAAATGAGTTAGGGTTGAAGCTTTGTTTTTTTTTTTTAAATGAGTTCGTACTCCTGAGATATGGCTTTTACTGTGTTTCGTTACTCTTTAACCCTTCACAATGACTTCGTTTTTGAAGCTATGCACAGGCTGTACCTTTCGTTTTTTTTCTCCTGAAAGATGAGACCATTGACTTGATTTGTAACGGAACAGATCCCTGCGCTACTGTATTAGATCTTTTTGTCTCTGCACTTTGGTGCGTCGGCCACTATTACATTGCTCCCATCCTAATTTTTGGATATTTATCCAGTATTGTAAACGATCTTATCCACCATATAATATCAAGAAAAATTTTTAATATGAAAAGAAAAAAAAAAACCCTTCACAACGACTTATAGTTATACGCTTTAAATCTTGGCTCAACTACACCCTTCAAGGCGAGTTAATAAATAAAAAGCTATGGCAGAGTGTATTCAGTTGAATTAATTTTGATGATAAGCAGTGAATAATTTAATTGAACGTGGTAATGAGAGGTCCCTTGATTTTTATTCTCAGCGGTTAGCATCTTCTCAAACTCTACAGGAATTTTCTTTTTTTACTGTCAAATTGCCGCCAGCCAGTCATTTCCTCGTTTTGTTAAATCACTGTTCATTATTCCTGCGCCCTAGGTCATAAATTTTCACTGCCAATTACTGACAGATAGCCATATGCCTCTTCAAGATAAATCGCTGCTATTTAGCATTGTCCCAGGGTCATTAATTTTTACTGCCAAGTTTATTGCGAGATCATCACATTCCTCGTTATGGTAAATCGTTGTTATCCATCATTCCTTCCTGGGTCAATTAGATTTTACTGCCAGACTGTTAGTTACCCCACTGGTATAACCAATAATTCGCAGGGTGTTTTAAGCTGTCTCAAAAAGTCGATAATCATGCTGTCCACTTAAGCTTGGGGTTATTTTCGTTGAATTCTTGGGGGTCATGGCGCTGGTCGATTTACCTGCCTGTTAAAGTGATTTATTTCACTATTGGCTCTACCACAGTTTAGGTTTTGGAACAAATTAGGGTTTTACTTACTTTGGCTTTTGCTATTTGCAATATTAATAATTTAGTTGAAATGTCAATGTGTTTTAATTAAAATGTTATGCGGGAAGAATTGCAATGATAAGTCATTGTTTAATTGCAATAATAATTGTTTTATGCGTTGATGCAGTAATGATTATTAATTCGATGCAGTAATATTTGTTTTATGCCTTGGTATTCTCATTAAAATTGCAGTAGTAGGATTGTTAAATTGCTGGCGCAATGATGTTGGGGATACTCAAAACTAATAATTGTTTTATTGCCTTGATA
The DNA here is from genome assembly GCA_000966675.3 of Picea glauca. Taxonomy (NCBI): domain Eukaryota; kingdom Viridiplantae; phylum Streptophyta; class Pinopsida; order Pinales; family Pinaceae; genus Picea; species Picea glauca. The sequence goes on along the minus strand of JZKD02S0460685.1, from coordinate 932,043 downwards.
TACTCGACTAATTTGCATTAATAGGGTTGTTAATTTAGGCAATGATGATGTGGATTCACAAAAATTAATACTTGTTTAAATTGCCTTGTTATTACTTGCTTAACTGTAATAATGATAGGTTGTTTAATTTTCAAGATTAATAAGGATGGTGGATTCTTTAATTGCCTTGGTGTTACTTGTCTAATTGCAATAATAAGGTTTGTTCACCTTGCAAGGTCAATTAATTTTTACGGTCAACTCACTGCCAGATTGTTATTTACCTCATTGTTATAAATTTTATTTGGGTCATTTCAATTTTACTGCCAGTTTAGTAAGCGAAGGAAGAAGAAAAATATGTTAGGCTAGTATGAAAGAATACCCATCATAATACCCTATGATTCCAGGTTATGACTAGTTAGACTAACGCTTGTATTATTGTATGAAATATTTTATTGTTTTATAAAGAGGTTTAGGCAATGAAACAGTTACATTAGTGAGAAAGTGAATGCTGATCTTTAGTGTTGTTTGTTTTAAAATGAAGAAAATGTAATGAGCATTTGAATGGTGTTATTAGATCAGGGAATGATTGAGGTGATGCTAGGCTAAAGTTAATGCTTATGTTTTATGCTATTGTTTAAAGTAATGAGAACATGATGAATATTTAATGGTTATGTTAACCATGTATTGAATCCTGGTGCAATGAGTTTATGGAACTTAAGGTCTACACTAATGTTGTATTGGATATTTATGCTAACAATTATATGGATTAAGGATTATGCTATTAGTTATCGTGAACCCGTGTTAAGGAATCAAGGTTCTTGGAACTAATGTTTATGCAATTGGTGTGGAATGGTTATGTTATGCTAAGATTAGGTAGTTCCGTTTTGTTTATGCGATAAATTATACACGTCATGATGTTGTTAATTTAAGTTGGAAGTTAATTTAAGGTATGCTCCTTAATTATAATGTTGATGTTATTCCAAGGTTGCAAGGTCATTGTAATGATAGGTATTTGACACCGACGGTAAATTAATGTTGTCGTATTAGGCATGGAGAATTTCCATTAAGTACATTGTTGATAAGGGGTAAATGTAGTACCTTATTGCATTTTAAAATGAGAATCTAAGATGGTTTTGACGATTTGATAGGTAATGGTATCTCGTCGAACTTAGAATTTAAACGGAGCCTTGGGTCTGTAACTAATATTAGTGAGTCTTAGATAAATGCCCTGTCGTCTTAATGATTGGATGCTTATTTAATTATGGCTGCGCATGCATGTATGATTTTCTTGGTGGGGTCGGTAACCATTGTCCCTTGAAGTCAGATTTAGTGCCTGGTCATAATAATGGTTGTGGTGGTCTGAGTCCTTGTCTCATGTTATCCTTAGTAGACGAGGGTTCTCTGTTGTCTATTGATGCGCTGGGTTGTAATAATTGTAGGTTGGACTGCTTGTGTCGGGCGGGAATTAGTCATCTTTAGTAGCCCTAGCATTTATGTCTATACGCTTCCCTGCGTCAAGAATCCAGTGCCGTATCAAGAGTCCTGGGCTGTTTAAAGGCACAGTTCCACTCTTGCGACACACTCTGAGCTGTATAAGTAGTCTCGGGTTGTTTAAAGGCACAGTTCCACTACTACGACTCTACAGTTGGATTCTTCCATTCTGTGGCAATACTGTACCTAACCCTTGGTGTCCCTTTCTGCTTACAGCCGCTAGATGCATGCCTTATGTCCAGGGGTGTTTATTTCTTGTTGTCACTGTGATATGTCAGGTCGTCTTGATGGTGTTCGTCTTACTTGCATCTTGTTAGTCCGAGTGGTGACGTAGAGTCGAGCGGGTTGTTTCTTCTACACGTGCGCACACACTTAACAACAAAAAAAATTTGCACCTGTTGATAGAGTAGTTGTCCTTAACTAGGAGGGTTGTTACATTCTATCTCTCTTCTTGGGGGCATTTCAGGTATTTCGTCTACAAACAAATCTCTAAATTCATGTAAGATGGTAAAATCTTCTAGGCTAGGTTTATTTTCTTTTGCCAACATATTTTTCACTTGGATAGCATAAATATGACAACCTTTAGTCATGTACTTCTTAAACTGCATTGCTGAAATCTGCCTAACTGATACTGGTTTTCGTATGCCTTGTATTGTCCTAACAACGTTGTTTTCATCTCTGTAACTAACTGTTTTTTCATAACAATCCAAAATTGATTTATGCTTCTCTAACCAGTCCATTCCAATAAGTATATCGTAAGACCCTAACGGTAGAATATTAAGATTTAACTTTGTGTTTTGAATATCTAAACGGAATTCATAATCACCAATGAAATCTGTTACTTTTCTTTTTGTTCCTGTTGCTAGTTGTATTAGCCAAGATTTTGTATGCTTTACTTTCCTAAGATTTTTTGAATCCACTACACCAAGAGAAACATAACTCAAAGTAGCTCCGGGATCAATTAAAACAAAAATACGATTATTATTAACTTTACCTTCAACTTCCACTACAGTGGATTGGTGATTAGCTTGTCGGCCATCTACAACTGCATTGATTCTTTATAAGATTATGCCCACATCTCCCACTGTAGAGGCCTCTTGCAGGTTGTGAACCATGGTCCTTGTTGCATAAGTTAAACACAGACAGTTCCTCCTTAAGTGAGGTTCTCTACATTCCCAACATTTTAATGGTTCTATTGGGCTATCCCCAAACTTCTTGGTTCCCAGATTAAATGGTCTACCTCCCCCTTGGGTGTTTTGGTTATTGGAGTGGAAATATTTCCTTGGGAATTTATTTGCTGCATTCTGGAAAGGGGCTGGTTGATATCCCTTCTTCTGCTGGTTCATTCTGTCATGTTTCTTGTCTTTCCAAGCCTTGGGAAGTTCAGACTGCTATTTGTATTGATAGTAACACATTCAAGCCTTTCTAAAAACTTCGCTTAAGGTCTTGGGTTTTTCAAACTCGATTTTGTCCTTATAGGACTGTGGTAAGTAGATTAGGAACTGCTAGATGTTTAGTTCGTCTTCCCGGATATAAGGCACAAACCTTAATAATTATAGGAATTTGTTTATCAGGTCATCCATAGTCATTTGACTAAATCTTAGCTCACAAATTCTTTGGTTTTTCTCTCATAATAACTTTCCAATAAATACTATTTCTTGAAATCTGACCATTCCATCTGTTTTTCCTTTAATCCCTTGGCCAACTTTAGGTCCTGCCACCATATACTCACCTTTCCTTTCAGCTTATAAATGGCCATTCTGACCTTCATGTTTCTAGAATAATTGTAGATTTGGAAACACTTTTTTTTATGTCTAGTAACCATGCTTCAACCTCCTCCCCTGTCCTGTATTTCAGTGAAAGGTGGATGGTTTGATTTTCTTAAATTCTCCCTCCAAGTGGTCCACCTGTTTCCTCTTTCTTCCCGTGGCTGTTTTATTTTCTGCTTTCGGTATGCCATCGAAAGAGCTGTTCTCATTTTATTCTTCAAGACCAGAATACTTGGAGGCTCTTTTGGTGACCTCTTCTTCCTTGTCATTGTGTTTTGGGCTCTTATTTGTTACTATGATACACAACAATACTTAATTTATTTCCTGCTGGTCTTTGTGTGCCTTTTTCAGTTTCTCATTGTCTGCCTTGAATGCTTGCAGTTCCACAATAAGGTTCCTCATGGTTTCCACAACCTGGATGGCAGAGCTTCCTTCATTGTTCTGCCTAGGATCTCCAGGAGGTCCTTGATCGTGATTCTCCTCAAGTCTGATATCCTCTTCATTCTGTGCTGCCATTATCACAATAGAAATAAAAAATTTCTATTTGTAACAGTAAGCGTTTTGTTAGTTTTTTCATTAAACAGAAAATAATGTACTAAAAAAACATTTTTGGCCTTGTTTAAGGTCCAAGTGTTGTAACCTTTGCTTTGATACCATATGTAATGTACCCCAAATTTACCAAATAAAAAAAAAATTCACAAGGTGCATTAAAACTCCTTTACTCCATTATACTTGATTTGTTTACAACTAAAAACGTTACTATCGGAATACGACGTGTACTTGTTTGTATTACCAACGACTAAAACAAGGTGATTAACCTTTCCATGAAATTGTGCCTATTACCATTACTCAAAAAATGTGTTACACTTGCCATAACAGGTTAAAGTGTAGCCTCTTCATGAAACTTTGAAATGGTCATGTCCATAAGGTCTATAGTAACTCTAGCCTACATAGTTCTTACCTTTATCAAGGGATCCACAAAAGAATTTCACTAAAGTTCCACCTTTTAAACAAGTCTTGGTACTCTCTACCTCATATATAAATGAAGGAGTACTTCAAATTTTATTACAAACAATCCCATATATTCAAGTCCCCTTTGTCTTTATTATTAAGAACTGTTTAATCAAAAATGTTAGATATAAAAACCAATACCATAAAGTTCCTGTACCCAAGGCCATACAAGGCAATGTAATTTTTTGAGTTTATACAAATGAGATTAACATATGTCTTACTTGAAGGGTTTAAACTTATTCACAATTGTCTACACGGGTCTCCTTGTAACAACTAAACCCTAGTTGTAAGCGCACTCTAACTGTCGCCAGTTCTTCGTTAAGTCCTTTAACATGGTAGTTAGTGGGATTTAACAAACACCAGTTGTAAATATGACAGGGTTTATCGAACGAGGATGTTTAACGATGAGTTTTGGAATCCCATCTGTAAAGACAAGTCATAACCCTAATATTCATTGAATTGCGTGACAACCATTCGATTTGATGACAAGGATTCACACTAACATTGTTAGTGGCCTCGGTTCAAGGCACATTTAATACATGTCCATAGATAACATTGAATTCTTTGGTTGAGAGTTAAGAGGTTTATGCATTGTAATGGTTCTAGATTGTTGTGACCAATGGGGATACGCCATGCGTGCATGTTCACATGGCCCGTTTACCAAAGGAATCCATTCTCCATTACTTTGTGATACGAGAGTCACTTGGGTGACTAATGTTCCATTTCTCCTTTGGCTCTTGTGCATTTTCATAAAATCGTCCTGTGTTAACCTCTACAACACTACTCTGCATGTAACCACTGGCAACAAGGGGGTTCCTACTCTGCGTAAGGCAAGAAAACGTTACACATCTGAATGGTTTCCTCCTTTATCAGGTATGTTCACAAAAACTCCATCGCTTGAGTTAATTGTAGAATGTATGGAAGGGTCTGTCGTATTTTAAGTTTGTCGTTGTAACTAGTTTCTTTACGGTTGTTGGTTGGAGACCTTCCTTCTCGCTAGTCTTAAATTTATGAAATATTTCCATCCATTCTCTGGATAAAATACATAATTTCTAACTCGTGATGGCTTATGGATTTATCTCTCCCGTGAGGGTAATCATTCACTACTCAAAGATTTCATTAACTTGTAAGCCATTTTACACAGGCAGTTTTTTAGTTTCTTGATTCAGGGATAGTACCAAAATGTTGTTAGGGTTCTATCAACAAGTAGATAACCTCAGTCGTCTCTTTAACATTTAGACTTGTATTTTTATTTGGAGTCACTCACAGTACGTATCGCCGAACTTCCGTGATTAAAACCCTGTTACAGTGACTTTAAAACTCCACATAAGGCGTCCTGTGTGAGTAACTGAAAAATAATGCTCTCTGTGTATTATAATATGTATCTCTTGTATTCATAAGGAAATGAGGAGGCGTGAATGCCCGAACCCTTGGTTCTTAAAGTTGAGAAAGTACCTCCCTGAACTGACTGGGATTCATTTCGTTTTGAACCCACAACGTAAAGTTATAAAGGAAAAGCACTTGTGTTTGTAGCGAGACTCTTATTTCCCATAATGTGCACAGGTAGTAACCTGTCTGCAGTACCCCTCTATTTAGTTTTTGTATAATCTATACAAAAAATTCAAGGTCATGAGACCTCTCTTGATGTGAATAATTTAATTTCCAGTTTTTTAATTTTGGTGTAGAATTTACCCTAAATTCACTGTCCTGGAATCTATGTTTAAGATAGGTTCAAAATATATTTTGGGTTTCGTTTTAATGCTCTGTTCTTGCCTGTTTTTTTTATCATCAATTCGTAAGTTTGAGCATTATGATACCAGTGTCTCATAACCCTATCTGTAATTTTGAGCTGTGAAATAATACCTCTGGGAAATATGCTTTACCATGTGCAAACTTTATTATTCTAGAAATTCCGTGGTTAACTTGTATAATTTCACTTTGTTAGCGTAAACGAATTTTAGGTATCCATAACTCTATTCTTGAGTGCATTCTTATTTGTTATTAATCTGTAGTTTTAGATAATGATGAGGATAGTATCTTGCAACCCTATCTGTGATCTGAATTGGGCAATTCTGTGGATCATGTTTTATACTGTGTGTTCTTTATAGTTCCGGTTATGCAACATATATATTATATGTTTAAAATGTTCTATCTACTTGATACATTCTGAGCAATTGATTTAATTTCGTTCGGTTACAAGATTAATAATGGGACCCTTGTTTTCATTGCGAGGGTACCCATCAGTCATTTCAATATCCACTCCTCCCCTTCAGACTATGGATAGTTCGCTTCAACGACACTGACGAGAAAAAATACAGCTGCGCCAACCTCAAGCTAAGTGTTGTTCCTGCGTGGAACCTTCACTATTTTAATTTCATGGATTCTTCCTGAAGATTACTTTATCTTCAATATTTGAATTCCGTTGACTGTTGTCTTAACACTAATTACTAATTCTCGGTTTCCTTGCAGGACTTAAACATTCGCAGTCAATGGATCCAGGACAAAGCCTTGCTTGAAAAAGGTATTCGAGTTCTGATTCTAGTGTTAGTCTGAAGGTTTAGATTCCATTTTCAAATGGTATTGGGTCCTTACCCAGGGTACTCTGTTTGTAAAGACTTGGATCCAAAGCCTCTGGCTATACAGATTGTTTATCATCTTATTGTAAAATAAACACATAGATTGTTCTACAACCCAAACGAATACGATTACATATTGAGTAGTCTCTATAATATGTATTATATAACATTGAAACTTCATTTATGGTTTTATTGTGGTAAAGATGAACTGTAAATTATTTATGCTTTTGGTACAGTCTTATCAATGGACGTTTACTTGAAATTCACATGGTCCAAGTGTCTATAATCTTTCTATGTATGAGTATTAAATGTATGTGTAGTTCTAAAATTTTGTACAAGAAACTACATATATATAGATATATTTTTATTCTTGTCTTCGTTTCCAGAATTTCGTTTGGCTTTTACCATAGACCAATATTCCTTAAGGTAAAATCCTATACTTATATATATAAATATCTGCATACCCAGTAACGATTATAATTTCCATGCAATAATTCATTTTATTTAGCTTTCCTGCATATCCTATGTATACACATAAATAGAGAATTCAACTTCATTAACAACTAACATCCACCATAGATTTTTTAACTCTACTTAAAGAATAAAATCAAACTGTAAAGGCTTATTATACAATTCATTTTATTCTACCAGCTATTCATCAATAAAACAATTCAACAAGAAAATAAGTAGATGTACATATCTGAACAAAGCGTTGGGACAACAAATGGAACAACTAAGTTCCACCGAACCATAGAACAGAACAACCAAACTATTGGCTTTGTTCACCCCTAGCTTGACCATGAAGCCATAAGGGCGAACTCCAATGCTCCTCTCTCACTATATTCCTCTTTCAGATCAGAATTCCCCTTGCCTCACACTCAGAACAATGCTCATAAAAACAAGTGATATCCTTTCTCCAACATACTAAGCAACGTCCTGCCTCCTCCCATATGCTGTATATGCAAAAAACATCTAGTACCTAGGTATTTCCCCCCCTTGGGAATTTCCACAGCTTTACAAATCCTTGATTTTCAGGGGTTGACAATGGCCAAATTCCTCATTTTCCACTTGTAAAATTCATCCCTGAGGTAGTTCAAGCATGTTCCCCACTCATGGAGTCATGGTAATCTTATTTCAACCTGGCTGTTCCATTTGTCCTTCAACAATTAATATAAAAATATTTGTCTCTTACAAGTGTCATAGTCAAAGAGTTGGTTGAGAAAATCCAATATTTTCCCAACAGTCACAATAATTAATTACAAATAATCAAATTCCAAATTCGAATTTACCAAAAACAGAACTAAATTCCCAAGTGCATACAGACTTTAATAATTAATTATTTTTGGGGATATTACATAAACAACACTGAAATCGTGAAATATTATTTGATGCGATGCACATAACAAAATATGAGGCTATTAGAACATTTTGATGATAATGGTTTTATATATGATAGATGATCCATTGTATTGAAAGGATATTTTTTTCAAGAAGCCCATCAAACCGATACTCATGTTCACTTTCAAGACTACTAGTCAGATGTCACAAGTTGTCAATATAGTCATTTGGTATGTGCAACGCACATAAAGTTAATATAAGTTCAATAAAAACAAAAACAAAAGTTAGAAAATGGAAAATGTCCAAAGTCGATCATGAACGAATAATTGAAGATGGAATACCATTACTATTTTTTTAAATGTAAGTGACACATGTACATTCCAGAATTTTTTATTTTTCATTGAAAGTATATGTATTTATGAATATCTAGGATTCTAGAATCATTTCCAGTTTAGTTTACTTTCATAGTCCATTCAATTAAGAAAAATTGTATTTCCCATGAATTATAAAGTTCATCAAATCTTATTTACAATTTCAGGGAAGAACATATAGATTGTATCTAGGGAACCTAAATTGACCTATACTTTGGATGATTATAATTTAATCTTACAAATTATCCA
>JZKD02S0460685.1:894671-910520 GCA_000966675.3 Picea glauca | reverse complement strand
TTTTTTAACTCAAAATTTAAATTTCCTAAAAATTTAAACTTTAAACATAATTTAAATTATAAATCCTGTAATGGTCATAGTGTAACACATAGCCTTTACTAAGCTAAGGGACATGTTAATATTCATCCCTATCCATGTACATGTAAAGGATCGAATTCATGCCTGTCACAGTACATGGACAGAGCCGAATAAGGTCCTGTCAACAATCTAAAAATAAATTCTAAATTCTAATTTTTAACTAGAAATTAAAATTTCCTAATCTAAATGTACCTGGACCGAACGCCCTCAACTCCAATGTCCGCCCGCCTGTAGCTCCAACGTCCACCCGCCCACTACTCCAACATCCACAAGACCGCTCGTCCGCTCATCCACAACAACGACTTGCAACACCAAGCACCAAACGGTATCACCAAAACCAAACTGTATGAACTAACTAACAATTCACAAAAACTATAGCAGGTGCGATGTGCAGGTAATATATAAACCGTTTGTCGGCCGAAAGATTCTTTTTCGACCATAATATATTTCAGCTGAAAATATGTTACCAGATGAAAAATATCTGTTCGACTAAAATAGTACATGAAAATCGAGGGCATTGTCATGGTACCGTTCTATTTGACATCCAAAGGTTCAACAGAAACATGTTTCGGCTGAAAAAATAGGACTTTCGACTGAAAAAAATATTAGTTCGGCTAAAAAAATGTTGTTCGGAATTTTGGAGACCCGATTCTCAGGAAAGTGTTACCCACATTCATGAATTCACCCTTATCTCAAAATCATATTCTCTCAAGAAGGCTAACCACCTTGCCTGTCGAGCGTTGATATTTTGTTTATCAAATAGGTACTTTAAAGCGATTTTGTCTGACATTAATAGGAATTTTCATCCTATAAAATAATTTCACCACATATTTAGTGCATATATTATTGTGACTAACTCTAAATCGTGTGTTACATGATGTATTTCATGTTCCTTAAGATTTCTAGATTTGTAAGAAATTACATGATTATCTTGCATTAATATTCCTCCCAGTCCTTCAATTCATGTATCTGTGCATAAAACAAAGTCCTTGTATGTATCTTCTATTTTTAGTATGGGAGCTATTGTTAGGATATTTTTTAATTTTTCAAAACTTTCTTGGCATTTTTCAGACCATATAAATTTTGTTCCTTTCTTTTGTAGGGATGTTATAGGATAATAAATCTTTGAAATACCTTCAATAAACTTTCAATAATAACATGCTATACCCATAAATGACCCGATGTCCGAAACATCCTTTGGGATTGGCCATTCCATACTGGTTTTTATTTTCTTAGGATCCACAACTATTCCTTCTTTGGAAACTATGTGCCCTAAATATTGAATTTTATCCTTGTAAAAATCACATTTATTAAATTTAACATATAGTTTTTGTTCTCTCAATTTTTGTAGAACTATTCTTAAGTGTTCTTCATGATCTTGTTCATTCCTTGAGTAAATTAGTACGTCGTCGATAAAGACAATTACAAATTTATCTAAGTATTTACTTACGATACTATCCATTAAACACATGAATGAGGATGGGGAATTTTTTAACCCAAAGGGTATTAATACAAAATCTTAATGCCCATATCTCGTTCTAAATGTTGTTTTGTATATATCTTCATCTTTAATTCTTACTTGATCATATCTTTATTGTAAATCAATTTTTGAAAAGACCGTTGCCCCATGCACTTGATTGAATAGATCATCGATGTAGGGTAAATGATATCAGTTTTTAATTGTCATTTTGTTAATTTGTTGATAGTTTATACATAGTCGTAAGGTTCCATCTTTCTTCCTGATAAATAATATCGATGCTCCCCAAGGAGATACACTTGGTAGAATATAAGTTTTGTCTAATAACTCTTGAGGCTGATATTTTAATTCATTAAGTTCCAAGATATTCATTTGATATGGAGCCTTTGAAGATGACACCTCTCCTGGTAATAAGTCTATGGAGAAATACATATCTCTCTTAGGAGGTAATCCAAGAATTTCTTGAAATACATCTTGAAATTCTTGCAACATAGGGAAATTTTCTATATCCTTTTTACTTTCTTATTTTTCATTATCTATTACATGAAAAACTAATACTTTGCATCCCTTACAAACACATATTTTCTTATGGTAAAAACCTTGTTGGTCTCCCTAGGGGGGCCCCTTGTCGCGACCTTTCCTACTTAACCTAAGTTGGTGAATCATATAACTAATTGAATGTTATCCTTGCAAGTATAAATGACTTGACCCGACCATTCATACTTGGGAAGTTAAATCATAATGAGTAATTTGATAATTATATTGTCTTTACATTTGGCGGTCAACGTTAATCATATTTGGAGGTTAAAACATGGCTTAATCATGTTTGAGAGTAATTGCAGGGTGGTTGGAAGTTAATAAGTTTGGTTTGAACATACCCTGTATTCATAAATGATGTCTATCCGTAACTGTATGTGGCATTTCTTCCATGCACCAAGTGTAAATTATCCAAACAAGATTCGAGAGGGTAAGTCCCAACCACTCTGTGCGATTTTTGATCTTTCATTCCATTGTTTATCAATATTCCAAAGGAAGATTGATTTTCCTTTCTGGTTCAACTATATGGCACCAGGGTTTTCGTTTCTTAGTCCTCTAGTTCTCTTCACTAGGTGAATGGGGTTCTTATGTCACCCAAAAATTCTGTGTTCAACTATCTTTATTGTTGTTATTCCTTTCACTCTGGTTTGCTTTGTCGTCGTAGAATCTTGTCATGGCCTTGTTTAGAAATTCTATCCCTATACTGTTATTAGTCCCATTTATACTTTGTCAAGGGTTGTAGCTTGAAGAAAATCCTAAAGTCCTACACACATTTTTTTTCCTCTGTATGTCATAACCTTAACTTTGGTTTTGGTTTGGAAAACAATGTTGAGAATTTTGGTAAGGTTGTGTGCTTTGGTTCTTATTTCATTCATTTTTTTTCTTTTTGTATTTCTCTGCTGTGATAAAATTATTTGGATGCTTGAATAATGATGGGCCCTTGTTTTCTTTTTGAGGGTACCCATCAAAATGATAAAATGTCTTTGGTTGATAGAGGGTTGCTTCTACAGGAAACCCATCTCGGGTTCTATTTTCTTCTGGTAAGAAAATCATACCTTAACTTTTTGTCAATCTTATACAAGTTTAGGTTTTCCTTCAATGATGTATTAATGGTTTATTGCAGGTATTTTTTGATCAGGATGGATGGGTTTTTACTCCAAGTCCCATTCACAAGAAATTTTGAAAGTATCTTTTTCCCTTAATGTTTTTCTCTTTTATTTTGTGAAGATATATTCTCCTTGGGTGTTATACTAATTTCCATTTTTTTTCTCCCTTGGAGACAGGAAAAAGTCTTGGATCCTCGACCAAGGTATTCTAATTTAAAAATATAACTCGATTTTCAAAACGACCTTTCGTTGAGGATGAATATTTGATACTATCATTCGAATTTGAATTTAGTTGAGTGGTTAACTAGTATAGCACCGCCAAATCCGCTCTATAATTTGTTCTGCATTTTGAGAATTGTATGCGAATAAGGGCTCTGAAATTTCTAGTTGGAGTTTAATAGAGTAATTTCTAGTATGTAATAAAAAAAAGGCTTTTTCACTGTAGCTTATAGAGTTGGGTTGTAATGACCCCGATCGTTACGACTCCAAGTGAAACAAAAGTGATATTTTTTTTTAGGCAGGAAGGCAACGATGACACAGTTAAACCATACCACCTGATGAAAAACACCACGCATGCAGATCAGGAAACAAAAAATAATGAATATACACACTAACACATCGAGCAACTGGGAGAAACATGCATAAATCAAAAAGAAGAAATGACTACCTTCCCGACACACAACACGACAACGCCTACAAGATAAGGACAACATCCACAATCCTGACACAATGGCCTCGACAACCATTAACTAGAAACCTCTATTGCACGCAAAACCAATGCATGAAGGAGTTACAACCCAAGCACCAACCTCAACTACAACGAACAACGACCATAATGGGTAGCACAGACTCCGACTAGGTTATCATTTGCATCTATCCATCAGGTGCACGATGATCCCCTCATCAGGAATCATGACGTCACAAGGTGATAGGAGTGACGATAACCATAACACAACAAAATCTATCTAGACCAATAACCCAAGAAAATCCAATGCGCTAGGATACCCAAATGACTGTCAGAAAACACAAAGACTATACCCATGCACCCAAAAAACTAGTCGACAAGATGCAAGGTGACATCATTCAAAAACAAAATTTTGCAGCTAACCAAAGGATTTCTTGTTTTCTTACGAGGCTTTTCTTAGGTGGGTTCCTTTTATTGCGCAACATCCTAGGTGGATTTCATTAAATTTTTTATCATTATAAAGACTATTCATGCACATAGTAACCAACCAATCTAAAATTAAAAAAAAAAACACAACAATCTTCAAGTAACAACATACCCTTCCATTTAAAAGGGGGGTTTTATTAATTCACTTAATCAACCACTTTTTACCTTTCTAGTTTGACACTAAATAAGGAAGACATAAACCCTAGAATGTAAAACTTCTAATGAATTTATCATTTAATCATAAATTAAGACTAGACATTAATTGATAAGGGTTCCCAATATTTACTCAAGGAATAATTTTTCCTAACTTTTAAGTTAAAAATACACTACCCAATATAACATTATGAAGAATAGATTATATACTAATTATGAAGCATCATTATCAATGTATGTATTAAGTGTATAACATCACTAATTAATATTGATATCTGAAATTGATATCTATCAATATCTGATAATGATATCGCTATTAATAATGCTATCTAATAATGAAATAAATACTAAAACGCTGTCATAAAAAGAATTATCTGCATGAGGTGGCCGTGTAAATATAAATAGGAAATAAAAAATGTTGTTGTAAACATCTACTTCACGCATTATATAATGAATCTATGTCACACGTTATTTATTCATTCTCTTTCACACATTAACCATAAATCACCCTCACTAAAATCACTATACTTATTGCTATTAAAATATGGTTGTCTAGCCCATTCTGGAATCACTAAATATCATTGATTAACTATCTAAAAAAATGCAGCCATACAAGCACACTCAAATAAAGAGCAGTCATATAACACATTGACTATTCAATCAAAGGGTTTTCTACCAGTCGCTACCAATGAAATGCTACTAGATAATCGATGTGTAAAAAATATGCTACCATAACATATCACTGGGTAATAATGCTATCATGGCATCTCGCATTCACCTTTTGAAGTCAGAACAACTAGAGAGGAACATTCAAGAAATTATCCTTGTCATTTTCTATTGGAGTTGAATTTAGTTTGAATTAAATTATTCATTAAAATACTATGAATCCATTGCAACAATTAAACCTTCTCTAAATCTATTAATATGAAAATGACATATAATTATAAAATATTGTTGTCATAATAATCGGCAAACATCACTTTCATAATAATTGCAAATCACAGTCAATAGTAATGGTAATGGCTGACCATAAAAAGGGTAAATCACATTCAATACAACATGTAAAATCATGGTCAGTATAACCAATAAAACATAGTCAATACATCATATAAATCCATGGTCAGTAGCAAGTAAAGCGCAGTCAATACATCATATAAATCCATGGTCAGTAGCAAGTAAAGCGCAGTCAATACAACATGCAAAATCGTTGGTTTAAATTACACTGTCAGCAAAATATCACTGTGCAAAAGAGAATCGTTGTTTAATGGGAACAATGGATGAGATATCATTGTCACATAAGTAGTAGGTATATAATAACAGATTTCACTGGCAAAGGGTTCATTAAAAATGCAGGTATACAATAACGAAATTGCTGGCATTTGGGGTTCATAATAACAAAAATGCAGAGGTTTGTGGGTGAGTAAAGAGATGGGTGAATAAAGACAAATAAAATGGTAACTTTCACTCAATAAGGTAACAATTTTCTCAGTAAAAATGTTGTATAAGAGTTATGAAAATATCTGAGTAAGAAGGATGAAATCGTCGTGCAAAGAAGAACTAAATAGTTGTGTAATGGAAGGATGAAATCGTCGTGCAAGGAGGACGAATCACTATGCAATAGAAGCATGAATTCATTGTTCAATAGAAGGATGAATTCATTGTGCAAGGAAGCACGAAATGGTGGAGAAAAAAAAAGGGCCATCGAAACACAACACAAAGGGGCATCGAAGGCAATAAAAACAACACAAAATTGTAGTCCAAACAACATGTATAATCAGAGTAATATGTAATTTAAAAGCTATCAACAAATATCAATCGTAGACACAATAAATTCATAGACACAACATAAATAAGCATATACATTAACATATTAAAATGATGAGATTTACCGATCAAGGAACTGGGATTCATCAATCAAACACAGAGTTTTAACAACCAAAACATAGAAGAAATCAATCACAAGAAAGCGCAAGACCAATTGTTCAACTATGAATCAATCAAAATAGAGATAATAAGGGTAGATGGTTGGGCAAAAAATATCCTTCTCTGATCATCCATGCACATAAAAGTAGGGCATTAAAATCTATAGGTCTATTAACACCGAAATGATGATCATCGATTCGACTCATGGCCAACTGCTCAGGCATGGACTGATGATTTAGGGATAAGGAAAAAATATAAAGCACAATCTCTTCATACTAATCAATAAAACAAAATAGGACATTCATAGCAATAAGGGATCAGGTTTCCAAGGAA
Source organism: Picea glauca (assembly GCA_000966675.3). NCBI lineage: Eukaryota > Viridiplantae > Streptophyta > Pinopsida > Pinales > Pinaceae > Picea > Picea glauca. The sequence continues at coordinate 903,742 of JZKD02S0460685.1, read as the reverse complement.
ATCCATTCAAGCAACGAGCGTAAAGCTAATGACTTTAAGTTCTCGATTAAAAATGTTGAATAAAACACATTTCTTTATATAGTAGAAGTACATTAATGAAAGCGCAAGAAAAATAATAATCTACCATTCAAATAAATGCATGCATACCATATCCCAAGGTGACAACTCTGAGTCTTCGTCTCGTGTGCACTTCGTCCAACTCCCACTTGCCGACCAATGAGACTTCATCGGTACCTCCTAGGCAACACTATGGGTACTCTTCTTCCCCCTGAGCCCCCCGAGATGCAAAGGGGCCTCACACACTAAACTAGATAACCACTAATGCCCAACTCACTTCGCAAGGTCAAGCTACCACTTGTTACTCGAGCTGGGTATCCCAACTCCCACAAGATAAGTCATTCAAGACAAAAATTCCACAACGTAACATTATGCATAAAATATTAGCTCCTTACTCCTCTTCCTCCATCCTTTTTATAGAGTTTCTAAGTGATTTCTTTACCAAATTCCCATTTAATTTATTTTTTATTAAATTAATTCAGAAAAACCTCCCCCGTACACATGTCACCCATCCCCCTAGTTGCACCAGAAATTAATTTCATTAATTAATTAATTACTCCTATTTCCCTCACCCACCTAAAAGCATTCCTAAAATCGCTCCTTGGTGTCCCCATATTCCCTTACACATTTTAAATGACTTACACCCTTACTAAATTCCTAGCAGGGATGATTTTAAGGATGAAAATTTATATTAAAATGTAGAAACATGGGCTAATCTTACTATTTCTTAATATGCAAAATGTAAAATGATTGGCGATAGTTTTGTAAAAATATTCAAATTTCTAAGGATTTTATATAGTTTCTATAATTGTTTTTCGATTTTTAAGGTAAAATAATTTTATTCTATCGAATTTGGGCAAATCGTTTTTTGAAAAAATGAAAATTAGCGAATCTTGTTTTGGGGAAAACCATGGAAAATTAGCCCATTTGCGAAATTTAACCCCTAAAATCATCTATGATCCCTAGTTGAGTTCATAATTGGAAAGTTCTTAAATGCAAGATTCCTTACTAAGTTAGTTATTCAACTTTTTCCTTACATTTCCCTTTTTCTTTATGTTTCCCCTTTTCCCCTTAGTTTCCTATTTTTTTTAAGTTTCCCTCTTTTCCCTTTTTATATAAAACTCAAATTAGCAAGTGTAGAAAAACCACCTCTTTCTCTTTTTAATTAATAAAATTTAATTAGCATGTGTAGAAAAACAATCATTTTCTTTTTTAAAAAATTAATCCCCCAATGTAATTTGATTTTAATAAATTAATTGAATTTCTTACCCCCTTCTCGTCACATGTTTAATTATATATATATATATATATATATATATATATATATATATATATATATATATATATATATATATATATATATATTACCACAATTATCACTTAGACCTAGATTTTAATTTCCTAGGCTAGGCGACATTTTTATTAGGGAAATTGTTTTTAAATCTTACTTGACACATCATTCGTTCTAAGGCTGTCTAGGTTTATTCACTTACTAGTTAAAAATGCGGCATGCCCTTCAGGACACACTATGTTCTCCAAGGTTCCAGTTGCCACTTTCCATTTTCCTTGTGTGACGTGTCCTTCAGGATGCACTACGTGCTCCAAGGGTGCCACTCGCCTCTTTCCATTTTCCTTGAACTAGCACCCTTCAGGACACATTACGTGCTCAAAGGGTGCACTTGGTAGACATAAAAAACACCTGGAGTAAATACTCCACCAGGTGATCTTGTAGGAGACTAAGGGCCTCTAAGGAATAAGGCCCCTACCTTATTGCATGCCCCTTAGAATCATCGTAGAGACTGTTGCAGTTTTCCCTCATGACATCGTGGGTCTTCTCGAACTAGGTAATCCTTAACCTATAGTTCGAGCCACGATGAGAGTGCTAGTAGGATGTGGCAGGGTTTCTGTCCACACCTCTCCCTCAACGTCTTTGGTTGTCGTGCATGACCCCTCTACTCCACATGCGAGTCTGGTTGACAAGCTATCGTCAGCCTGCATCATCAACAAATCATGTCAGAAATAATAATCAATCATCATAGCATCTAATCCGATGTACATAAGTCATATTAAAAACAATCAAACCCCAATAGTCCACTCCCTGACTCGATCCGGAGTCCAAGGGATTTCATCAATGCCTCTACATCCTTGAGGTCCAAAGTCCTGCACACTCAGGAGAACCTAGTTAATAGCACCTGTATATGTCAATACAACAAAATAACATATCATCATATTCGTAATGCCTCATAATCATAATCAAACAACCGATAGTATAATAATCCGGATCACTTGCAAGCAAGTGTCCTCAAAGAATAAGTTTGCTCAGTGTGCACAAGAGAGGGCTGTTACATACACCCCCTCTTGGTCTAAACTTCATTTCGAAGTTTCATAGTATTTAAGTGAAGAAATAATGTGTATCACAATATCATAAGTCTATATATCAAACAAAAATGGAAATTTCTTGCGCATATCATATGCATCCTCCCAGGTCGTCGAGTGCATACTATAGTTGTCCCACTAAACCTTGACCTGATCTACTGTTCAATGCCGCAGCTGTCAAATGCAATGATCCAGGATGCAGATTGGCTCAGCCGTGAGCGCACCCTTGTCAGATACCTGCAAGGAACTCATGTCAATAACATGGGTAGGATCACTAATATAATGTTTCAAAATAGATACATGAAAAACATCGTGCATATGCCTCAAAGAATCAGATAAGGCTAGTCGATAGGCCATAGGCCCCTTCCTTTCCCCAATTTGGAAAGGTCCCACGTGTTGGCGATGAAAGTCACTCCTGGATTGCAGCAGTAGTAGAGCCCAACACCCATCAGTTTATGTCACGATTTGTTTATAAAAAGGGGTGATCGAATGGAAATTAACTCAAAACAATGTTGTTATAACTCCGAAACTAGGCCGGGCATGCATGGGCAAGTGAGTTCTTAGATAAACTTCAGACAGTGAGTAGTAGTAAGGGTGAGTAGGGGGAAGACTTGTATAAGAGAACTGCAAAGGTCTGTCGTAAACATTAGGTTTCTAACAGACTGTAGGAGAAAACATCTAAACGCAAGATCTTCTTACATTCAAACGCAGAAAACCAGAGAATACAATAATGCAACAATAAATCCTTTATCGTAACATAATTGCAATAATTCATGTGAATCAGTCAATCATGAACTCTCTCAGTATGAGATGAAAACTAGATGGGGTAGGAAAACTGTCTGTCATTAAACAAGAAATCTTACATACAGATGCATAACTAGAGAACTAGAGTGTCTGTTAAAACTTTACAATCAGGAGCTTCGCTCTACCATCGATCCTTTGAAAAATATCAAAACTAAGTATATATACTCAAAACACTTGCCCAAGAGAGGCCTACTATACTTTTAGGATGAGGAGTCTCTTCAATCAAATCTAGCCTACACTCCTCTGTAATATGCCACCTTAATTCTGCATGGCTCGCGTCAGAGGGTAGCTGAGCCCTTAAATGCTGAATTAGCGTGTGCAGTCTTCCCTGGCGAGTCAAGGACTTGGCATGGCTTCCATGGAAAGAATTAGTAAAGAGGACCATCTCGGGTAGACTTTCAGCTAGGACATCCATACCTTACAATTAATGCGTGAGGCGAGGTTTCAACCACCCTCTCTCTTCTTCATTCATTTCAGGCAGGTATCGGGATTTAGATCACGATCAAAACGACATCTGGAGAACACAATGCCCCCCTTCTGAAACTCAACTCGACACTTTTGGCCCCTTTTTTACAGCCCTTTCTACTCCCTCAAGTGACCATGGGCCGTGACCCTACGCCTATCTTTTGGAGTTCTTTCGACGTTTCGGGGTTCGTGGATAGGAAGGAGTAGTTCCATTCTCTTCAAAGTCGCGATGGGAGAAATGTCGGGAGGGCCTAACGGTCGCGACGTATCCCCCACTGATCTGATGGTCCTAAACTAATTCGGGAATATAGTGGGCTCGGGTCCGAGACGTCTTCGACGCTTCGCGCTTCGAGGATATGAAAGAGCTTCTACTTGAGCTTCGAAATCGCGATGGGCGAAAAGGAGAAGAACCTAATCGTGCACCATGTGTTCCTCCGGGATGAATGACTAAGATTGCTCTCGGTGCTTTGGGACCCATCTTGCTAAATGATAACCTTTAGCACCCCTCCTTCAGGCCTGCTCCTTTATGACTAGGCGCCAAAACCATGGGCCTGATTCTGGGTGCTTTCGGTGCTTCAAGATTCAAGGTTTAGAGATGTAAACTGATGAGGAATGCTTACCCCTCGAACTCTCGAATGTCGACATGTTGCGGATGTGCATTGCGTGTCCTTAAGATGAATGGCCGAGGTAGAATTCACTATTTAAAAGGGGGTTTCCTTCATTCCCAGGATCGCTTGATGTGACCTGGCACTAGGACCGTGGGATTGGCTCCAAAGGTGCCCTCGACATTTCGCCAATCGACAATTTCAACTGCAATGAATGGGAGGTCCCTTTTCTCCTGAAACATCGATCCCCGCAATGCTGACTGGCTGCCACCTGTCTTAACTGGATCGGACAACCCAGATCCACCTTGAACTATGGGTGCTACCATTTGTACTAAATCCAGAGCAACTTGGCAGCCCCAAAATCTCGATGACCATTGATCAGCTTTATAGGTGGATCTCAGCTATTGACAACAAAACTTCACCTGCTCGCTTGACTTGTAACCCGAAAAGAGATTCTCCCGCTCCGCGCTTGGGCGCTTCCCGTGTGACCTGCAGACCTGGGTACTTTTGTGCCCGAGATAAAAAATGTTGCTAACATTAGGCTCCATGGGGGATAGAGTCGTCCTTGTGATGCTCTAAGAACTTATTCTGCAGATTCAGTACCTTGCTATTGGGCTATGGAGTCATTTACTAAGCCAAAAATATGCAAAAAGAAAAAGATCAAAGAACCAAAGGGCAATATTTACAAACAAAGGAGCCGTCTCACGCTCAAACAAAATAATTCTTTAGAAAATGTCCATTTACTAGGATGTTGAAAACCTCTTCACCCTCCAAATCTTCCAACCTATATGTTTTGTTTGAGAAAACCTTAGATATTTTGAAGGGGCCGATCCATAGGGCATCAAACTTGTTGTGTTTTCCCTTATCCTGTTTGGGTGCCTCCCACTTACGTACCAAATCCCCGATCTCAAACTCCTTCTTCCTGACCTTCCTGTCAAAAGCCTGTTTGACCTTTTGCTGATGACTATGAGATGCGTCCCTCACTTGTTCCCTGATCTGTTGTACTTCCATTATTTGATGAATCCTTCTGATCATATGATCCAACTCTCCTTCATAATCTTGAAAGAAATTCGCCATGGGTAAGGCGAGCTGAGTGGGAAAAACTGCCTCTGCACCGTAGACCAGCTGAAAAGGTGAGGTGCCCAGGGATTTCTTCATTGTCACTCGATCAGCCCATAGAGAAAATTTCAACTTTGAATCTCAGGCCCTTTTGTTGTCCTCCAATAGTATTTTGATGATCCTTATCAGGCTTTTGTTGGAGGACTCTGCGAAACCATTGCCCTGAGGATAGTAGGGGGTGGAGTGGATTAGTGAGATATGGAATTGCTCACAGAACTTAATTAGAGGCCCAAGCTTGAAAGAAGCAGCATTATCAATGACGATTCTACTGGGACAACCAAATCTGGCTATGATATCCTCCAAGAAGCTGATAATTACTTTGTGTGATTCACTTCTGGTGGGGGCAACTTCTATCCATTTGGTGAAATAATCTATTGTAGTCAGGATCCATTTGTGTTGGCCACTTGAGGGAGGATGGACTTCCACGATGAAGTCTAGCCCCCACTGTTGAAAAGGTGCTGAAGCCACTACAGGATTCAGTGGTAGTGGTCTAAGCTACTGCTTTCCTGAGAACTTTTGGCATTTGATGCAGGCTCTGATTTCTCTGCCGACATCAATGAATAAAGTGGGCCAGTAATACCCAACCCCGAGGATTTTGTGAGCTGTGGTCTTCCAAAAATGATGCCCCCCACAAAGGCCTCTATGGAAATCAAGCATAACTTTCCGAGCTTCTGGTGGGTTCAAACATCTCAGCATCATCCCCAGAGGGTCTCACCAGTATAAGACTTGCACAATGAGGCAATATCTGACCACCTTGAGATTTAAATCTCTCGCCTTACTTTTACCCATTCCATCCGGGGGCTTCAACTCTTGCAGAAAGTACAAAATTTCACGATACCAGGCACATTCTGCCAATGATAAGCCGTCCTGAGAGCGTTGGCTGGGCAACTCAGCTTGCTGAGTTCATGAGCAAGTATTGATGAAACTAACCCCCAAGGCTTCGTAATTGGATTCATCCAGTAGCTTGGCTAAACCTAGCCCCTTAACCAACTTGGTGGGATTTATCTCCAAGTCAAATTCCAGGATTCTAGCAATCCATCTACCTCTTCTCCCATCTATATCGGGTTGTACAAGGATGTCCTTCACAGAAGCCAAAGGAACGGATGCGGTTACCGTTGAGTGCAATACATAGAATCTGAAAGATTTGAGAGCTTTCATTAAGGCATAGGCCTGTTTCTCCATGATTTCATACCTGATCTCTGCATATCTTAATGCCTTGCTAAAGAAGGCAATGGGTTGCTCTCGCCCTTCCTCATTTTTCTGAAATAACACCACTGCTACCGTATCAAAAGAAGCAAAAGAAAAAACTAGGAAGGGTTTGGAATAATCAGGACTAATCAACACGGGTGCCTCAGTTAGTGCCCTTTTTATTTGGACAAAAGATTCCCTGGGTTCAACGGTCCATTTCACTTTGTTTCCCTTTCTGAGCATGCGTGTGATGTGTTTCACCAGTTCATCAAAATTTGAGACGAATCTCCTCAGAAAGTTAATCTTTCCTAACAAGGCCTGGACTTCTTTTTTAGACCTGGGAAGTGACAGGGATTGAATTGCCTCCATTCTGTTGGGATCAATTCTCACTCCTTCCGCTGATACTATATGGCCTAACAACTTGCCCTCCATCATAGAAAACAAGGATTTCTTGGGATTTAGGGAAAGACAAAACCTCCGGCACTTCGAGAAAACTTTCCTTAAGTGATAGAAGTGCTCTTTATCAGACCTAGAGAAGACCGTGATGTCATCTAGGTAGATCACTACAAACTGGTCTTTCTCCCTAATGAAGGCTATATCCATGGCTCGCTGAAATGTTTCTCCTGCATTCATTAGTCCAAATGGCATTTTGGCATACATGAATGTGCCCCAAGGAGTGGTGAAGGCTGTCTTTTCCCTGTCCTCAGGCATGACCGATATCTGATTATAGCCAGAAAACCCATCGATCATGGATATCCTGGATGCACCGGTTACCCTTTGCAGTATGTGTTCCATATTAGGTAGGGGGCAATTGTCTTTCTTTGATCTCCTGTTCAGGTTCCTGAAATCGACACAGAGCCTGATTTCTCCACTTTTCTTCCTCACCGGGACTAAATTGGCCACCCATTCGAAATATCTCAAGGGGATGATGATCTGGGCCTCTAACAACTTCTTCACTTCTTTCTCCATGACAAGAAGCAACATGGGATTTATCTGTCTTAGCTTCTGCCTAAATGGCCTAGCCTCTTCCTTCAGTGGGATCTTGTGCTCAATGACAGATGTGTCATAAGTCTTGAGGTTTTCGTAGGTCCATGCAAACACATCAGCGAATTCCTTTAGTAATTAAGTATATTCTGTCCTCTGTTCATTGGTCAGGCTGCTTGATAATTTGAAAAACCTAGGCTCCTCCTGTGTGCCAATGTTTCATTCGGATATATCATCATCTTCATTTGAAACCTTACCCTTTACTGCGACATCATTCCCATCGAACAATCTTTCTAAAGGGACTAGTCCCCTCAGAATGTGATTTCTAGGCAGCTGAATAATTTGGTGATTAGCAATTTCATCTAAAAACACCTTAGGGTGAGGGTCACCTTCCGGGTCGAGATCCTGATCAATGTGCAACGCAGAAAATTCATCAACAAATTGGAGAAATTTTTCGATTTCTAGATCATCTTAGAATACCTTCCAATGCTTGACATTGTCCGGTACAGAGGGCCTATATTTTATTTCAACATTGTTTTTGACCCTAGGCGGAAGAGGAACTTTGAGCAAACTAGCTGAGACAGCTAAAGAATCATTTGAAGTATTTTCCCCCCTCGGAATGAAAGAAATGTTAAAAGCCAAGAAGAAATTATCAATCAGGTCTCACACTTCATTTCTGTAATTTTTGAGCCGGGGATTATTAGCACGATAAGCATTTTTGACTTGCTGGATAATCAACTCAGCATCTCCAAATATTTCTATCTCCTTAATTCCCATTTCCTTTGCAGCCCTCATACTAAGAACAAGAGCTTCATACTCTGCCACATTGTTGGTTGTTTCGAATTCCAACTTGTATGACAGGGATATGGCCTCTTGCCAAGGTGATATGAAGACCACTCCAACACCAACGCCTTCGCTAGAAGAAGCTCTGTCGAAAAACATCTTCCAAACAGAGGGGGTTGGAGGGGGAATTAGATAATCAAGACTAGGATACTTTTTGACTTGGAAAGGGTCTTCAGGAGCATCAGTGAGCTGAAATAAACTAGACCTCAAATCGGTGTCAAGTGCAAAGATGGGGTGATTGGTGGGGTTTGCTTTGTCACTAACAATGTAGGCCAACTGAGCTTCTCTATATAACCTCCTTTGTTCCCCTCTGAAGACTGGGATGGTGGCATATGTGAGGTCCATCTATAATGTTCCTCAGATCTTTTTTATCCAAGAACTAGACAACAACATGCAAAATTTGGGGGGGGACGTCAGCTACCACAATATCCATGACCACACTCTTCATGGGCAACTGAAACAAAGAAATCACCAGGTCTTTGATGACTCCTAGACACTGCACTCTCCTTGAATAGAAAGAGTACAAATCATGATAATTTTTTGTCACCTCCAGTCCCAATTCTTCCATTACTATTTTGGGCATAAGGTTATGGGAAGCCCCTGAATCCATGAGGCAGTTATGCAACACTT
>JZKD02S0460685.1:858410-877551 GCA_000966675.3 Picea glauca | reverse complement strand
TTGAGGACAACACTTGTCTGAAGGGGAGGGGCATGTTAATCCCTACATCATGGCACATTACCCATTAATTGGGGAATATTACATTAGTATTGTTATTTTATTTATGTCTCCTTGGGTCCATCAGTTGTAATTGTACCTCCTACTCTCCTATATATACCAAGAAGACCTTTTCATTTGGAATCATCTTTTATTTGTGAATTCATATGATGTATAAGGAGGTTTCCCCCTCAAAGAGGCTTATTATATGGATTTCTTTCTTTGTCAAGGCGTTAAGTACTTAGTTGAGTACTACTTTTTAGGTTTTTATGCTATTTTGATATTTGATTCTTAACATGGGTGGTTGTAAATTAGGATTGTTTCATAAATATAGGCAACCAATTTGTTCAATTTCTTAAAACCCATCAAAGTTGGCTTCAAAATTAACAGAGAACCTTAGTATTTTCCTACATCCACCTCACAATGAGTTTCCTTCTCTTTAACTATGACCCCTTCTTGGGCCACATTGTCCTTTTCACTAAATAGCCATTTATAGCCATTTATGAATAGAAATAATACAAGAAATATAATAAACATATCATCCTTCTCTTCCATGTCATGCATACGATTTCAAATTTAACAATACATAAAATCAGATCATGCATGGTCCATGGACAAACAATATAACTCGTTTCCTATAGATTCATCATTGAAGTTGAAAAAATTGGCATGAAATATCATGCATGGTCCATGGACAAACAATATAAATCGTTTCATATAGATTCATCATTGAAGTTGAAAAAAATGGCATGAAAAAGAAAAGAAAGATAAGAATGTTTGGAGTATCAATATTTTCTTAATCGCATGCATTTATTTTTTTCAGTTTTCTATGAATTGATGAAATTTTTCTTTTTGCACTTACAAAATATATATTGGAAAATTTAGTAAAGTGTGCCTCATTGTCAACTCATGCCCTTGATAACACCTCTACACCATCATTTTTTCCTTGGATGTTTTTTTCAAGCATCATTTCCCTATTCCTTATTTGATGACATCTCACCATGATTGGTTTCTTAAATGTTACTTTCTAGTATTTCCTTCTCTCGTGTCACTTCTCCATGATCATCACCTCCTGTGCCCCCATTGGAGGTAGGTTAGAATCATTGCTTCTTAATTTTTTCTTCTCTTTCCTTCATTAGTTCCATCCTAGTTTCACCAAACACCTCTTCCTCTACCGTTTCACACATTCTTTGTCCTTCCTTGGGACTTGTTGTCATTATCCCCTCTTCCTCTACCTTTTTACACTACTAACTATTGACCATTGGTAGGTGCAAGTATCACTCTCTTACTCCTACTGTCATATTTCCTTTTTGATATCTGGTTCATAATAATATTTCTACATTCATTTCATAATATTGATTCATTTCATGATATTGATATATCTTGCACATTCTCTTAGTCTAGTTGTTATTATTCTTGTTAGACTTATTCATACTTCACTCATGTTATTGCCTCTATTTCATTAACATGGTAGTTAGGATTTCTTATCTCTAATATAATATTTTATTCCAGGATAGTAATATTCATTTATCATTATCTAATTGTCAAACATTTACATCTTATGAGCTTTTATTTTATAGGGATTGCATGGTAGTTAGAATTTCTTATCTCCAATATAGTATTTTATTCCATGATAGTAATATTCATTTCTCATTATCTAATTGTCAAGCATTTACATCTTATGAGGTTTTCTTCTATTTGGATTACATAGTAGTTACACTTTCTTAATCTCCTATTTAAAATCCTTTCTTGTCATATATCTCATGTCCTTCAATATTTTTTTTTTCCTGTCTTACATGTGCGTGATATCATATTTCTTACATAAGTGTGTTATAGATCCACTCTTTGCATTGATTTTTGGGCATGTTGTCTCCATGCAAAAGTTGGAAACGTAAGTGAAGAGGAATAATGGAGACAACCTCTTCACCATGTCTAGGCATTAGATCGTGTTGTATAACTAGTAGGAAAGCCTGCCTTATAAATTATTTTCTATTGTTTCTATTCTTATTTTCTTTTTGTTTACTATTTCCATGTCATCGATAATAGTTCCTACAAGAGGGAAAATATGAAACATATGAGATTTGTTTTTGAGTACTCACATAAATCTACCCATAGAGAGGTATACTGTATGGTCCATTCTTGTTTTATATTCATGTGCGATCCACCCAATGTCGATACAATATCTCTCCAAATGATATCATATCTTCTTTAATTCCCCCTACCTTAGCTTAGTTTTTTGACCTTTTAAGGATGTCCAAAGCTTTGGTGGGATCCTTGGATTCCATCCTTGACTTAGTATTTGTCCCTTATTCATCAATTTAGATCATTTTAACCATTGGGTCACTTTTTTTTGGGTATTTACTAATATTGTAAGTTCAATTGGGGACACAAACGGCTAGTTGTGTCCATATTAAGTTAGTATGTTTCATTATGGGTTTGTGATGGCCCAAACCTATTTTGGATTACTATTTATGGGGTTAAATGATTTAAAAGTCCTCAACCCTCCCCAATGTCATGAAATAAATTGTATAGTTGGTTTTTAAAGAGGCGACCATTTCAATATTCTCCCCAATGTCATGAAATAAATTGTATAGTTGGTTTTTAAAGAGGGGACCATTTCAATATTCTCCCACATGCATAATATAAGCATAATATAAAGATGCTTTGGGCCTCAAAACCCATGACATTGTCTTACAAAACTTGTGGTACAAATTAAAATTGTGCTCTATCACTTTCCCATGTGACTCAATCCCTCCAAAATCTAACATAACGTTCACCTATGCCTTGAAGTTTTTCCCTTACCTATTTATACCATTCAATTACGTTTTATAAAGCCTCTTTGAATATGTTATATTGGAACCCTACCTTGTAGGTACACTGATGCAGACGCAAGACACACTCTACGTCCGCTCACAGGATCGTTCAAATTCTCCTTTGAGCCGAATTAGCTCATTCGATTCCCTGCTGCAATCTCTGATGAAAACCCGATCCACAGGTCCTTTATTCATCCACACAACTCTTCTGCACTTAACCGTGAGCTTCCCCGACTTAGTTTCGGGTTTCAGGGTTTCGCGATCCTCGATGTCACGAATCTCTGTCCCCGTGATCTCTCGATCACTGATTTGCCGACGCACTCCCTTCCGACCTTAGCCCCTCCTGGCCATGCCCTGGTCCACATGTGACCACTTCTCTTAAGACCGCAGCCTTATATCCTTTTGGGGCTTCGGACTTTCTAATGCCAAAATACATGGACACTTTGTCCACGAAATCCCCGATTCTCCGATTCTCGATATACTCTGACTCTCGTTAGCTCTCTGGGCTAGACTCATGATCCACGCGACCTCCCCCTCATACAACCATAGTCATACTTCTTATCAGGGTTCGGGGTTTCGAAATTTGAAATGCATAAACACTTTTTCCACGGGATTCTCGATTTCTCGATTCGCGATTTCCCGATGCGGCTCTCCTATCGGGACCTTTTCTGGAGGCCTCGATCACTGCCATGCATCCCCTCAAGATGGACAGTCCTGATCGCCTCTCGCGATTTCATGAATTCAAATGCCCCGGAAGTCTTGTCCTCAGGGCCTGTGAAACGTCAGACTCTGATGCGCTCGATTTGACCTTCTATCGGGACTTTCCCAATAATCTGGATCTCCACCATGTGTCCCCAACTGATGGATGACCCTGATCCAATCTCGCTGTTTCAGAGTTTTCGATGCTCCGATGACAGAAATCCTCTGTCAACTCAAAACAATGGTAGCCGATATACTGACGGGTCGCTCAATCTCCACCATGTGTCACCACAAATGGATGACTCAGATCTTTCCCAGGACTTTTACCATGGAGATTCCCGATCTCCTATCCACAAGATTTCCAATTTCACGAACGCCGATATCCCGATACCTGTCGGGACTTCTGCTTGGCCTAAGAAGGGTTAAACCCCGTGCACCTCCTGTCCGATCCAACGACTGATGGGATTTTCGAATGAGATCCAATGACTCACGATCTCCCCCTTATATAGGCTTCCCCTATTCTCTCTTGGACGTAGAAACCAACGGTCCAGATATCCTTCTCCAGCTGATCTGACGGTGGCTGTGCTCCCTCCGAGCTTGCACACTTACTTCCCAACCTTGGGATAATTTCAAGTGGCCAAAGGCCTCGACCTTTCTCTGTTTCCTCCCGCGAGCTCTCGACTTTTAAGCCTCGCCTGCGTTCTCCACGACACTGTTCCTCTTGAGCTTGGAGAACTCTAAACTCTCCAAAGAGTTCTTCAACCTCTACATTCCTTGTCGCTATAGCTCCGTGCGCTGAAATCACTACTCCTCCTGAGATTCTCCTTTCGAATCCTCGAAGGATTCTTCAACTCCTACGCCTCTACAGAGTCTTCCCATGCACACACAGTGCTACTATCCGTCTTGATCTTTCCTGTAGCTTTGACCTCTAAGGAAACTCATTTCTCCCTTCCTTTTTCCCATAAATGGAGAATATTTGGATGTCCTCCTGGCTATCCTTCACTCAAGCAACCTCTTGCTGAGTCTGCAGGGTGTTCAAAAACCCTGTGAAGATCCCTCAGTGGATTCTTCCTTCAAAATACAGAACTCAAAGAGTTCTCTTCTCTTGTGCCTATCTGCACAATATCTCACTGCCCTCCTAGCAGAGTATCTTCTCCCAGAACGTTTAGCAGTTCTGTCCTCCTGTGCACCTATGCACTCACTCAATGCCCACCTGGCAGAGCTCTCAGAATCCTCAGTGATTCTGGTTCCTCTTGAACTCACAATAGATTTCTCCCTCTAGGAACCCCTTGCACCTGCTTAATTCCCACTTGGCAGAGCTTCACAGAACTCCTTAGAGCTTCTGTCTACAACTGTGTTCTTCCCTACACAGCCTTGCCTCCAAGGTGTTTAGTAACCTTGAGGTCTTCACTGAGTTGTTGATTCCAGTTCTTGTGATGTAGCACATCTTTGTCTGAACCCACATAATTCAGAAGTGAAACCTCTGTGCACGGCTATCAGAACCCGCAGTGTTCTGTCACACCCTCCTGGTGTGAAGCCTCAAAGACCTTCACTTGAAATCAGACATACTCCTGCAAATGAAAACCTACAATATACATCTACAACATATAAGAACACTCACAGACATTCATTCAACACATCGAATACATGCAGGAAAAACTGCTATTTTTGTATTAAATATGGCAATGCCTGTTTATACAAGGTGTTCCTGAGCACTGCCTGTAACAAGGTCTCAGCTCCTTTTCTTCTGCTCTCTACTTGCAGATTCTCTCTTCTCAACTACAACTACAACTCTCTCCCCACTACTCTCACCACTACTTCACCACTACTTCACCACCTCTCACCACTACGCTCACCACTACTACCAAAATGAGATACGAAATCTCTTTTACCTGAGGGGGCTCTTCGAGCTCTTCCCTCCAATCTACCTACCCTATTCAATTACATTGAATGGGCTGTCTAGTCCGCTATACGGATCTAGATCTAAACCTTAAAAACATTAAAGGCCTATCCTATCTACAGCTTGCGCAAAGGCATGGCTCTGTGGCTCAACAACCTAGACATTAAATTACATTCAATTCAAAATAAAAGATGAGGGCTACGCCTCTCTTCAGCATTGAATGCATGTGCTCGACATGGCTAGCTGGCTGGCTGGCTGACGTGGAGAGATGCTCCTGCATCATACTCCTGAGCTGCAAAATTCTTGAGCTCTTGCTCATGAGCTTCCCATCTCTGATGTTGAAATCCTCCTGGATCCCAAATCATCCTCTGTAGCTGTTCATCTGCTCCATCTCCTTGCTATTGCTTCTGCTGCTGCGCTGCTTCCTTCTTTCTGCTCAGCCTCTCTTCGCTGGCAGTCCTTGCTGAACTTAACATCATCCTTCTGATCTCCTCGATCGCTTCGTCCAGCTACTCCAGTGGCTGGTCCTATTTTTGCAGTCTCCCCAACTGCAAAAATTTTCTGCAATTGGGTAGATCATCATGATCTCCCATGCTTTCTTCATCAGCTTCCAACTTCACCTATTGGATGTGCACGCTCTGCACTTTCACCCTCTCTTTCAGGGCTTCTATCTTCTCATACAGATCAGCTAAACTAACATTGTCTGTTTCTTTTTCTTCCTCTTCTGCAAACTCCCATGTTGTAGTCTTTTCAGTCTCCTGGCTGAAAATACCGAGCCATTCCTCAGAATGCTCATTTTCCTCTTCTGCTTCTTTTGCTGTCAGCTTCAGTGCTACATCTTCCTCAACTTCTTGGATGAATGCATTGAGACACTCCTCCAAATTCTCATTTTCTTCTTCGTCTGCTTGGGCAGCTTCCAAAGTCTGCTCTAATCCTTCTCCCCTGACAGTCACAACTGACTGTTCTTATGTTGTTGCTGCATCTGCAATACAGAATTCTGCCTCCTCTGGGCTAAGTGGTAGGGGTATCTTGATTCCCCCAATCATCAGAATATCCCTCAGATCCTCCTCCTCTGTTAGCTGCATCTGTTGATCTAAATTCATCTCTGAATTTATCAGACCCTCTGATAGTCTCATCTGCTCATCCCTTCCCAACTGGAAATATGGGATCTGTTCACTGCTCTCCTGGCAGATTATGAGATCAACTGATCCCATATTCATCAACACTCCTTGCTGAATTAAACTCACCTTTGAGTCCATGAGACTTTCAGATAGTCTCGAATGCTCATCTCTGCCCACTTGGCAATCTGAGATGTTTCCGCTACCCTCCTGGTAGTCTTCGAGATCCCGCAACGACCTCATATCATTGCCCAGCTGGCAATGTGAAATTCCTTGGCTGTCCTCCTAACAGTCCCTGAGATCCTCAATTGATCTCAACTCCTTGCCCACCTGACAAACTGGAATTTCCTCTCTGCCCTCCTGGCAGTTCTTGATATCTTCAGTCGATCCCAATTCATTCTCCGCATCATTGAGACCTATCCCAGTCTCTGGTTCACACATCTGAACCATTTGTTCTTCTGGTCCATCGAGGTTTTCAGCATACCTCAACCACCCTTTCAACAGCCTATGCTGTCTTCTAGCCATCAACTCCTTGACTGGCCATTTTATCTTCGGCTTCTTCATGGGCCATTCATATACCCATCTCAGCTTGGCTTTCTGCTGCATCTGCAGTTCAAGCTTTTCTATGTCTGCCCTTATTTCAGCGAGCTCTTTATCCATTTCTACAAGATTTTCTGCTTTGCTCTTCCTCCTAGCATGCCTATGGTCTTTAGTAGCCATGGCACTGTCCCTGTCTGCTCTCCTAGCAAACCTGCTGCTGTCACTCCGCACTAAGAGTGTTTCCAGCTTCATCCTATAGTCCTCCTGACTTCTTACGGACTGTTGCCTACCTACAAACAAATCCTTACAGAGTCTCCAATGCTCTGTCTTCCTTTGCTCCTCCCTCTATTCACAATATACAAACAAATTTCTCACTCTGATACCACTTGATGTGTGTATCAGAGTGCTTTCCTCCTTTAGCTTCCCTTTCCTTCTCCCTCTGCTTGAAATATACAAACAAAGTTCTAGCTTTGATACCACTTGATGCAAATGAAAGATGCACTCTACGTCCGCTCACAGGATTGTTCAAATTATCCTTTGAGCCGAATTAACTCATTTGATTCCCTACTGGAATATCTGATGAAAACCCGATCCACGGGTCCTTTATTCATCCACACGACTCTTTCGCACTTAACCGTGAGCTTCCCTGACTTAGTTTCGGGTTTCGGGGTTTCGTGATCCTCGATGTCATGAATCTATGTCCCCGCGATCTCTTGATCACCGATTTTCCGACACGCTCCCTTCCGGCCTTAGCCCCCCCTATCTATGCCCTGGTCCACATGTGACTGCTTCTCATAAGACCGTAGCCTTATATCCTTTCGGGGCTTCAGACTTTCCAATGCCAAAATACATGGACACTTTGTCCACAGAATCCCTGATTCTCCGATTCTCGATATACTCTGACTCTCATTAGCTCTTTGGGATAGACTCGTGATCCACGCGACCTCCCCCTCATACGACCACAGTCATACTTCTTATCAGGGTTTGGGGTTTCGAAATTTGAAATGCATAAACACTTTGTCCACGGGATTCCCGATTTCCCGATTCGCGATTTCCTGATGAAACTCTCCTATCGGGACCTTTTCTGGAGGCCTCGATCACTACCACGCGTCCCCTCAAGATGGACGGTCCTGATTTCCTATCGTGATTTCGCGACTTCAAATGCCCCGGAAGTCTTATCCTTAGGGCTCGCGAAATGTCCGACTCCGATGCGACCGATTTGACTTTCTATCGGGACTTTCCCGATAATCTGGATCTCCACCACATGTCCCCAATTGATGGATGGCCCTGATCCAATCTCGCTGTTTCGGATTTTTCGATGCTCCGATGACAAAAATCCTCTGTCAACTCAAAACCCCGGTAGCTAATATACCGACGGGTCGCTCGATCTCTTCCATGTGTCACCACAAATGGACGGCTTAGATCTTTCCCGAGACCTTTACCATGGAGATTCCCGATCTCCTGTCCACAAGATTTCCGATTTCACGAACGCCGATATCCCGATACCTGTCGGGACTTCTGCCTAGCGTGAGAAAGGTTAAACCCCGTGCAACTCTTGTCTGATCCAATGGATGACAGGATTTCCGAATGAGATCCAATGACTCACGATCTCCCCCTTCTATAGGCTTCCCCTATTCTCTCTTGGATGTAGAAACCAACGGTCCATATCTCCTTCTCTAGCTGATCTGATGGCGACTGTGCTCCCTCCGAGCTTGCACACTTACTTCCCAACCTTGGGAGAATTTCAAGCGGCCAAAGGCCTTGACCTTTGTCTATTTCCTCCTGTGAGCTCTCAACTTTTAAGCCTCGCCTGCGTTCTCCACGACGTTGTTCCTCCTGAGCTTGGAGAACTTTGAACTCTCCAAAGAGTTCTTCGACCTCTGTGTTCCTTGTTGCTATAGCTCCGTGCGCTGAAAGCACTACTCCTCCTGAGCTTCTCCTTTCAAATCCTCGAAGGATTCTTCAACTCCCGCGCCTCTGCAGAGTCTTCCCATGCACACACAGTGCTGCTATCCGTCCTGATCTTTCCTGTAGCTTCGACTTCTAAGGAAACTTGTTTCTCCCTTCCTTTTCCCCACAAATGGAGAATATTTGGATGTCCTCCTGGCTATCCTTCACTCAAGCAACCTCTTGCTAAGTCTGCAGGGTGTTCAACAACCCTGTGAAGATCCCTCAGTGGATTCTTCCCTCAAAATACAAAACTCAAAGAGTTCTCTTCTCCTGTGCCTGTCTGCACAATATCTCACTGCCCTCCTGGAATAGTATCTTCTCCTAGAACGTTCAACAGTTCTGTCCTCCTATGCACCTATGCACTCACTCAATGCCCACCTCGCAGAGCTCTCAGAATCCTCAGTGATTCTGGTTCCTCTTGAACTCATAGCAGAGTTGTCCCTCTGAGCACCCCTTGCACCTTCTCAATGCCCACTTGGCAGAGCTTCACAGATCTCCTCAGAGCTTCTGTCTGCAACTATGTTCTTCCCTACACAGCCTTGCCTCCAAGGTGTTCAGTAACCTTGAGGTCTTCACTGAGTTGTTGATTCTAGTTCTTGTGTCGCAACACATCTTTGTCTAAACCCACAGAATTCAGAAGTGCAACCACTATGCACGGCTATCAGAACTCGCAGTGTTCTGTCACACCCTCCTGGTGTGAAGCCTCAAAGACCTTCACTTGAAATCAGACATACTCTTGCAAATGCAAACCTACAATATACATCTACAACATATAAGAACACTCACAGACATTCATTCAACACACAAAATACATGCAGGAAAAACTACTCTTTTTGTATTAAATATGGCAATGCCTGTTTATACAAGGTGTTCCTGAGCACTGCCTGTAACAAGGTCTCGGATCCTTCTCTTCTTCTCTCTACTCGCAAATCCTCTCTTCTCCACTACAACTACAACTCTCTCCCCACTACTCTCACCACTACTTCACCACTACTTCACCACCTCTCACCACTACTCTCACCACTACTACCAAAATGAGATACAAAATCTCTTTTACCTGAGGGGGCTCTTTGAGCTCTTCCCTCCAATCTACCTACCCTATTCAATTACATTGAATGGGCTGTCTAGTCCGCTATCCGGATCTAGATCTCAGCCTTACAAACATTAAAGGCCTATCCTATCTACAACCTGTGCAAAGGCATGACTATGTGGCTCAACAACCTAGACATTAAATTACATTCAATTCAAAATAAAAGATGAGGGCTACACCTCTTTTCAACATTGAATGCATGCGCTTGACGTGGCTGGCTGGCTGGCTGGCTGACATGGAGAGATGCTCCTGCATCATACACACTCATGTTTTTTTCATGGATCTTGATTTACACTTTCTTCCACCTCATGATGTTGAATTGATTGCACCTATCATCTCTAGAACCTCTATGGGGTAATATAATGCCCATCTAATACATAAATATAAAAACTAGACATGAATATAAAATTAATGGAAAAATTTAATAAAATTATAGTAACTTACAAGGGAAATGGTCATACCTATCATGAAGAACCAACATACCTGTAAGTCTCCTGGCTTTGGAAGTGTAACACTACCTTTACCCTTAAGAAAATCCAACAACCAAATAATGGGGGACGACTCTCCACCCAACCGTAGACTTTGCTACCTAAGGGTAGCAAGGTCACCCCGAAGCCCCCAATCTACTACTCAACCAACACTCTTATGAATTATTCTCTCTACAAACCAACCAAGGAGAGATGATCATTTCCTCTTTCCTTTCTCTCTTTATATAGAGTCCTTCAGGTAAAGAACCCTAATCCCTAGGGTTTATTATTTTATTATTTATCATATTTTTAGGGTTTCTCCATGGAATACGATTACTTATTTTACCCTTATCTTAATTACCAAAATGTCCATAATAATTATTTATTATGACCCCTTTAAGTATAATTATTATATACTTATTTATTGTTATTTATTCCAATAAGTATTTATTATTCCTGTTTTAGGAGAATTATTATATTACTGATACTATTATTATTATTATTTATATTTAATAACAATAATGTGGGGCATGACATACACCCCTCCTTCAAGGAGCTTTGTCCCAAAGTTAGCTTGATTATGCTTCTTGTAGGTTTTTTATTATCTCACCATCCTCCAAAACACCCTTTGTTATCTCTTATACCATCCACAATACCCTCTACTTGACTAGTATAAAACTACCCAAGTGACTACAACAAGAATTGAAAGTCCACATCACAACATCGGGGAAGCGTGAGTACTCTCTATCCATCCTTCTCGACTTTCATAACTAGGATTAAAGCCTACCGATCTATCCAGAGTCCCCAAGACTCTACACCTCATCTACCCAAGAAGGCCTCTGGATTGATACTCATGTACACCAAGAATCTCAAAATGTTGTCCTAAACTGATGCAGGAGCATCTCTCCATGTCATCCAGCCAGCCAACCAGCCACATCGAGCGCACACATTCAATGCTAAAGAGAGGCATAGCCCTCATCTTTATTTTGAATTGAATGTAATTTATTTGTCTAGGTTGTTGAGCCATAGAGCTGTGCCTTTGTGTAGGCATTAGGTAGATAGGCCTTAAATGTTTGTAAGGCTGATATCTAGATCTGGATGCTAGACTAGATAGCCCATTCAACGTAATTGAATAGGGTAGGTAGATTGGAGGGAAGAGCTCAAAGAGCCCCCTCAGGTAAAAGAAATTTTGTATCTCATTTTGGTAGAGAGGTGAGAGAGTTGTAGTTGTAGTGGAGAATAGAGGAGTGAGTGTGTAGAGAGAAGAAGAGAAGGGGTCGAGACCTTGTTACAAGCCGTGCTTAGGAACACCTTGTATAAACATGCATTTGCCATATTTAATATAACCAGAAGCAGTTTTTCCTGCATGTATTCTGTGTCGAATGAATGCCTGTGAGTGTTCTATTATGCTATGAATGTATGCTGTTATCATGCATTGGCAGGAGAGTTTTTGATTTCAGGCTTGAGAGGTCTTTGAGGTTTCATGCTAGGAGGGCATGGCAGAGTACTGCGGTCTCTGAATACCAGTGCATTGAAGCACTTCTGAATACTGCGGGTTCAGACAAAGACGTGATGCGGCACAAGAATTGGAATCAACAACTCAGGAGAAAGACCTCAAGGTTGCTGAAGACCTTGGAGGCAAGGTTGTGTAGGAAAGACACAGTTGCAGACATATGCTTTGAGGAGTTCTGTGAAGCTATGCCAAGTGGGCATTGAGCATATGTACAGTGGTGCATTGAGAAGAACTTGGCTGTGAGTTCTTAAGGAGGACCAGAATCACTAAGGATTCTAAGGAGATCTGCCAAGTGGGCATTGAGCAGGTGCAAGGAGTGCACAATAGAAGACTTCTGTTGAGAAGTTCAGGAAGAAACATAATCACTGAGGATTCTAAGAGCTCTGCCAGGTGGGCATTGAGCGAGTGAAAGGGAGAGACACTCTGCCAGGTGGGCATTTGAGTTAGTGTGCATACAGGCATAGAAGAAGAGTCCACTGAGGGATCTTCACAAGGTTGCTGAACAACCTACAGACTTAGCAAGAAGTTGCTTGAGTGAAGGATAGCCAGGAGGTCATTACATTCTCCATCTGTGGGAGAAAGAAGAAGGATAAAAATCCCTTCGGGGTCTGATTAATTGAGAAGCCCAGGAGACAACACTGTGTGTGTGGAAAGACTCTGCAGAGGCGCATAAGTCAGAGAATCCCTTGGGGATTCAAGGAGAAACTCAGGAGGTGAAGTGCTTTCAGCACACAGAGCTATAGCGGTAAGGAACACAGAGGTCGAAGAACTCTTTGGAGAGTTCAGAGTTCTCCAATCTCAGAAGGAACATCGTCGTGGAGAACGCAGGCGAGGCTTAAAAGTCGAGAGCTCGTAGGAGGAAACAGACAAAGGTCGAGGCCTTTGGCCACTTGAAATTCTCCCAAGGTTGGGAAGTAAGTGTGCAAGCTCAGGAGGGAGCACAACTGCCTTCAGATCGGCTGGAGAAGGAGATATGGACCGTTGGTTTCTACGTCTAAGAGAGAATAGGAGAAGCCTATAGAAGGGGGAGATCGTGAGCTATTGGATCTCTTTCGGAAATCCCGTCAGTCATTGGATTAGATAGGAGGTGCACGAGGTTTAACCCTTCTCACGCCAGGCAGAAGTCCCGACAGGTATTGGGATATCGACATTCGACATATCATGGATTTTCGTGGACAGTAAGTCCATACATTTCTGAACTTTGAAGTTTGAAACTCCGAAAGGAGGGAAGTGCCATTTGCGGGGCCAGCTGTCGGCATAGTGAAGAATCGACACTCAGGATATCGGAGTTCTCGAGGTCGAGGAAGTCAGGACACTTCAAGTCTCGAAACAACGAGATTGGATCATGGCCATCCATCAATTGGGGATATGTGGTGGAGATCCAGACTATCGGGGGAAGTTCTGATAGAAGTTCAAATCGACGCATCGGGGATCGACATTTCGTGAGTCCTGGAGACAAGGAGGACTTGCATTTCGGAATTGGGAAGTCCGATTTTCCAAAAGAAAGGAGAGCTTCGTTGTGTGGGGGCTAGATGACATCATATAGGGGATCGGGATATCGGGAATCCCGTGGACAAAGTGTTTACGCATTTCGGCATTGTGATGTCTGAAACCCTGAGAAGGAGGTAAGGCTGCGGTCTTATGAGAAGCGGTCACATGGACCAGGGAATAGCCAGGAGGGGCTAAGGCCGGAAGAGGGTGCATCGAAAAATTGGTGATTGAGAGATCGTGGGGACAAAGATTCATGACATCGGGGATCACGAAACCCCGAAACCCGAAATTAAGTCAGGGAGTTCACAGTTGAATGCAGAAGACCATGAGGAAGTATAAGGACCTGTGGATCGGGTTTTCATCAGAGATTCTAGTAGGGAATCGAATGAGATAATTCGACTCAAAGGAGAATTTGAACGATCCTGTAAGTAGGAGCACGAGGTAGTGGTCGTACGCTTATTGCGTCAGTGTGGTACCATAGCCTGATTCTTGTCTGTATATTTCAGACGAGGGAGGCATAAGAGGTAAAGAGCACTCTGATACTGCGTCAAGTGGTATCGGAGCTAGAACTCTATTTGTATATTTCAAGAAGAGGGAGAAGGCAAGGGAAGCAAGAGGAGGAAAGCACTTTGATACTGCGTCAGTGTGGTATCAAAGCAGGGACTTCATCTGTATATTTCAGGTGAAGCGAAAAGTTAAAGGAAGACAGAGTGCTGGAGACTCTATGGCGATTGTTTGTAGGTAGGCAACAATCAAGAAGACAGTCAACAAGACTGTAGGATGAATCTGGAAACACTCAGGATGTAGAGTGACAACAGTAGGTTTTCCAAGAGAGAAGACAGGGACAACGCCATGACTACTGAAGGCCATAGGCATGCTGGGAGGAAGAGCAAAGAAAAAAATCTTGTAGAAATGGATAAAGAGCTCGCTGAAATAAGGGCAGACATAGAAAATCTTGAACTACGGATGCAACAGAAAGCAAAGCCAAGATGGGTATATGAATGGCCCATGAGAAAGCCAAAGATAAAAAGGCCAATCAAGGAGTTGATGGCTAGAAGACATCGTAGACTGTTAAGAGGATGGTTGAGGTATGATGAAAACCTCGACTAACCTGAGGAGATGGTTCAGGTATGTGAACCAGAGACTGGGGACATTCTTGGTGAGGAGAATGAATTGGGATCAGCTGAAGATCTCAAGAACTTCTAGGAGGGCAGAAAGGAAATTCCCAATTGCTAGGTGGGCAACGAGTTGAGATCACTGCAGGATCTCAGAGACTGTCAGGAGGACAGTCGAGAAATTTCACATTTCCAGCTGGGCAATGAAATGAGGTCACTGTGGGATCTTGAAGATTGCCAGGAGGGAAGTGAACACATCTCATATTGCCAGGTGGGCAGAGATGAGAATTCGAGACTATCTGAAAGTCTCATGGAATCAAAGGTGTGTTCAATTCAGCAAGGGGTGCTGATGAAGATGGGATCAGTTGATCTCATAATTTGCCAGGAGAGCAGTGAACAGATCTCATATTGCCAAGTGGATAGAGACAAGTAGATGGGACTATCTGAGAGTCTCATGAACTCAGAGGTGAGTTGGAATCAGCCTGAGGAGCTGACAGAGCAGGTGAGCTCAGAGATGGATTTAGATCAGCATGTGCAGCTGACAAAAGAGGAGGATCTGAGGGATCTTCTGATGATTGGGGGAATCGAGGTATTCCTACCACTTGCCCAAGGAGAGGCATAAGTCTATATTGCAGATGCAGCAACAACAGAAGAACAGTCAGCTGTGACTGTCAGGGGAGAAGGATTGGAGCAGGTGTTTGAGACTGCCCAAGCAGAAGCAGACAAAGAGGAAAATCAACATTTTGAGGAGTGTCTCAACGCTTTCAGCCAGGAAGCCAAAAGAAAAGAAGTTGTAGCACTGAAGCTGACATAAGAAAAAGAAGAAGATGATGATGAGTATTCCGAGGAATGGCTCGGTATTTTCAGCCATGAGACTGAAAAGACTGCAACATGGGAGTTTGCAACAGAAGAAGAAGAAGAAGCAGACAATGTTAGTTTGGCTGATATGAATGAACAATTCGAAGCCCTGGAGAGAAGGGTGAAAGTGCAGAGCATGCACATCCAACAGGTGAGGTTGGGGGTAGATAAAGAAGAAGGCATGGGAGATTTCAGTGATCTACCCATGTGCCAAAAATTTTTGCTGCTGAGGAGACTGCATGAACAGAGCCAACCACTGGAGCAGCTGGACGAAGCGATCGAGGAGATCAGAAGGCTGATGTTAAGGTCAGCAGAAACTGCCAGCAAGGAGCAGCTGAGAAGAAAAGAAGAAGCAGCAGTAGAAACAACGCGGAAGCAGCAGGGAAATGGAGCAGATGAACAACTCCAGATGATGATTTGGGATCTAGGAGGATTTCAACATCAGAGATGGGAAGCTCATGAGTAGGAGCTCATGAATTTTTCAGCTGAGGAGAATGATGCAGGAGCATCTCTCCACGTCAGCCAGCCAACCAACCAGCCACGTTGAGCACACACATTCAATGCTGAAGAGAGGCGTAGCCCTCATCTTTTATTTTGAATTGAATGTAATTTAATTGTCTAGGCTATTGATCCATAGAGTCGTGCCTTTGTGCAGGCATTAGGTAGATAGGCCTTAAATGTTTGTAAGGCTGAGATCTAGATCTGGATACTGGACTAGACAACCCATTCAATGTAATTGAATAGGGTAGGTAGATTGGAGGGAAGAACTCGAAGAGCCCCCTCAGGTAAAAGAGATTTCGTATCTCATTTTGGTAGAGAGGTGAGAGAGTTGTAGTTGTAGTGGAGAATAGGGGAGTGAGTGTGTAGAGAGCAGAAGAGAAGGGGCCGAGACCTTGTTACAGGCCGTTCTCAGGAACACCTTGTATAAATAGGAATTTGCCATATTTAATATAACTAGAAGCAGTTTTTCCTGCATGTATTTTGTGTCGAATGAATGTCTATGAGTGTTCTATTATGCTATGAATGTATGCTGTTATCATGCATTGGCAGGAGAGTATTTGATTTCAGGATTGAGAGGTCTTTGAGGTTTCATGCCAGGAGGGCGTGACGGAGTACTGTGGTCTTTGAATACCAGTGCACTGAAGAACTTATGAATACTGAGGGTTCAGACAAAGACATGCTGCGGCACAAGAACTGGAATCAACAACTCAGGAGAAAGACCTCAAGGTTGCTGAACACCTTGGAGGCAAGGCTGTGTAGGAAAGACACAGTTGTAGACAGAAGCTCTGAGGAGTTCTGTGAAGCTCTACCAAGTGGGCATTGAGCTTATGTACAGCGGTGCATTGAGAAGAACTTGGCTATGAGTTCTTAAGGAGGACCAGAATCACTAAGGATTCTGAGGAGCTATGCCAAGTGGGAATTGAGCAGGTGCAAGGAGTGCACAAAGGTAGAATTCTGTTGAGAAGTTCAGGAAGAAACATAATCACTGAGGATTCTAAGAGCTCTACCAGGTGGGCATTGAGTGAGTGAAAGGGAGAGACACTCTTCCAGGTGGGCATTTGAGTCAGTGTGCAGACAAGCATAGGAGAAGATAACTCTTTTGAGTTCTGTGATTTGAAGAAGAGTCCACCGAGGGATCTTCACAGGGTTGCTGAACACCCTGCAGACTCAGCAAGAAGTTGCTTGAGTGAAGGATAGCTAGGAGTCCATTCAATTCTCCATCTGTGGGAGAAAGAAGAAGGATAAAAATCCCTTCGAGGTCTAAGTAATTGAGAAACCAAGGAGAGACAACACTGTGTGTGCAGAAAGAATCTGCAGAGGCGTAGAAGTTAGAGAATCCCTTGGGGATTCAAGGAGAAACTCAGGAAGAGTAGTGCTTTCAGCGCATGGAGCTATAGTGGCAAGGAACGTAGAGGTCGAAGAACTATTTGGAGAGTTCAGAGTTCTCCAAGCTCAGAAGGAACAACGTCGTGGAGAACGCAGGCGAGGCTTAAAAGTCGAGAACTCGCAGAAGGAAACAGACAAAGGTCGAGGCCTTTGGGCACTTGAAATTCTCCCAAGGTTGGGAAGTAAGTGTGCAAGCTCAGGAGGGAGCACAGCCACCGTCATATCGGTTGGAGAAGGATATCTGGACCATTGGTTTCTACGTCCAGGAGAGAATAGGAGAAGCCTATAGAATGGGGAGATCGTGAGCCATTGGATCTCTTTCGGAAATCTCGTTAGCCGTTGGATCCGACAGGAGGTGCACAGGGTTTAACCCTTCTCATGCCAGGCAGAAGTCTCGATAGGTATCGGGATATCGGCGTTTGACATATCATGGATTTCGTGGATAGGAAGTCCATACATTTCGGAACTTCGAAGTCTGAAACTCCAAAAGGAGGGAAGTGCCATTTGCGGGGCCAACTGTCGGCATAGCAGAGAATTGAAACTCAGGATATCGAAGTTCTCGAGGTCGAGGAAGTCGAGACACTTCAAGTCTTGAAACAACGAGATTGGATCAGGGCTGTCCATCAGTTGGGGATACATGGCGGAGATCCAGATTATCGAGGGAAGTCATGATAGAAGGTCAAATCGGCGCATCGAGGATCGACATTTCGTGAGTCCTAGAGACAAGGAGGACTTGCATTTCAGAATCGCAAAGTCCAATTTTTCGAAAGAAAGGAGAGCTCTGTTGTGTGGGGGCCAGCTGATGTCATATCGAGGATCGGGATATTGGGAATCCCGTGGACAAAGTGTTTACGCATTTCGGTATTGCGATGTCCGAAACCCTGAGAAGGAGGGAAGGCTGCGGTCTTATGAGAAGTGGTCACATGGACTAGGGCATAGCCAGGAGGGGATAAGGCCAGAAGAGGGCGCATCGACAAATCGGTGATCGAGAGATCGCGGGGACAGATATTCATGACATTTGGGATCATGAATCCCTGAAACCCGAAATTAAGCCAGGGAGTTCACGGTTGAATGCAGAAGGCCGTGAGGAAGTATAAGGACGGATCGGGTTTTCATCATAGATTCTAGCAGGGAATCAAATGAGCTAATTCGGCTCAAAGGAGAATTTGAACGATCCTATGAGCAGGAGCGCGAGGTGGTGGTCGTGTGCTTACTGCGTCATAAACTCCCTCCACAACAACCAAGTATATCCCCAAGCATAGAAGTATAATCCCAAAACACCACCGATATGCCACACTCCATCCATCCTTCAGAACTTCGACATCACAACTCTAATACAAGGAATAAGAATTACTTTCATAAGTAGTATATTGAGTTGTCCCCAGATCATAAGATGTTACTTTTAATATTCTCCTTCATGGTTATGGGCTTCCACGAGATTATCAAATAAATTGACCCTCTTAGCCTACAATCATGGCCCTCTCGACGAGCTGGTGTGTAATGTCCCCCACCTCTTAGAGAGGTAAAGAGGAGACTCAGTGGCCTGGGTACCCCCACTAGGTCATAGTCTCACACTAAAGGGGGGAAAAGTCAAGAAGTTAAAAGTTATATTTTTAAGTTGACTTAAGAAAGGAAAAGGAAAGGAGTAAAATATAACTCAACAG
>JZKD02S0460685.1:817399-842253 GCA_000966675.3 Picea glauca | reverse complement strand
TCTTGAAGAATTTCATGGTGATCATGGGCTTTGTCCCCCAACAATTCTTGGTGTTCATGAGCATGTATTCACTGGAATGGCACCAACAAATCCTGAATGAGAGATGATTCCTTTTAGTGTCTTTAATCCATACTACAGTGAGACTGTTATGTACAACATGTCTGAATTACGGAAGGAAAACGAAGATGGAATTTCTGTCCTTTTTTTCTATCTTGAAAAGATTTTCCGAGATGAATGGAAAACTTTTCTGGAACGTCTTGGTCGAGATGAAACTACACTGGATTCGGAGCTTCAGGACAATTCCAGTGATCTCTTGGAGTTCTCCATGTAAATAACCTTTGATTTTTTCATCCAACACTAGAGTTTGTAGCTCTCATTCACATGAAGGGATATCACCGACGACACTGTGTGTCTCTATGTTGCATGAATGCGGCCACCGATGTGCTAGATGGCGTGCCTCAACGATATTGTCAGCTATGCGGAAAAATTTCATGTACTCACAGTCACAGATTGACAGCGACTTACATCCATCAACGATGGATTGTATGCAACACGTCTCAATCTATGTATTTCCCAACTTCTCTCTTGCTGAATTAGAGACGCGGGGAAGGAATTTGTGATCCGAGAAGTTGTACAATGTGATCGATCTCTTTCAACAGGCCCGTAAAGGAAATCATTCTTGGTTGTCACTCCTCTAAGATCCATGATGAGATTGTTGAGCATGTGTATGTTCACAAGCATCGTGGCCATCATCCAATTTGATTGTTGTCTAACGTGTTGCCAACAATAATTAGCATGAACTCTCACGGAGGTAAAGTTATTTTGGCACACGATTTGCATGCAATCCCAAACAAAGTGGAATAATTCCCAAATGAAAGGATTTGGAGGGATTCAATTTACTATCTTTCAGTTTGATTTCCTCTCTCCTCGCAATTTCGTTTTCAAAGTCGTTGAAGAGGATCAACAAATCGTCATTTCCAACAATTTCCTCTTCTTCCTTGTCCCTTTTTACGCTTACCGATTCAACAAATTGCAAGGAGTAACATGATCAACCTTAAGCTTTTTTTGCGACGGATTTTAACTTCAAGAGTCTGTTTTCTGTAAATTGTTTTGGTATGCCTTTGAATAGCATGATATCCTGATTGGAGTAATTTGCTAACGTCTCTGCACATTTTCTCTCATCCACTCACCACACCAAGTACCTACCAAAGAATAAAGGTTATAGTGGCAGTGGGTCGCATGATTCAAGTGTAGAGCATTTGGGAAAAATGACAATGGAATTCTTGCCAGGGATTTCGACATCATCTGAGCCTGTAGTAGACAAGAAGGTGTCATATCAGGTGCTCTTCTCTACATTCATGATGACTTTACTTCTGTGGAAAAGAGTACCTTTTTACAGGAAACTATTGTTAGTATGGAAATTGTGGGTGCTATAATTGGAGCAACAATAAGTGGATGGATTCGTGATGCCTATGGACGCAAACTGTCAATAGTTATAGCTGATTTAGTTTTTATTCTTGGAGCAATCATCATGGGTGCTACTCCAGATCCATATGTTTGCATTCCAGATCCATATGTTTGCATACTTGGAAGGCTGCTGGTGGGGTTAGGTGTTGGTATAGCATCAATCAATGCCCCTATTTATATTGCAGAAGCTTTACCTTATGAAATAAGGGGAGCACTAGTGAGTACAAATACACTCATGACTGCAATTGGGGTTTGAACCGAAAGTTATCCTACAAACCTATTACATAGATGAAGGTGTTGGTGTGCTATCCATCGTCGAGCATGGAATATGGGTAAGAATATTGATGAAAGTGTTCCAACAATAGCAGCATAAGATGTGGAGGCTCATCAACACTCCCAAGGAATTTTTCATACCACTTACGAGCGAGCCAAGGAAGATTTCTATGTATTCACTTGAAGCAATGATGCATCTCATTCTTTGGGTTTCTCTTTATTCGAGGAAACATGGGCTCCTTGTCAAAAGTCAAAAGGGTGGCTTTGTTTTCTCTTTGCTCGGCTGGTTACTGTAGCATCTGAAGACTGGAGGAGCGATATTAGACAAAGATATGCTACAACAAGAGTTGGTAAAACTCCCATATGCTTTCCTTAATTTCTATATGTTGATTTGGCATTTTAAAAGGAAACTATGGAATTCGGTGTTTAACCATGGTTGTATAATTTTTCCATATTGTTAAACTGGAAAATGGAAAAAACCAATGGTATTGATTCCATATGTGTTGGCAAGCAAAGGGAGTTTGGGAAGCTAGCATGTGCACTATCTCTAGTGGGAATTTTGAAACCATAGAGTGTTGCCACTAGCACACATTATGTAAAAGGGGGTTTAAAAACCATATATTTTCTCTTTGTGCACATGTTTGGCACATTAAAATTGATGTAATTGCCATATAAAAGCCATGAAATTGGCTTGGAACCATCATGTAAAATAATTATGAAGCATTGTAATGGATTTTTAGCCATTCTTGAGTGAGGAGAGTGAGAGGTGTTATTTTTATGCCTTAAGCCTTAAGTGGCTTCATTTTGTAATCATTATGTAAACAGTTGAATGGGGTAATTTTCCTAAGCCATTTTGGCGATTCATTGTAAACTTGACCAAAGAGTGTATTTATAAACTCTTGGAAAGTAAAGTACTCCAAATATTGAAGTACAGGTTACAAGTTATGCCGATGTGGGCTTCGACATTTTAGCTCCAAAGAACAAAGGCGAAGGAGACACGGATGTACCTTTTTCCAAACATTTTCTTTGCAACAATTGCAAGTGTTGGCTTTGCATTTTGATTTCGAAGTATGTGGGTGAAGGAGTCTTGAAGGAATGTGCCTTTTGAAGATATTTTCATACAAATAGAGTTGATAATTTTGGAGACCAAAAGTTTCTTTTGTGGGGAGGTGAGATCTAGATGAATCTCCACACATGAAAAGGACTTCTACTTTTCTCGCCATGTCAAGTTGAAATTGGTGACAAAGAGGTGAAAGGGTGAACTTATATGTTTTGAGTTTTATTTTCTCATGCATTTTATTAATGCTTTGTGAGAAAAGGGTCTCATGCATTCTTATGCTTTTATGTGATGCTCATGCATTTAATTATGCTTTATAATATTTTGAAAAACTCATACATTATTATACATTATTGATGTAAAATGATTAATACTTGTAAGGGAAATTAGACTCACATATTTATCATTAAATTATAATTTTGGAAATTGGTTTTTATGTGAGAAACCACCTCACACCAATTTGCCATTATTCTCAATTATAGTTTGACATAATCAAGGATAGGGATGGAGATTCTTTGGGTGGTTTTGAGACTTTTCCCATTATGTACTTGAAGACAGTTTGAGATCCTACATTCATGGATCTTGTTTTTCCTCTTTTGTAATTAGATCCAATTATTGTGGATCTAGGAATTAATGCTCTTTCTTAAGAGGGAGTGAGGAAAAACTATTAATGCCTTATGTGATCCATTTGAAAGTGGGGGAGTAATGGAGAATTAGTGAGTGGAGTTAGAGAGCCATAGTGCTACCACTCCTAAGCATTGAGAGACTTATTCATGTAAGGAATTATCCTTCTTGATGTATGGAGAAATATGAGTGTGAGTAGTCTTCTTAAATCCTCACTGAAGGAGAAGACATCTCTTATGTAATCACTTATGAGAAGGTCCCAACATATTTTGAAGAAGGAATGAAAACAATCTGTATTCCAATTGAAGCAGGAGACGTCGCTGAGGAGTGGTGAACTCCGTTACCAACATCAATTGTTTTTCTCTTGTCTTTTCATATGCTTATTCCATTTTGAGTTCATGTGTGTTATGTATTATTGTTTAAAAACATGGTTTATAATGGACTCATATGCCCTTTAATCCTTATGCAAATAATTCGTCAGGAAACGATTCTCGATTGAAAACTTGTGTAGAGTAAGTACTCGCTCGTTTTCAGATCACCAAGACTCCTCCTAAATAGTGAGATGAAAATTAAATTCAACCTTTTTCCAAAAATCAATGTGTCATATCCACAACAAACATGCTTGATAGAAAAGGGAAGTCACAAGAAACTAACCCTCTCATCATGATTCTACTCCAATGTGAAATATACATTGTTTATGTTCTGGCGTAGTACCGATTAGAAGCAAGTGGATCGTGATTTTTGTAATTGATTTTCTTTTCCTAGTCAATACAATGTAGAGTCCTCATGAGGTTATTGTCAATGATGGTGTAGTGTAGTAACCTGTAATCTCAAATTGCACAACAACATAATTGGAAGCATACACATTGATGGAATATTCACTAATTCACAATATGAACAAAAGGAAAATAGTGCCAACAAGAACACAATTGATATCAACATTATTACATCCCTGAATCTTGTATCCAACTACAAATTCTTATAGGGAAATAACTTAGGTAACTAACCAATGTTAGCAACCAATTCCTCCAATTCTAGATCTTGATAAAGGTATATCTTTTCCAGATGTTCAACCTATTTGGGACAACATGCTTGATAAGGTCCTTGGAACTGTCTCATAATGGGTCAATAACCGTGGTGGAAGTTTCAATTCTAATCATTGTCATTCCTTTAATCCAATTCTATGACCCTCAATTAAGACAATACATATGAAATAGTAAAGAAAATGATGAGCATTCATAGTATATTCATTATAATTCAAACATCACGCGGGGCTCAAGAATTAAGGAGTTATACCATTATTTAATATGTATTTCCACAAGTTCCTTTATCATATTTGGATGACTCAAACTTGCCATGGTGATCTTAGAAAGACATTAATGTTCTCACCATCATGTGTTAATAGTGAATTGAATCATCCCTAAATTTGGTACATCCACAATGATTGTAGGGAAGATAGCCGTATGCTCAAGGATCATCCACCATTATTATCATTTATTTAAGGATCAAATCTCAAGAACATAGGGAGATCACTTTGAAGGAAATTTTATGTGGAGTATAAACCCTTGTGATTAGTGTTGGACAAATAATATGCGAGATGAATCATTTTCCTAAAGTTTTATCATTTGTCATAATCAAAAGTGGAAAAGTGTTGTTGCTAATGAGAGATGTGAACACTATAATGATGCCTACAGGTATGAAATTCCATGTGAACCATCCAACAAAGAGCTAAGGTTAGGATTTTAATCACTTGGCCAGTCCATTTGTTACCATCCAACCAAGAGCTAAGGTTAGGATTTCTATCACTTGGCCAGAGATTTGTTACCTTTCTTCCCTTCTTGGGAAGGAAATTCCTCAGAGCAAGGTCAACAAAATCTCCCTTTGATTATTCCTTAGCTATTCATATTTCAAGATATGTTAAACACAATGCATAATTCATGTTCCAAGTGACTCATTTTCTTTCATATGGACATACCCATAGTAGATAAAATTTTCATTTTAGTTAAACAAGAGCCATAAATTTATTCAATTTTCATTTTGATATTAGGTTGCAACCAGATCCATGTAAAAACTTGCAATAGATTAGAAAAATCCCTATAAAAACTTGCACGAGGTTCCACCTTGGAGAGTCCACAAGAATTAGTTACTAACCACCATACCAACTTCATCTTACCAAAAGAAACACACTTTGATAAGAATTTATTCTTGAAATGAACAACAAGACAACCCAGTCTTCAAAACTTTAATGAAACATATTTCCTCTAGTGACTACTTGATGAAAACGTCCTTCTGAATTCGTTGGTCCATGATTCCATTCTCTTATTGCTTGCAAACATAATATAAAGTTTAAACTCTATCTCCAAGGGTCACCATAGATTGCACTAGTTAATGTAGAACACTGTAAACTCATGAAAACAATTTTACCCCTTCTCCCTTTCCAACACTTATCTCATGCAGGGTAATTAAGGTTATCAAAATTGGAATTAGTATCCTTGTGAGAGATGACAACACTTCACACAAAATCACCAAGTAACATAGGCTTCAAGCTAATAAAAATGAAATTTCTTGTTCATAGATTTCTTTGGCTTTCGAGGTCGAACCAAGTGGTGCAAGTTGTCCTCCTGCTGATCCATTAATTCACTCTTGTAGGTCTGAGCGATTGTGAAAAGGATGTAGAGACCCATCTTCGAAGAGTATTTTTACAGTGCTACGTGGCAATATTATTAGCATTGAGCCTTCTTCAATCAACAAATGAAGAACTTTATTATTATTATTTACTTTGGACACAGGAATTCGTAGTTGTATCAGCCGTTATTGCATTGAGTTCTCTGGAATAACAGTTAATTGCATTTGCCAGTTGATCAACCAATCTGTCTGAAGAGAAACGCGTTAAGCCAGTGCATTATGTGGTTTGGGATAAATTTCCTCCTATCTCCTGGAGTAAAAACATTTCATAGTTCATAATTGAGCTTTAAGGATTCTAAAGCCAGATTCTCCCAAAACTCAAAATTAGAATAGGCAATGCATTGAAACTAGCTTTGAAGTTCTTATTCGACAGGATCTACCCAAACTTGTGCTGTTTTCAACCAAAAATGTTACTAGGAAATTCACTTTAAAGATACAAAGCAATAAATTAATAATCCAAAACTATATGGACAGTAACAGAAATCACAACACTGCTGTGAGTTTAGAATACCGGCGTAACATCTGGCTTTGAAGATGCACAAACCCTAGCCTCTAATTCTACCCAGGGCCATCGCTAGATCTGAAGGAGACAATGTTCCCTCCTTTTCACTAATCAATAAAGACCCTCGTGTTGTACAACCAGAAGTATACATTTGATCCGTTGCCTCTCCTTTCTGCAGACAAATCACTGTCTAACCTGGAGTTTTTTTTCATCTATTGGGTGAGTACTTGTGTGGAGGCTAGAATGAATGAATTTTCTTCCGGAAGCTTTGAAGAGATTTGGAGGTTATACAAGGTACTCGAAATACCTCGATTTTCCTCAGTAAATTGAATTGGTAAGTCGAAATCGCTCCTATTCTTTCTCTCTTTGTTGATTCTCAAGATATTGATTATATCTTCAAAATCAATTACAATTCCTGATTCTCGCTATCTGTGTTTGTATTGTTCGGTACTGACCAGCCATTCCAACTCTGAACTCATGGGCAAGAGATCCACTCTGTATGAATGTAAAAAGAATACAGTACACGAGGATCACCATAACAGTTTGATTGATCAACTGGCAAATCCAATTAACTGTTATTTTAACTTCCTTTCATTTTTCGTCTGTTGTATTGTATTTATATGTCATTCATACACACTGTTCTGATGCCTTGACAACCTTTTTCTTTCGCATACACTTGTCTACAGACGAAAGGGAATACAGCATAAAATTTATCCTCCCAAAGATCACCAACCAATACTATTCCAACCGGATGGGTTGTCAACTAATACAATTACTGGGATAAGTCAACTAATACAATTTCTAGTCAGCGAAGCAAATTTTGAGATGCAAATTGCGTTGCCTTAAAGGGAGATTTAGTGATATAGTGCAATGCCATTGATTTAGTGATTTTGGGTCTAACGATTTAAGTGGCCATTGAATGTAGTATGAATGAATCAGATTAACCTTGGCTACCATGTTAACTCTTGCCAATTAACTCAAGAAAGTGTAAAGTTTTGAAACTTAGGGTGGTTCATTGTTTTACCATATGGTAAATATCGAAGTTAAATGGAGTAATTAGTCCATTACTTCTTTGACCAAATGTGATAGAGGATAGGCATCTTAAATGGACAGACAAAATAAGTAAGATTATATTTAATAGGTAGGTGAAGGATGGAGTATTCTAGAGAACTATTTCATAGTATGTATTTTCAGTTTTATGTGAATGTGGAGAAGAGATGAACAACTCTTATTTTGTGTGTGCATGCTCTATTTCATGAATGATTGTCTTTGCTTGAGCTTGAACATGGTATCATAGCTAGAGTAAGACTCTTCAAAGATTGGAGAGCATTTGGAAGTTCTTGGAAAGCACTTTTGAGCTTCTTTCACCCACAAAATGAAGAGGAGCAACTTCCAGTTGTTTTGGGGCGAAAGTTTGAGGGAAAACACTTTAAAAAAATTGAGTTTTGGAGATGGACGCCCCTGTGCCCATGTATATAGAGCGTCCAAGGAAGATGGATGCCCCCCTAGCTAGTGTAAAGGGAGCGTCCATAACCCGTGCCTCGACGCAAAATTTTTCCTCCCTTTAGACACTCTCCTTGTTGTGGACAGGTGCGTCCACCTCTGGATAGGAAACATAAAAGCAAAAATTTTGGTTTTTTTCCCATTTCAAATTTGGGTTCATTTCCCATTTCGACATAGGAGCAAGAGTAATTTTTTTTTGGGGTTTTTTTCCCATTTCGACAGAGGAGCAAGAACAAAAAAAATTGGGTTTTTTCCCATTTCGACACAGGAACAAGAGCGAAAGAGCAAGAATATTTTTTTTGTTTTTTCCCCCATTTCGATAGAGGAACAAGAGAAAAAATAACATTTGAGTTTTTTCCCCATTTCAAGAGAGGAGCAAGATTTCATCAAGATCTAAGCCATGGCGTCTAACAATAGTCCAAAGCTCACACGAGGTCCAGTTTTAACGGGTAAGAACTATGATGTATGGTTAATGGATTTTAGGGACTAGATCCGATGGATCTACAAGTAATAACAAATGTGTAGAGAAATGCCCTCAAAGAACTCAGGAAGAAGGATAGAAAATCCCTATGTATCATCCAACAAGGGTTATAGGAATATATTTTTCCCAAAGTCCCAGCAGCAAATCCTGCCAAACATGCATGAGATACTCTTGAAATAGCCTATGAGGGCATTGCCAAAGTAAAAAATGCAAAGTTACAGAAACTCAAGAAGAGTTTTGAGACTCTTCAAATGAAGGATTCAGATTTCGTGGATCATTTTATGACCCATTTTATGAGCATCATGAAACCCATGGAGAAGACATTCAAGAGAAAAAGGTCACTGAGAAGGTACATTGAATCCTTCCTAATAAGTTTAATATGGTCATCATCTCCATAGAATAGTCAAAATATGTGTCACAATTGATAGTTGAAGAAATCAAGGGATCTTTGTTAACCCATGAAAGTAGGTTCGGTCGAAATGATGAATCTTTAGAGAATGCATTTCAGTCTTAGGCCTCCATAAGTAGAGGCAGAGGTTGAGGGAATAACAACAAAGGAAGATGAGGCAGATGTCGCTCTCAAGAAAGAAAGAGATCAACTTCAAAATGTTCAAAACAAAGTGAACAATTGGAATAGCCAAAAAGACACTCTCAGAACCAAAGGGGGAGATGCACAAATTTTAATCAACCAATATGCACTAAGAAATCAAAGATCCAATGCTATTATTGAAAGAAGTTTGGTCACTATGAAAGTGAATGTAGAAAGAAGCAAGCAAATATGAATAGGGGTAGAGCAAATGTTACCAACACTGAAGAATGAACATCTAAATCAATGTTCTTTTCATGTCAAGTTACAAAAGAAGCAAGCATCATTCATGATCTTTGGTTGCTGGACAATGGATGCAACAATGATATGACATGTAACAAAGATTTGTTTTCTAGTTTAGATAGTTGTGTCACATCTCAAATTAAATTGGGAGATGATTATCAAAAGAAAGTTGCAGGAAAGGAAAGGGTATAATTTATGTATTAACCAAACAAGATGAAAATAAAGATATTCATGATGTTTATTATGTACTTGGCCTTAGACACAATTTAACGAGTGTAGGCGAGATGCATGAACATGGTTATAAGTTCATTTTTGAAGGTTCCAAGTGTGCAATCTTGGACAAACCACCCAGTAAGAAAATTATATCCATAATACAAATGACCAAAAATAGAATGTTCCCTTTGATATTGAGAAATGTAAGTTTTTCACAGTCATATTCCCAAAATATATCAAGCTCATATGAGACTTGGTTGTGGCATCTTAGATATGGTCACTTACCATTTGACAGTCTTAGTCTTTACAAAAGAAGTCTATGGTCAAAGGTTTTCCCATTATAAATGAATAGAAAAACTCTTGTGAGAGTTGTGTTTTGGTCAAACACCAAAGGGATAGTTTTCCCAGTGCTTCCTACAGAGAAAAATAACACCTTGAACTGGTGCATACAAACCTTTGTGGTCCAATGCAAACTCAACTAATAGGAGGCGGCTTTTATTTTCTAACATTCATTGATGATTTTAGTAGGAAATCATGGGTGTACTTTCTCAAGCACAAATCAGAAACATTTGAAAAATTCAGAGACTTTAAATCCTTGACAAAAAACAGAGTGGGAAGTACATCAAAGTACTTAGATCAAATCGAGGAGGTGAGTATGACTCCAAGGAAATTGCAACATATTGCAGGAAACATGGAATCAAGAGACAATTTACCACAAGATACACTCCACAACATAATGGAGTAGCTGAAAGGAAGAGTCAGACAGTAATGAATATGGCCAAAAGTATGCTAAAGGATAAGAATTTGTCAAATGAATACTGGGGTGAAATAATGTCATGCTCAGTTTATATTTTAAATTTGTCACCAACCAACTGTTTGAAAGATCAAGTTCCTCAAGAAGCCTGGAGTGGTATGAAATCTAACATTTCTCATTTTAAATTTTTTGGTTGTGTAGATTATGCACATGTTCTTGAAGAGCTGAAGAGAAAGCTTGATGATAAAAGTAAAAAATGTATATTTGTGGGATACAATAAAAAATATAAAGCATATAGACTATATAATCATATTACCAAGAAGTTGATAGTAAGAAGAGATGTGGAATTCCAAGAAGATAAATCTTTAGATAACTAAAAAAGTGAAATACTTGTAGAACAAATTCCTTCTATACATGAAGATAAGCAGGTGGAAGCTACATGACATCAAGCTTCTCCACCAAGACTTCCAAGATTGCAAGTACAAGTCCAAGGAGAACAAACAGAGCACAATTCTTCTTCTTCATCTAGTAATGATTCAGATCCCACTATAGAAAATCTAAGGAACCAAAGAACACGAAGCTGGAGAGACATTTATGAGCATAATGATGACGTGGATCAACAACACACTTTTCCTAATGGGTTGATCCAATGAATGAAGAAATTGAAGCAATTGAAGGAAAAAACACATGGGATCTTGTGGATCTCCCCATAGGTAAAATTAACATTGGAGTTAAATGGGTTCAACATGAGCAACAATGAGCCCACACTTTACACCAAAAGAGACCAGAGAGGTAATATTTTGTTAGTTTGTCTCTATGTTGATACATGACTTATACATGAAATTTGTTGTTGAATGAATTCAAAGAAACTATGCAAAGTGAATTTGAAATGGCTAATCTGGGTCTCATGAAATATTTTTTGGGAATTAAAGTTGAGAAATATGAAAAATGAATTTTTATTTGTAGCAAAAATATGCCATAGATATTTTAAAAAGGTTCAAAACGAACAAATGCAAGCCAACATATACACCAATTGCAACAGGCACAAAATTGAAGAAACAAGATGAAGGGACATAAATTGCTTATACTCTGTATAAGAGGCTTTTAGGAAGGCTCATGTACCTTACAGCTACTAGACATGTATGCATTAAGCTTAATTTCTAGATTTATGGAGAATCCCAAAATCTCTCATTGGAAAGTTGGAAAAAGAATTTCGAGGTATATTGTAGGTACAACAGATTATGGAATTTGATATTCTACTTCAGAAGATGATTCACTTGTTGGATATATAGATAGTGATTTTGCACTTAGTTTTGATGATAGGAAAAATACTTCTGGATATGCATTTCTGTTTGGTACAAGCTTGATTTCATGGGCTTCTAAGAAACAACCCATCATCACAATTTCTTCAGCAGAAACAGAGTATGTGGCAAGAACTTTAGCAACACATCACGCAGTTTGGTTGAGAAGGATCCTTAGTGATCTTGCACATGAAGAAAATGAGCCAAATCCTATATTTTGTGACAATAGTTCAACAATTGCATTATCTAAGAATCATGTGTTTCACAACAAGAGTAAACACATAGACACTCGCTATCATTTCATCCACGAGCTTATTAAAGATGGTAGCATTATGCTACAATTTTGTGGTTCGAAATAAAAATTAACAAATATCTTCACCAAGCCATTGGGAAGAAATAATTTTGAAATTCAGAAACAACATTTGGGCATAGTTTGTGTTGATTTTTGTAATGATCAAAATTAAGGGGAGTGTTAAATAGAGTAATTTCTCCATTACTTGTTTGACCAAATGTGGTAGAGGATAGGCATCTTAAATGCAGGATAGGTAAGCTTGCATTTAATAGGTAGGTGAAGCATAGAGTGTTCTAGAGAACTATTTGTTAGTATGTGTTTTGTATTTTCAGTTTTATGTAAATTTGGAGAAGAGCTGGACAAATCTATAGTTATATTGTATGAGCATGCACTGTTTCATGAATGGTTGCATCTGCTTGCGCTTGAAAAACCTGTAGAATACTTCAGTAGTATAGATAATATAGATCTACAACATAGTCATGATCTGAGTATTAAGCCAAATAAAGTGCGAAAAGGAGAGATAATTGAGGTAGTTCAGGCAATCAGACACAATCTCCGAGAATTCTCAGAAATTTCAGCTGAAAATTGGCACAGGATTGGCGAAGGACGTTTCCAAATCCAACATGATTTTAAGATAAAATAATTTACGTGGATGATTGAATTGGCGTTCATGGTATATATTATTATGCAACCAATTGTAATTCATTACGTTGTGTAAAACCTGAGTAATCCCTTCTCTCGATCCGTTCGCCACGACTTCAAATTAAAACATAAAATGTCTGCCGTTCATACATATCTATCTTCCTAAATTTTCAAACCATCAACGCTCAGTGCGTTAAGCAAGCTTGGTTCGATCATACATATCTAACTTCCTGATTCAAATCATACACATCAATTGATGTTAATATCAAATCTAATACAAACCCTAATAACCCACTGAGTGCTATAAATTTGAAGGTGCTATTATGAATTACATTAGGAAATCTAAATGAACAAAGAGTCAATCTAAAGATAGTGAACCTATGAGAGTTTATGTAACAGTCCTGTTAATCCCCAAACAAACCTTTAGAAATATGGCTACCCAAATTGTCCAAATAACATCACAAGTCCTGTTAATCCCCAAACAAACCTTTAGAAATATGGCTACCCAAATTGTCCAAATAACATCACAAGGTGAGTGTTGTCACCTTGTTCACACTCCTTCTCACTCCCGGGCTGATTCTTGTCAGCCCAAGGGGGTCTCCCTAACAAGATCAGGTCCGAGACTTCAAATTCTTCAACAAACATATATGAACATCTCCTTGTTGATTTTTTATTTTTTTTACACCTTCAAAGGTTGAAAATCTATTATGAAAATAAAAAAAATCAGTAAGAAAATAACATAGATATATGTGTGAATAATGTGGATATGTGTAATCCAAAATGTACAGTGAGCAGATTTTTACTTTAAAATCAATAAAGAAACAAATAATAATAAGATATTTTGAAAATGTAGTTATATGTAACTTTTGAACAACGCATAATGCAAAAATATTGGGCGTTCATTTGATGTACAATAGAAGCTACTTAGGGAATATAGTGATCTATATCTAAACCAGATCTATGCATAGATTGCTATGATATCTGATAGATCGATTTTGATGAGATCCATGGTATATTGTTCTCCTCCTTTCTATAAGCTACTTAGGGAATATATTGATCTATATCTAAACCAGATCTATGCATAGATTGCTATGATATCTGATAGATCGATTTTGATGAGATCCATGGTATATTGTTCTTCTCCTTTCATTATTCATTCAAGATTAAATTTCTCACCTTCCAATCATTCCATTATTCATTCAAGATTAAATTTCTCACCTTCCAATCAATTTAGATCTATAATTTTGTTGTTGCTATAGGAAGCTTAGCTTGAATTTCTTTATGTTTATATATATTTTTATTTATTTATTTTCAATCAGTTTAGATCTATAATTTTGTTGTTGCTATAGGAAGCTTAGCTTGAATTTCTTTATATTTATATATATTTTTATTTATTTATTTTTAAACATACCATGTATAATGTCTATCTAATAAATAAATATAAAAAATAGACACTAGTATAAAATTAATGGAAAACTTTAACAAAATTAGAGTAACTTACAAGGATAATGGTCATACATGTCATCAAGAAGCAACATACATGTAAGTGGCCTTAGAAATGTAACACTACCTTTACCTTTAGAAAATCCTATGAGTCGCCAACACTTTTATGCCTTGTTTTCTTTACAGACTAATTCTTTATAGACTAACTGAGGAGAGATGATATTTTTCTCATTCCTTTCCCTATTTATATAGAGTCATTTCGGTAAAGAACCCCAATATTTAGGGTTGGTTATTTTATTATTTATCATATATTTAAGGTTTCT
Organism: Picea glauca; assembly: GCA_000966675.3. Lineage (NCBI taxonomy): Eukaryota > Viridiplantae > Streptophyta > Pinopsida > Pinales > Pinaceae > Picea > Picea glauca. The sequence goes on along the minus strand of JZKD02S0460685.1, from coordinate 827,864 downwards.
CCATTGAATACAATTACTTATTTTACCCTAAACTTTTAACGACTGATATGTCCATAATAATTATTTATTATGACTCCCTTTAATTATTATTATTATATATTTATTTATTATTCTTTATTCCAATAATTGTTTATTCATTAGTTTAGGTTCACTTATACCTTGGATGATTCAACCCTACAACCTCAAGAGAGGTACAATCACCCTAATAACAATTGGGTATTTCTACTAAAAATGATCATAATTGATATATCTTTCACAATATGTATGTACACATACACAAGTAGTCGCATACACACATATGAGATTAGGTACTAATATTCTTTTGTAGGAAATTTGACTTTGAAAGTGTAGGATTTTCAAAGACATGTATCATACATGGTGGTGTAGGATTCTCCGAGACACTTATCATACATGGAGATGAGTTACAATCATTATCTTCAACCCAAGTATCTTTAAAGCCTATAACAACAAATTTGGGGTGAGTTCCTTACATACGTATCTATGTCTTTTTGAACATTAGGGTTTATACTTTATTAAAGAATTTCACAATAAATTAACCCTAAACTATTAATTTATGACGCGAGCTTCGTGTGTTAGCACAATTTTTTTTTTCTCTACCACGAAGAAATTTGAGGTGACCAAAACCAATAAAAGATTGTTCATTAAATCAATTGAAGTACAATAATAGAGATCCATATTATAGTATTTGAAGTTATAACATGGGACTAGAAGCTCTAGTCAATTGCTTTGTAATTTGTAAATTTCACCTTATTAAGAACTAAGAAAGCCATTTTGAGTTAGACTTTTCCCAAGGCATGTTCCTCTAGGATAAGTTTTTGTGTCTAAATGCGTATGTGATCATGGATTTCTTGATTTATTATCATTGTTAAAACACTTTAATACCTCTATTGCTATATCAATTAAACAACATAGTATCAGGAATAAATATATGCATAAAACGTTTTAATTTGTAATTTGCTACGAGGAATTTTTTTTCATATCATAACCTAATTTTTTAATTTCTTTAGAGAAACTCTTCTTCAACTGTATAGAGCTTCTCTAGAGTCTTCGCAATCTTCTTCACCCACACAACTACAAGCTCATTAATAGAATAGTTGTTAGCATGAAGTATGACATTCGAGGACTTGTAGCTCTATTGTTATCCAATGCGTTGATGATAAAGGTTTCAACATCCTTCTTTATAAAGGAGTATATTCATTGCAAAATGGATTAACATAACAACCATACAAAGACTATAATGCTAGTGAAACAAAGTAAATTTTTGAACGAAGAGTTCATTGTAACACCTTTGATAAATTTTTCTCTTACAATTGAGATCAACAATAAAGGAATCGTCCCTATTAAATGTAATCTCCAGCTATCAAGCTGTTTGCCAGCTCACCTAGTCAACTTCAGTTAGACTACAATGAGTCACTGAGTTTCATTATGGTTTACTGTAGTGTTTGGTAGATCCCTGTGGATCCTCATTGTATCTTTGTAACCTATTTAATAGCTAGACGGGTACTGAAATCTCGTGGTGTGTTCTGCATTCCATTTCTGTTCATTGTTTCTATTCCTTCTTTCTTTTTGAACTTTGTCATGGTATCAAAGTAGGTTGTTTGGGTGTGGTTTCTATTCCGCCTTTCTTTTTGAACTTTGTCATGGTATCAGAGTAGGTTGTCTGGGTGTGACTCCCTCATGGGAGAGCCCGGTAATATAGGGAATGTAGTCCATTTGTTTTCATTGTTTCTATTCCTCTTTATCTTTGAACTTTGTCATGGTATCATAGTAGGTTGTCTGGGTGTGACTTCCTCATGGGAGAGCCCAGTAAGATAAAATCCTGAGAATTTAGTCCTAAGTGTGCTTACAGTGTAAATGAATTTTGGTATATTTTAAGAGAGGACATGTTTTGATGCTTCATTGCATTGCAACCCCCCTCTCCTCATTTATTTTGAAAATTCCAACACCCCCAACAACAGTGTGAAGAAAAAATACACGTTTCATTGTTTTGTTCATTGCAACCCCCTCCATTTTGTCAAAAGATCGGACCCCCATTGTGATTCCAGACTATGTAAAGAAAGTTTCTGTGCAGAGGTTGTAGTTCCGATTTCTGGTTCCCATGGTGGCGCATAAGTGTGAAGAACAGGTTTGATACGTGATAAATTTTGGAGTGGAGTTAAAGCGGTCCACCCATTGTGGCATTGGCTAGCTATTTTATAAAATGGTTTTTTTATGTCAGAATCCGACGATATAAATTTACATGAATCACTATTTTTTGTTGTTTAAAATCCATTTTTGAATGCAAAAATAGATTAAGCATGTTGAAAAAACCCTAGGGCACTTGGACTATACATAAATAATCACTTAAATCTAAGAACCCAACAATATCTCACCGGATTTTCGGAAAAAATCATCATTTCGTAGAACGTCTAGCCTACGACATTGTAAATGGCATTGGCTAGCTATTTTATGAAATGGTTTTTTCCGTTGGAATCTGACGATATAAATTTACATGAATCACTGTTTTTTGTTGTTGAAAATCCATTTTTGAATGCAAAATTAGATTCAGCATGCTGAAAAACCCCTGGGGCACTTGGATTATACATAAATAATCACTTAAATCTACGAACCCAACAAAGGCAATGTAAATGGCATTGGCTAGATATTCTAGGAAATGGTTTTTTTTCGTCCGAATCCGGCGATATAAATTTACATGAATCACTATTCTTTGTTGTTTAAAATCCATTTTTGAATGCAGAAATAGATTCAACATGCTGAAAAATCCATGGGGCACTTGGATTATATAGAAATAATCACTTAAATCTACGAACCCAACAATTTCTCACTGGATTTTCGGGCAAATGTTCCTGGAAAAAATCATCATTTCCTAGAACGTCTAGCCTACGACATTGTAAATGGCGTTGGCTAGCTATTCTATGAAATGGTTTTTTTCGTCGGAATCCGGTGATATAAATTTACATGAATCACTATTTTTTGTTGTTGAAAATCCATTTTTGAATGCAAAAATAGATTCAACATGCTGAAAATCCCCTAGGGCACTTGGATTATACATAAATAATCACTTAAATCTACGAACCCAACAATTTCTCACCAGATTTTCGGGCAAATGTTATCGGAAAAAATCATCATTTTGTAGAATTGATCACATGGGTGATAATGATATATTGGAAAAATGTAGTGGGCTTGTTGAACATTTAGTAGAGCATATATAATGCTTGTTGTACCTGAGGGGTGCATGATCGATTGTACGTGACACCCTAGAGGTTTGTGGTCCAAAGATGTAAGCCTTGCCATAGGCAATCTGTATTCCCCAAATGTTTAGTAAGCCTTGTTGGGTTTGGCCTACATAGATTAGTAATCGTGTAGCATGAATCCCTCTTTTGCAAAGAGTGGATGTAGCATCATGTTGTGATCTAAGCTTGATGGAGAGTCAAAGAAGTCAAATCTTCGATTAAGAGGGGAAATGTGAAATATTATTCTCAGAGTGAAGGACCAATGTATGATTAAGAGAGTTTTGTATATTGATGAACATTGTAGGTGAATGCATTCCTACATAACTAGCGAGTAGAACGGATGGCACCCATGTATCTCGGTAGATGGATTATTTTTAATATGGACATCAATGATCAATTTGTTGCAGGTACAAGAGGAAGAAGAAGACAACTCGAGGATGAAGCTCATAGAGAAGACAACCCAAGCAAAAACCATTTGTGTGTGAGGTTCGTGGTCATCCAAAACCATTTGAGCATTGTAAATGCCAATGAATGTAACAATTGAGATTAAGGGGGAGTGTTAAATGTAATCTCCAGCTATCAAGATGTTTGCCAACTCACCTAGTCAACTCTAGTTAGACTACATTGAGTCATTGAGTTCAATTAAGGTTTACTGCAGTGTTTGGTAGATCCATTTGGATCCTCATTATATCTTTGTAACCTATTTAATAGCTAGACTGGTACTGAAACCTTGTGGTGTGTTTATTTTACATTCCATATTTGTTCATTATTTCTATTCTTCCTTTCTCTTTTTCTCTCTGAACTTTGTCAATCCCAACGTATATAATACAACATTGCACTTCTTTGCTGTAAGAACATTTTCTGTGGAGTAAAGAGATGATACAATTAGCTTCTCTTATAAAAAAAAAATAATTTATTCTTCTCGTAAGGGCAGGAAAGTCTTTCACTTCAATCATGATGCATTTTTGACAGTTCCAGAACACAATCATGATGAGTTTTGACAGATCCAGACCACTACCATTGGTTGAGAGATGTAAAGGTTTGAACCACCAAAAATGAATTCTCTCTTGGAAGATCAAGGCAGTGTGTGATCACAAGATGCAATCATTGCGATTTAGTTTCATTTAATCCAAGTAAAAGCTGGGATATTTGAGTAGGAGACCATGAAGGAAAAACAAAGACGCCAGAGTGCACACTGTGCAAAGACAAAGGGAACAAGGGTGAGTTTTCTCACGAATGTTACACAACAGATTCAAACTCGAATTGTTAAAAAATCTAATCATAGTTCATTGGTTTACCTAATTGTTATATAGTTACATGACAATTATGGTATTTTTGTATTATATATGTACGTCTATGTACATGATTATTTGCTCATTAATGATTATAGAGTATGCCTTTTATGCCAATATTCTATTTATCTCTGTTCATCATGGTTTCATGATTGCTTCAGTTATTTCCATTATGTTTCTACATTTTTCTTCATTATGAATCTAACAATGGTATCAGAGCATGAAGATGATCTTATGGGCTTGATAGTTTATCAGAGCAATGTTTGATACATGAGAACCTTTTGTCTCAAGGGCTTGATAATCTTGAGATCCATGGTATTTTTTCCATGGAGTTGAAGTACAGTGAGAGTGTACAATGAAGGAGTGAAAGAGGTTTAATTGGCGGATACCGGAGCACATGGATACCATCCCTGCAAATTACATTTTCATAAAGTCACCACTACTAACAAAGAGATTTTACCATTGGAATCGAAATGATTGGCAAGCGCCTCCTTTTGTGACTACTTCTGGTTAGAATAATGAAGTATGTGTCTATTCCCTGGGGCAACCCATTGATGTTGTAATTGTGCGTATTGTTCAGAGAATACTGCAGCAAAATATACAGGTTAAAGATTCCTTAAGGAGATACCTTGAAGATATGTAAAATACATCAAATGATAGCCCAGTCCCGTCGAGAAAATAAAAAAAAAAGGTAAAATACATTTCCGTGTTGTTCGAAATACCTTTATGTCAACAATATTTTTGTCTATCAAGATGTCTAAAATTCTAAATTGGACTATTGGAGACAATATAGTGTTCTGGTCGAGTTTGGTTTGATTTATGGTAGAAATTCATGTTGGCCATGTTGTGTGGATACGAGTTCCTTTCGTGGCATTTGCTGTTTGAAAAAATTAGACATGGATCTGGGAACCTTTGACAAGAATATGTTCAAGAACCTCTAGATCTATTTCAAAAACGCCCCAAATCAAATCCTCATCTAGCAATAACCCTCAGGTTGTCTGTCCAAAGGATTCCATAAGAAGAGATATCATTGTACAAAACCATTGCTTCAAACCTGGTATATTTACTGTGTAAGACTCTATTAGAAAAAGAAAACACTTTTATAACTCCAAACAAAAATATTTATCTTTACAAAATGAATTATGTTTGGATTTTTAGAATTATTTTTGAAAGATATTTGTAAAGTCTTTAAAAGCTGACCCTATAGTCTTTAGGGTTAATACTTTGATTGTATGGGCTTGGATTTACAACGCTCAAGGGTTTGGTGTTAAAACTAAGTTGATCATCCATTTAAAGATTTTGTGCATGTTAAATGGATTAAGCTTGCAACAAGTGATTTGTAATTGATGGTGAGCGATTGCCATTGTGAAAAGGGAAAGAATGAGTTGATATTTGATTGTTTCCATATCAACACACCATGAAGTGAAGTGATTTTATTCAATAATGAATGAAAACACCATGGAAATCCTCAAATGGAGCTTGTGTAACTTGACATCAAGCCAATGTCTACAGATTTCAGATTTACATACACATCATCGACAATTTTAAAGAATAATTCAAGTCTTGATTTTTGGACTAGTGTTTATTCATAATTCCATGACAACCCTTGCATTCTTTTTGCAATAGAACTTAAAGGAAGACTTTGATGTGTATTTAAGGATTTATAAGGTTTTGTATGGAGGAGTTTTCTCCATATATTGTAATTGGAGTTATAAGGGTTTTTATTTTTCCTTGAACATGTAAAGGTGTTATAAGGGTTTTTTAAGGTTTGTAAAAGGAGTTATAGGGGATCATCCTACATAATAAAATTGCATATTTGTCTTTGCATTCTTGACCCACTTGAAATTGAATAAGGGGGTCTTAGGATATTTGTGTGCGTCCAATTCATTGGTTATCCTGTAGTTTTTGGCATTCATGCAACAACCACTCATGCAAAGAAGACTACAAATGTACAAACAATCTAATAATTGACGAACAATTCAATTTGGCTACAACTTTGGCATGCACAATAGGATACATAATTGAATTGTGTGGCATCAACATACAAACATCTCTCTTCCATATTCTGCATAATGGAAAGAATTGAAGAAATATTTACAATATTGCACACATTAATTAACTCAACTACATAATCTACAATTGCAATAAACATGTGCACTCTCAATACATTGATTACTTGTTTACAAGTAACGCACAATAAAGTTGATATGTTCAAACTTCAAAACAAAATGTTATTTGATGAGTTAAATCTCCTTCGACGCCAACAATGTGATTTCAACAAACAAAATGACATCAAGGATAAAAATAATGAAGATGCTCAGTTGACTAGTGATGACAATCATAAACATGAAGATGAGTTGGATGAAGTCCCTATGTTAGAAAAAGTTGTGGATAAATGTGGCAAAGAAATTAGAATTGTTCGACCATGGGAAGAATTACGCTTTAAACAAAATCGATATGGACTAGGATATGAAAAGGATGCTGACAACCTTTTTCATATTCCTAATTATTGCAAACCTGTTGACTTTGTGAGTGGAGGTTTTTTTAATGATGATAAAAAGACAGAGTTTGAGGATATTGGCAAGGAACAAGTATAGGATATTGTTGATGATGATGTGGCTACATATATTCCATATTTATATGATCACGACAATCGTTCTGATAAAGAACCCATACAGTGCAAACATTGTCATCGGTTTGGCCATGATAAGTCAAATTGTTTTGATCTTCACCCATGCAGATTTTGTGGGAAGACAAATCACCTCTCAGTAAGGTGTGAGAAGAACAAGCAGAAACATATTCATTTTGAATGGTTAGGGAATTGGCGTTGGAGTTTGGAAGCCAATTTATTGGAGCATTCTTATCGACAAATTTATACACACGTACAACCGTACTTGATTGGAGATATTTCTACAATTGACAGACATGAATGTTTTTTTGGATTGGATGATATAGGGTATGATCGGGGCCCAGTTGATGTAGTTTTCTAAGTTGAAGATCGAGTCTTCAGACTCCCCCGAAAGACGATTTGATTTCCCTTTTCCACTTTCAAAGGGGTTATATCTCATTATCTAGACTTCTCACTTTTCAGTTGACAGGGGGAAATTAGTGAGAAATGTCAGACTTCAAGTTTCAATCCACCTTTGATTTGCAGTTCATTAAGGACTTGTGTCTATCTTGCATTCTGGATTTGTCTCTGTTCAGAATATGATTGTGTCTGCTTAGAATATGATTGTAATTGGGTGCATGATCGGTTGTACCCGACACCCCTGAGACCCCTGAGTTTTTGGTCCAAGTTGTAAGTCTTTCCATAGGCTGTTGTATTCCCCATATATTTAGTAAGTCCTGTTGAGTGAGGAAGTTGTATTCCTCTTGTCCATAGAGAGGATGTTGTGTCAATCTATGGCATGAACCACTGTGTAGCTTGATGGTGTATCAGAGACATTGAATATTCGATTAAGGGGGGAAAATGATAATATTGAGGGACCAAAGTATGTGAGCAGATGATCAAATAAGAAACCAACATGCAGTCTGCTCACAACAAAATCAATGAAACCAATGAAGTTGATAATGATCAAATCAATGAAGTCAATGAAGTTGATAATGATCAGATGATAGATTAGTGTTTTGATCTATCATTTGATCATTGAATGCATTATGAAGATCATTGAATACATTGTGAAAGCGTACACATTGTTCCAGTAGTTTATATAGGTGTTGGATCTCTTCTTGGACGTACTTGTGAATGACGATCAAGGGAATTTGAACCACTTGTCCCTGATAGGAGGAAATCTAAAGTTTTCAGTCATGTTCCAAGTTTGATTTAGAGCATGTTGCAACCTAGTTCCTAGTATACAGTCTTGTTCCTAAACATATTGTTGTTGATATGGTTTGTGGTAATCCTAAAACCATTCATAGTTTTTTGATCCTTGAGCTCTTGATAGTTTGTGGTCAGCTTAAAACCACCAATTAAGCAGAAGACACGAAGTTCTACTTGTTACATTTTCAGATTTTTTAGCCTTGAGCTCTTGTTAGTTTATGTTCAACTTAAAACCATGCAATTTAGTAGAAGACATCATCTTCTACTAGACATTCGGTTTGTGGTCATCCCGAAACCACCAGATTGCTTTGTGATCATCCCGAAACCACCACATGAGTTTGTGGTCACCCTTAAACCACCAATTTAGTAGAAGACATCAACTTCTGCTATTTTTTTAGAGTTCAGAGAGAATCTTAAGCCCTCTGAATATTTTCTTGACACATTACTAGTTGTCAAGTAGTGGCAGTTTTTCAGGCGAGAATGAACTTATGATTAAGGGGAGATGTTAAAAACTTTAATCATAGTTTGTTGGTTTACCTAACTGTTATACAGTTACATGACAATTATGGTCTTTTTGTATTATATATGTACCTCTATGTACATTATTTTCTCATTAATGATTATAGAGTATGCATTTTTTGCCAATATTCTATTTATCTCTATTCATCATGGTTTCCTGATTGCTTAAGTTATTTCCATTATGTTTCTGCATTTTTCTTCATTATGAATATAACACGAATCATCTCCATAATTTTTCCAAGTCTATCATTCTATTTTTTAAAATTTGAGATAAACTCCTATTTTGAGTTTTGTGGAAAACATAAAAAACTTAAAATGGTTTAATTTCCACCGAGCTTTTCCAGTGAATGGTTTACTAAGAGGGATCTTTTCCAGCGAATGGTTTACTAAGGTTGGTCTTGTTGTGCTGGAAAGACTACTTTTCATACAAGTTGAAACTGGGGCATGCCTAGCTCTTCTCCAATAGAGAAAGGAGAGCGGAACAAGCTAGTTGGGATATGATTTGTCCTAGATTCTTATATACTAAAAACTAGGCCATTTTTTATGCTGAAAATTCATTTGTTTATCATAATATTCTGAATTCTGAAAATCATCAATAGACTTTTCCAACATCACTTCAGACAAAACACTTGTTTAAAATTACAAAATAAAAACTCCTATAAGCAAGTACAGAAAAGCCTGATAATAATTCTTTAATTATAATTTTAAAATGAGTTTTGTCTTTCACATTGTAACAATTGAAGCGAACCATGAGTGTTAGAAATTGCAGCAAAGCTACTAGTCTTCATAGTGCCATACTCCAAATAGACAAATGCAATTAGATCTTCTTCTACAAATTAAAAGCAGTGTTAGAAATTGCAACAAAGTTACTAGTCCCTACTCCAAATAGACAAATACAATTAGATCTTCTACTACAAATTAAAAGCAGCTGCTGCAGCTAGCAGTTACGTTTTGGCTTGGACTATCTCTTGGCTAGGGTTTGGAACATCTGATCAGCCTTTGTTGATGCGCTATCCTTGGGGAAAGGTGCACTACCCTTTGTATGGCTATCTAGCCTAGGGTTTGCTTTCAAAATGATTCTTTGTCAAGGTTAAGGTGCTCGGAGGGTGGCTTCAGCCTATGGTTGGGTGACAAGGGTATTGTCAATGGTAAAATGAGCACACATCCTTCATATTCTAACATGTTATGGGCCCACACCTCCTTCATTCAATTTAAATGCTGGAAGGAAACATAGCCGCTAGGATATTGAGCTCGTTGAGGAACTGCTGCTAGGGTTACTAGTAGAAGCAACTTCCAAGACACTACCGCTAGGGTTACTAGCAGGAGTAGTTGCAGAAACCCTAATCCTCTTGTTGAGGCACCTTAAGTGAATGAATTGACCTAATCTCTGGATAGATCAGTGCGCTCTAGCCTAGCACATCTCCTGATACTCTCAGCAAGCCAAGACATGAAGTTTGAGTTTGTTGTCAAATCTAGGGTTTGACCAAGCCAAAGCAACCATGACTTATTCTATGAAGTCAGAGAACAAGTTAGATGGAGCCTCTAACTTCAGAGCATGGAAGACAAGGATTGACCTCATC
>JZKD02S0460685.1:796211-817389 GCA_000966675.3 Picea glauca | reverse complement strand
TTGACTCATTGAAGAAGATGTACGATGCCCTAACAAATCTCTTCTCGGTCAGAAACATTGGACAAGTTATGAGTATGAAGAATGAGCTCCGTGACATGAAGATGAATGATGAGGATAGCATAAAATCATATTTTGTGAGAATCTCTCAGTTAAGAGATCAACTACAAGCTATTGAAGAGATCATCTCAGAGAAGGAGTTGGTAAATATAGTACTCAATTGTCTTCCCAAGACGTGGGATGCATTTTCCACAAGCATGAACACAAGAAAGGAGTATCTGACATTTGAAGAACTTTGGACTTGCTGTGCTCAAGAAGAATCAAGGATCAATGCAAAAGAGAAACCCCAAAAGAAGTATGATGATCAAGCCTTCACAACAAGATTCAAGAACTTCAGGAACAAAAGAAAGTTTGGTTCAAGGAGGAAGCCAAATCAAGAGAAAGACATTTCAGAAGTACAATGATTCAATTGTCGAAAGTATGGTCACTACAAGAATCATTGTCCCGAGCTAAAGAAAAGGAAGGAGAAACATGAAGCATCAATTGTCGAAGAAAATGAACCTACAAGGAAGACTAAGCAGAATGGAAGAGACTTCTTCTTCTAAAGGTAACAAAACCCTTCTTATTTCTTGTACATATCTTGTTTGCATCGTCTTTGTACGTATCTTGTATATCTATCTCTTGCAAGATAATGTGTTCCAAGAAGAACTATACCTATGGAAGAACAACAAGATAAGAATGGATATCATTAGATAATACACATGAAAGGATGAAATACAAATCATGTGGAAGCTATTGTAAGATAAGTTGAATCAATCATGAAGAGACTTAGAAGAAGCAAAGACAGAAAGAAGTTAGCAATCGAGAGGAAATTGGAAAAATACTTATGACGTTTTGTAGAAGACAACAAGATGGAAGCGTGGACTCTGTTGGACAAGAGAGACAATTATATATTGCAGAAGACAATAAGGATGCAGATGGAAGCATGGACTCTCTTAGACAGAGGGAGCCAATTATATACACTCACACATGAAGATTACAAGAAAGAAAGAGAAGCCAGAACAACCAGTCATTATATCAAGAATCACATGATTGTCAACCTGATGTAAACTCAATAAAAGAAATCAAGCAGAGGAACTGAAATTCATGATGAAGAACAATGTATGGAAGACTTATGAATGAAAGCATTGTGAGATCCAAAACTAGAGGTTCTCCCAGATGGAGGGAGAAGACTATGATGATTACTTGTTCCAGTAAACTAGACTTATCTTTACATGAGTCATTATATCATCTGCAACATCCATAAGTTGGAGTTCTACATCAGATGAATACAAAGAATGTTCTCAAGAGAAATTGAATAAAGAGCGTATGAAGAGCAATATCAAGACTTTGAGGCATACCAGAAAGAGACCCTTGTATGCAGATAGAAGAAGATAACTTGGTGGAGAACCTCCAATGCACAGGAGAAGTGTGGTGAAGATTTCCTATAACATCAAGATGATTACTCAGTAGATCAGATCTCATGATGACAGAAGAAGTGCCACATGGATATGTTCCAGTTTTCCAACAATAATATACTCTATTGTTCAGAGCTACATGAAGCCTTCACAGTGTTCCAGACTAAAGTACATTTGAAATCAAGCATTACATTATCCATGATGAAGTCTAGAAAGGATAAAGTGGTTCTCCAATACATATCTCCACAAATGAGTAGATAAGCAGACATTTTGGTAAAGCTTCTATCCAAGATGAAAGAGTTTGCATACTCAAGCTGGAGCTCGTGGAGACAACTTCCTTATTGAAAAAGAAAGAAATGAGTCCCAGGTTGGGAGGGAGCATTGAAAATATTATTGGGGACATTCATTTTCAAGATTGAAAAATAGTCCATCTTGGACAGATGCTTTCCTGTTCATAAAGTGGATTGAGATTTCTGACGGACAATGATTTCCCATTGTGGTTAACATGGGAAATGGTCCAGATTTCTGATGTATCATAGACAACGACTTCCCATTGTGGTTAACATGGGGAGTGGTCTAGGGTAGTCTTTATTCTTGAGGGTTACTCAAGAAGACTGGCCCGCCTCACCGGATAACGATTTCTCATTGTGGTTAACATGAGGAATGGTTCATTTTGGAGGTTGATACAGGGCAGTCTTTTCCTCTTGTGGTTAACAGAGGAAATGAACTAGACAATCATTCTGTAGGGTTTATACATTCTCTCCAGGGTGCACTTTGATTAGTGTAGGAGGAATGGCCCAGGGTGGGGAATGGTCCAGGCTCAACATTCCTTAGGGTTTATACATTCTCTCCAAGGTGCACTTTGATTAGTGTAGGAGGAATGGCCCAGGGTGAGGAATGGTCCAGGCTCAAAAATCAGAAACAATCACTCTTCCTTGTTTGAGAAGAATAGAGAAGATAGCCCATTGTTGATGTTCTACACTGAGGGAAAATATTCTTTCAGATCTCACAGATGTGAGTGAAAGATTGGCCCAGATGATTCAGTTTATATCATAACATTGTTTCTGTGTAGGTTACTATCAGATGTTTGTTATGAAGACTATATGACAGTAGATGTATACTACTATGGTGGATATGTTCCACTGTTCGTAACTATACGTTGCCGATCATGTACTTATGTGTTACTTGGTGTGGTAGTGTACCACTAGATTGTAGTTATGCACTACTATGGATAGACACAATTGTGTTCTATTTTCGTTCTGATTGTATTGAAGACTATCAATAGTTTATTGGAGACAATCATCAGCCAGATGAATGATGAATAGAGATTTTCCAGATGGAAAATGGTTCAGAGCATTTACTCTTCTAGACTAGAAGAATGGCTCTTGTATCACTATGTGGAGTGAGTATCATGTCTGATTACTCATATAGAGTATGGTTTCGAGAGATGATGTAGCTGATGAAACTGATGATGATGATGGTGCTCATGATCTAGTCATGATCTAGTCTATACAACTATGTTGATGCTAGCAGGTGAATGGTATGTTTTTGTCCTCAAGACCATTACCTATAAATACCTCCCTAGCTAGAAGGGAGTGTTGATATTATGGTAGCTGTGGGAGGTATTTACCTCCACGTGTGAACCTGACGAGAATATAAGACTCCGGGAAGCAAGAGAAACCCTAATGAGTTGGATAATAACCCTAGAAGACTTGTTTGCTCAAGAAGATAATATGTATTAGGTTATTAGCCTCCAAGAGAAGAAGTCGGACAGAAGAATTAATATATACTGAATAGATAGGTACCCAGAAGGGGAAGTTAGCCTCAGTAAGTCTGCCAGAACCACTATAAATACAGGGCACTAGTCTCTCATTTGACACATCTCTCAGCAGTTGAAGAAACCCAATTCTGTGCAGTGCAGTTGCAGTCTTATGTGCAGGTTTGGAGGAGAGTTGCTGGTGCAGCTGCTGTAGCTAGCAGTTACATTTTGGCTTGGAATATCTCTTGGCTAGGGTTTGTAACATCTAATCAGCCTTTGTTGATGCGCTATCCTTGGGGAAAGGTGCGCTACCCTTTGTATGGCTATTTAGCGTAGGGTTTGCTTCCAGAATGATTCTTTGTCAAGGTTAAGGTGCTCGGAGGGTGGATTCAGACTATGGTTGGGTGACAAGGGTATTATCAATGGTAAAATGAGCATACATCCTTCATATTCTAACAATAAGGATACCCTATGTAAAAGAAGAATTAAAAAATAAATCACAAATTGAAACAACTTACATCATAGAAGCAAAGAGGTTGGAAAAATCAATCGAACATAAAGATAGGTTGATCCATGTCAAATTAAGTTGTAATGACCATAAATATGACACACTTAGTAAATCTCCAAGCTTAAAAGGGTCACTAATATTTATAAATGGGCAGGTGCACAAAGTTGGTGGACGAAAAAGTGGCAAGGCGTCAACAGGAATGCACACCCATGAACGTGTGCATGTTATCGCATGCATTCTTAACCCTATAGGTTTGGAAGTCCCCGAACCTCCACTCAGCTTGCCATGTAGGTTTAGTAGTAGGAACACAGACAAGCTCGTTTGCTAAACAATTTTTAAAGGGTAACGAGCGTGATTTGTGCTCATTTTTTCAAATAGCGCTGACATTTTTACCCTCATTGAGCAAATAGAGAGGAGCTAAAGAGGAGCAATAAGGTGAGCATATTTTTCATTTCTCTTATTTTTCTCCCAATTTAGTCATTTCCAATTTGGTCTTTTGTTCCCAAGTATCTAAATTAAAGAAATTTGTAATTTTCTATTTTATTTAAAAAACCAACCTAATTTACATGCCATGACTTATTAAATTGCATCCTATATAATAAAATGGAACCGAGACACAATGTAAACCACTTAGAAGAAAACAAAGGAGATAAAAACCCCAACCCACCACAACCACCCAATGTAAACACTCAAATTGATGAGGGGTTGGTTATAGTAAAAACCCTTGAGGAATAATTAAGGGACACTAGAGAGCCTAGCAAGTCTCATTGGCCACTTCTTTGGACATCATTGTAAAGTCCATTACAAGTGCCCAAGGGAAAATGACTTCTATTTTTGATTATAGGGAAATAATGTATGAGTACTATAACACTAGTTTCGACAGAAACCAAGTCAAAGACTTGGGCATTTCAAAACAACACATATTGAGTATTTTTGGGGATCCTAGAAATGGACAAGAAATACTAATGACCAAGAAATGCATCTCCATTGACTAGAGCATCCATCCCCAGATTAGTCAAAACTAGATGGATAGGTGGTATATGGTATTTGATAAACCTCCCTGCAATAACAAGGAGGTGCCCTTATGTTTTCTGAGAAAATTTATGGGCTGGGTTTATTTTGGGTAAGCATGTAAACTACTTTGACATGAGTGACTTCCAGGGGGTGGATCAAGGGTCCGCACAGGACCGAGAGCATGCCAGGCGTGATCCCATGTTAGGTCCTCATCCCCCTAGGTGAAGCCCTCACCCCCCTACCCAACATCCTCTAGTTGCAAATATCTTGCAACAGGTAGAACTAGCCATTTCATCATTGACTCGTAGCATAGTGAAAAACAATAACTTTGTTGCACTATCTCAGTAGGAGGTTCTTGTCAGTGACATTGATAGAGGGGTTGGAGCTTTAACATGTATATTAGAGTACAGTGAGGAGAGGGCACATGGACATAAAAATCATCTATGTGAACCTCACACATGCTCGAGTTACAGACAGACATGTTATGGGACTATAGAGCCCATTGGACATCATAACTTCATGGAGGAGGTTAGTATCTTAACCCTTTCTATGTTCTTCATCGTTATATATTTATTTTGTATTCTATGTATTTATACTAATATTTTAATGTATGTTGTTTTGTAGTTGTTATATATGAGTAGTAGACCCTCTACGCCCATGGATGTATCAGTGCCTAGCCCCACCATGGATGTAGCAGTAGAGACAATCTGCTCATTGGGCACCCCCCCCACACATGTATGTGTTACATTTGATAAATTCACCATAGTCATTTCTTTATTTTATGGCATCCTCAAATTTTTAATGTTCTTGTTTTTCTACAAGATTTGGGACTAGGCGATGCCAGGGAATGTCCATATGGGATGGACAAATCACTTGCATCATAGTTATCATGTGTAGAGTTAAATATCTGTAGTGTTCTGTTCACAAAAAAGCTAGGGTTTTTAATTAAAATAAATTTAGGGCATTAAATTTATTGCAAACCCTTGATATTTTGTCAAGCACATTGTGGAAACACCAAATACATATAAAAATGAGAGAGAATGAACATGTGAATTTTTATTATTATGAGAATGCTAAATACAACCATAATACCAAAATTGATGCTATGGTAGCTGAAACAATGCCCGATCTCTCCAAATAGAAATGCCGAAGATGAAAAGTAACACTGAAGCTCTAATGGAAACCTTGGATGGATTACCCTCTTTGTCTAACTAGGGTGGATTAGTCTCACCATCGAAGCCAAACTATAATGAGAGGGTTTTTCCAAAACCCTAACAAAAACATTGGCTCACTGAGCACTCCACAAGAAATAATCTCCAAATTTGACCTCCCCAAATGACTTTCTCTTCTCTTCTTTTAAAGGCTCATTAGATCTTTCTAGAAAGATCTAACTTGACCTCCTCAAAGATTCTAGAAGAGAAATTTTTAATAAAGTGACTTTATAATGTATATCTTTTATTTAAGCTGCTTAAAATTAAATAATAATTAATTAAAGATTAGTTGTCAAATTAAATTTAGACAACATAGCCAAATAATTAATTAAATATTTAATTTCTCTAAGCTCCCAAAAATGGGACATTACAAATCCTCCTACCCCAATATTGCTTGTCCTCAAGCAATGCTATCACAATTTGATGCTCGGTCGAATGAACCTATCTCAAAGTGATACCTGGGTTCCATACCATCCTGGAAAATGCGAAGTATCCTCTGCTCATAGCATGAATCTACGAGGTGCTATCACAAGATTCTTCCTAACTTCCCTTGATCAACCAAGCAATCATAAAATCAATCATCTCCTCGGAAGACTGCTCCTCCCAAGAATCAAATCTATGTAAACCAACAATCCCATCGGTGTCGGCTTTCAAGCTATCAATAACTGCAATCGTAGGGTCCCACAACAATCTCAAAGAGATGCCACCATGGTGATGTTGCACCACTCTGATCATAAACGTATGATCATCATACTTAGAATGCATATTAACATCTATAAATCCAAGGATGTCCTCGATCGTGATGATAAAATCAAGGACTCTATCAGGACGGCTCCCTAGAGGAAATTCCCTAAATCTCCATCGTACACCACCATGTGTCAATGAGGGCTCCTGTATATTGCTTCACACCACCATGTCCTCCTACATCATCCGGTATCCTGTATGCACTACTGAACCCAACACTCTACCGATGATGAATGAACATGTATCCTAGAGTGTGTCCAAATATGTCATGTATCTGTCCACCCAATCTGAGTATATGTATATCTCCTTGTGGCCTAGTCCATAAGGGATGTACTCAACCATCTCCTCCATAACTAAACCTTGAGCCTCTAAGGTGCTCTCCAAAGGAAAATGCTCATGGTCCTCATAGTGCCAATCAAGAGTGCAAACCAAACTATCACTCTCCTCAGGTACATGCATCTCTGACTGCTCCTCATTTTGACTCATCATAAGATCCTCCTCCCTCACATCATGTGTGAGACTCCCGCTCTCCTATGTCACTGTTTCCAAAGATGATGGAGTATCTATCATAAGTGGTGAAGAGTGTGCCATTCTCAGATGGTAATGTAGCTCCTCAACCTCTCGGTCCTTGTCCTCAACAAACTTGAGAGAAAGGACCTTGTCCATGAACAAGTGTAAGTAATATGAATTCAGTTGTTCTAGTGCCTCCATGATGATGCACAACTGGGCGCTAGTGACTCCACCTTCCATCCCACTGTGTCGATTCTCCATATGGTCCCTCCACACAAGCTACTCAATGAACCTATGGGATCCATTGGTCTTAGTCAACACCCTTGAAACCTGATCCTCGGTCACCAACAAGCAATTCTCTAAATCGTGCAATGCTAAAGGCCTCTTCACTTTCACATCCAACTAGCATGAGCTGCCATCTGTAGGAGTGCTCCCCTCATCCTCATAGTAGGAATCATAAGTAGGAACTAGAGATAGCTCCTCCTCGTACATAGGTTCTAGCTCGGCTCCATCCCCACCAACAATCCCAACACATGTGCTATCTTGACCATCACTGGTGCTAGTGTCCTATGCTTCATTGACCACTGCTAATGCTGCACTAGATGTTGTTGTGTCATCCCCCTCATAGTCATCATCAATGGGACCAAATGTTTTGCCCTCTTCCTCGGTACTAGTGACCATCTCCATCAACACACCAGCATCAAAGATCTCATCAATGTCTACCACTCGGTCATCATCCATGTACACATCCCCATCATGGCCAACTATATGCTCCAAATAGTCAACCCGAGGCTTTCCCAAGTTCCTATCTTGATGTGATGTTTCTCCTTCGTCAACAGTTTTGGATCCTTTTACCACCTCCCTGAAGCACTCCAAACGTTCTATCAAGGTTGCTAATTTTTTTTGATATTCTTGCATGAGCTGCAAAAGTTCTACCCTAAGTTCTTCAGGTGTTTTCATCTTTCTCAAACCCAATTAAATCAAATGTGAAATCTGATTTTTTTTGGGTAGTTCCGTCAAACACTTTGACAAATTGACCAAATGCCTTCCCATCAATGACTTCTTTTCCATCCCAACTAAAAATTTGTATTTGTTATAGTCATGATATTAAGATGGTTAGGCTACTGCAAATTTCTCAGATAACGTTATGGTTGTACCCTCGAACCAACAAGGATCTGATTTGATGGTTTGCACTCCTTACTTCACATGAAACTTGCATCTACCCACAAATTATAACAATGTTTTGTTGTGTTTAACCTCTATAAGACATGGCCCTTTTTCCAAGGCGTCTTGCTCATACACGAGTGTTGTAGCTGAAAATAACTTGCCCAGGTAGCAATATAAGCTGCATACAAGTATCAAGTCTTGCATAATCTCCTCGAAAGGTGTTGTCTATCACTGATATTCTTCCCACAGTAATGTCAACACTAGAATATCCTTTCTTTGTTATTATGGATCTCTTTGTTCTATATGTGGTGTGAAAACTTCTTCAAATTGCTATAACTGTGGGAATTTTAAATTTATAATTTCTCAAAGAGTTTGTAGCACTATGGAGATGATTCAACATAAGACAAATTTTACAGTACTAGAACAACAAGGATAAATCAACACAAATATATAGAAGAAGCCAACTACTCATTTATTCCTTGATTATGGCTGATATAAGATAAGTAAATAACTCACATGTTGGTCTTCACATTACACAACATCAATAGAGTTAACTTATGACCTCTTATTTGAATGTATATAGATGGATGTTAAGGCACATAAAATGAGGTTGAGGAAGGCCTGTATGTGTGGTAATGTACACCAATGATTCCACCAGTAGAATGAGTCCATATTGGCTTGTTTTTGCTGCTGATTAGCGACCCAAGTGAAGGAGATTTCGACCCTCTTGCACAACAACCACAATCTAACCACCAGGAATTGTTCCCACTTTAAGAATACTCCCACCTCAAACAAAATCGGTTCCTTCTGCTAAGGAAATTCAACCTACCATCCAGTAACTACTGATCCACCACTAGTTGAATCGCTCCCACATAAAGATGAGCACACTTTTTCCTCTAGAAATGAATGTCCCACAATTATATCAGGCTGGTATTTAAATTCTAGACTGTAGGTTCACTTAGAGCATTTATCCAATTACTCGATACACCACAAATGATGGAAATATCATTTCCAAGGGACAATACCCTTAGTTAATCAACAACAAAAATATCCCACCCCTCCTTATAGCTATAAAAGCGCCCAGATTCAGTCTTGGTCTGCAACCATGCTTAATCCCTCTAACAAAAAACAGTCCCAGAACTGTAAATTTGGTCGGTCTCCCTTCTTCCCAGGATTTTTTAGTGAATGCAACAACAATTCTGCTTTGAACAGAGAAGGATAAGACTAAGAAATAGAGAATAAATTTCCCGGGACAGATGCAATATTCAACCAAAGGAAGTAGTTCGACCCCCACTTCCAATAGTGTTCCCTAGTAAGTATGTTTGTTCCTCCAACTAATAAATGAATGACCCATCACTTCTACACAGTGGATACTAGGAATAAATCACCCCTACCATTGACAATACTCCCAACAATAATATCTCACAACCTCCCACAGTGAAATGGCTCCTCTATCTTCAAAAATGTGTCCCCACTTTCTCTAGATGAGTAAGATCAGAGCACACACAACAATAATCAGTCCACAAGCTAGGATATGCACCCAACTCCTTAGGAATGCACTACTGGAAGATACCCACCTCAATATTCTCTAGAGTTTGAGGTAATTTTTCTAAGTTTAAGGAGGGATTGAAACTGTGGTATTTCTTCAAACAATTTGTATACCAACTCTTGTAGGTGCAATTTTTTTGTCTTTTTACAATGAAGAGACCTCAACAATTCATAGGTAATTTCCAATAAATGACAATCATTGAATATATTACTGCAAAGAAAAATAATAGAAATAGTTGCAGCTAATTTATTCAAAGCCCAAGAGGATCACATATAACTATCCCAACTTTTACATAGGCAAGTTTCTAATGATATTATGGTTTTATAACATCAACAAACCAATATAATAGGCTGTAATGATTAGATAGAACCTGGAACTTGTAGACTGAAGTGACAATCGTGTAGTGAACTGGGACTAGTAGAAATCAACAACAGTCTGCTTTATGGGATGTAAGGAAATCCTTCAAACAACAAATAATGGTCCCCAATGCTTGCTAGATTCTTCACACTAATCCCTTCAGAAAAGGCCCTTATATCCCAAATCTCGACCCCTTATAAATGTCTACATATTCATTGTCAAACAAGATGAGGTATGACTACTTGGTGCACCCAGTTATATAGAGTACTTCGTTCTCAGCAGATGTATGGGTAGCAACGAATATGTTTATCCTTTCTGCCAATGGGTGCATTCCCTTTGGTTCCAACGATAACACTAACGGGTAGCTCGATTCCCTATGAGAATACTTCAGAAAAATACCAATCCATATTCTCTAATCAATGAAACTCGCCTCCTTTATTATGGCAGAAAAATTTGATCTGTTTGCAACCATGACAGTGCCCAGGTTAGAATAAAACTCGACCTCCAGGTCAAGAACAAAACCATCGATCAATAACAAACCCACCAAAATGAAGGTGTGCCCAATTTGGAGAGGAATAGCACCGCCACACATTAAATTTAACCTGCTTTATTATGGAATAAATATTTGATCTGTTTGCAACCATGAAAATGCCTAGGTTAGAATAAAACTTGACCTCCAGGTCAAGAACACAACCATCAATCAATAACAGACCCACGAAAATGAAGGTGTGCCCAATCTGGAGAGGAATAATACTGCCACACAGTGATATGCGCCCAACCTGTAGTGAATAATGTCCTTCCCTTTAAAACTCGACCCAAGCAAGGCACTCGGCCTCTCCAATATAACAAATCGTCCTAGGATTGACAGTGTAGCCTATGTTTAGTCCAAACTATTTCAAGAAACAAGGAAAATTCTCCCTCCAAGGAGCAGCTTGACCCCACAGGCTAACTTACCCCAATATTCAATAATTCGGCCACCTAACAGTATAATGGTTCCTTATATCTGTGCTCAAAGATGAGCTCAACCCATCATAAGAATGTTGTCTCTTATATGCAGTAAGTCGCCCAGCAGTATAAAGTTTTACCCAATAATGTAGAAATCGTCCATATCTGAGATTTGGTTTCCCAAGCAGAGAGTAATACGCCCAACACACCAGAAATATCCCATCCAGCTCCCAAGCACCCACAATGGGTCTAGATTTGTTTCCAATATAAGAACCTTTGATTTCAGACTTCTCTTGCTGCAAGAATGACCAACAAAGGAAGAACTCGGCCCCTAGCAGTGAAGATACTCCCGACAATGAAGGATATCACAACCAATATACCAAATCATCACAAATCATCAACGCCCTTTGGTAACCTTCACAGTTGTTGAATATCATGCTCTGATACTACTGTAGAGTTTCGTTCACAAAAAAACTAGGGTTTTTAATTAAAATAAATTTAGAGGATTAAATTTACTGCAAACCCTTGATATTTTGTCAAACACACATTGAGGAAATACCAAATACACAGAAAAATGAGAGAGAGAAAGAACAAGGGAATTTTTTTTTTTATTATTACGAGAATGTTGAATACAACCATAATATCAAAATGGTTGCTATGGAAGCTGCAATACATTTACAAAAATAAAACTTAGAACAATGCCGGATCTCCCCAAATAGAAATGCCCAAGATGAAAAGTACTAGTGAAGCTCCAATGGAAACCCTGGATGGATTCCCCTCTTTGTCTAACTATGGTGGATTAGTCTCACCACCGAAGCCAAACTATAATAAGACGGTTTTTCCAAAACTCTAATGAAAACATGGGCTCACTAAGCACTCCACAAGAAATAATATCCAAACTTGACCTCCTTCTCTTCTCTTCTTTTAAAAGCTCATTGGATCTCTAGAAATATCTAACTTGACCTCCTCAAATCGTCTATGACCTCCTCAAATCGTCTATAAGAGAAATTTTTAATAAAGTGACTTTATAATGCTTATCTTTTATTTAAACCACTTAAAATTAAATAATAATTAATTAAAGATTAGTTGTCAAATTAAATTTAGAAAACACAATCAAATAATTAATTAAATATTTAATTTCTTTAAGCGGACATTAAAATATCGCATAATTCTCAATTTTTTTGTGTTTATGTTCTTGATTTTTACTATTTGGTACTTAATAGTTCAATATTATTAATATGTCTACAAGCTATCGACATTTTTGCTAGTTATAGTACTACTACACTCTCTCATAAACTAGGCTTTGCTTCTGGGTTACCTTTCTCCAGGCCTAAGGAGTTGCAATCATTTGTACATCTAGTGGGGGTTTATCACATCCCACCCCCAACATCTGTCTTATTGCATGCATCCTTGGTGGATTCACACGTAGGCCACCCATCCACACCACCTCTTCCATTGCATCCATCCACATTGGATGCACCTGTATTCCACCCACCCCCACCACCATTTCCATCTGCCACATCCACCGAGGATGCCATAGTAGAGGCTTCCTTAGAGCAGGTTGTACAACCTAGTCCTCCATCTTCCAACGAATCTCCATCGAGGCCCGAGATATTCACGGTGAGATAATGTGTTGATGATAGATTTTTATGTATCATCAATTTGATTTTACGTATATTTTTTTAATTTTTTTGACTTGATCCTTGTAACTGATGCAGGGTGGAATCATGGATAGATTAGGTTTTCAGAGGAGGGTAACACCCTCATGACTGAAAATATCATATGCGGTGAGTTATCTTAGGTTAAATCACAAAGTATCATTTTGTATGTCTATTAATTCATTGAGGAAAAAAACTTATAACAATGTTTTTTCTTTGTGCAGTCTATAGAGTGTCGAGGTACACCCAGGTCTAGAACCACTTGAGGTGATTCCTTGAGCAAGAGAAGAAATATAGATTTCCAGAATGCTCCTGAGGGTGGTGAGGGTCGCAGTGGTCAATGATTGACCAACTACTGCCATTTTGTATCTAGGCCACTATATGGATTTTTTATATTTTTTATGTTAGGGTACTTGCTGTCGCTTTGTATATTGGGCACGAGATGCCATTTTGTAAAAAATTTACAACTTAGACGATATTGAATATACATATATATACATTTCATGACACATTTTGTTATGAATCTCATTGTTTTTGCATTTTATGTTGACGAATATATGAATTTCAAAGTGTATGAATTTTATGTGTATTAATCCCTTGATTTTTTTCTAAAGTGATTGGAAATACTTGCGTTATGCATTAACACATATCTTACGGTGGAAAATATTTCTAAGTGCTAAATCCATAAGCAATTAATGGTTTTCAAGTAGCATTGATTGTTAATCAACCATGTACCTCTACATCATCGATAGATCATTCCTTATGAATTATTTGCATGAATGTTGTGGAGATCCATATTCTAACTCACAACCAACAATATGGACTACCTCTTGAATTATCTCCATCTAAATTCAATGAAAATCCACCCTCAAATAGTGGTCACTTGAAAAAATTGTGACCTAAAAAATGGCATATTACAATACTTTGTTATAGAAATAATTTTTCTTATTTATCTATTACATATTTGTATATCACTTAACAATCTCAACTTAATGTTATATCAAATTAACCTCCATAACTAGTACTAGAATTACTCAATTATTAAGATGCCATAAGCTGAAATGAAATTATTCAAGTACACAACATTTGGACAACCCAAACACTTGATATATATTTATAATATGAAGTACATGCACCTACCAATATCTTATCACGGGTTGTTACAAATTGGGCTCTTCAAATCCTAGTGAGGAAAACCCTTTTTGGTAAGTCCCTTTTGGAACCTACATTTGTATCACACAATTGTACAACATCAACTCCCTCCATCTTCTCGATAACAAGCATATTATGTAGCACTAGGGTTTTCAAATGCCACAAAACCCTAACTTCTTCTCTTACCAGAGCTACATGATAAAAGCATTTTTTTTTCTCCTCTAGGTATAAGTCCTAGTATTCCTACTCTCCTTAGGACAAAACCTTGAACCTAGTCTTCCCTTGACATTCCTTCGAGAATCCTAGTTGTTAGTTTTTTAGTTGATTCAATCCATACTTTGACCATTTTCTAGTGCAAACACATTATTCCCCTCTTTCTATGCATGACATATATAAAATCATTTGATTTACGTGTAACTCTTCATAAATGCCAAAAAGACTAGTCAATGACTCATTAATGCACTCATGTTTGTTTAGGTTGTGTAGTGGCTATATGTAAATTTTATTAAATCCATCAATTATTAATAACATTTATTCAATCTCCCATGATGTCCACCAAACTTATTGATTTTGATCAATATAATGAGAGAGTTCACATGGAAACTAGATCTTAGAGTGAGTATCATACAAATAAAGGTTTTGAGGTTACATTTCATGACACACCATAGAAAGTAATGCTATGCTACCAAAATTCCTCCATGGAGACTTGAAACCATTATTACTTTTCCTTCTCCATATATGAGAGTTTATTGCACATTCCTACCCATTTTTTTGGGTTAGAGAACATAATGAGACAAAGGGACCTCCCAAATCCAATCCCAAAAACCTATTTATGCCATGTCATTGCCATGCCTTTCCATGCCATTCCATTATCATGCCTTGCCAAGCCATGCCATTGAATTCCATTTCCATGCCACGCCATGCCATTTCCACACCATTGCCATGCCTTTCCATGCTATGCCATTACCATGCCTTTCCAAGCCATGCCATGCCATGACATTGCTATTTCCATTTCCATTCCTTTCCGTTTCCATGGCATGTCATTGCCATGCCATTTCCATGCCAATGTTGTGTCTTGCCAAGCCATGCCATGGAATTCCATTGCCATGCCATTTCCATGCCTTGCCAAGCCATGCCATACCATTCCATTTTCATGTAGCTTCCCATGTATTGTCATGTAGCTTCCTATTTTAACTTATACAACAATAAATATAACTTTCCATAACATTATGCAAGGAAAAATTCAAATTAAAATGTGGATTGCAATGAAACAAGAATAACAAAAAAAGAAACCTTTCTTATCCCAAGAAGTAAAAAACATTTTTTCTAGGGACATATGACTTAAATTTGTATCACAAAGTTCCTTTCCATCCAATGAAGTGTTTATGACATTTTAAGTGTATGTGAAAAAAATTGCATGCCTTTCCAAGCCATGCCATGCCTTACCTTGCCTTGAGTTTCCATGCCATACCATGCCATGCCATGCCTTGCCTTGCCAATCCATGCCATGCCTTGCCATTACATTCCATGTCATTGCATGTCTTTCCTTGCCATGCCATGCCTTACCAGAGGGACAAAAATATAGAACCAAATGACTTTGGAGCATCAATCATAGGATGAATTCCAAAACATTTCAGAGGAAAACATATGAAAGTACTCAACAAATATGAAAACATAGCATAGACAATGAATTATGTAATCATAAAATTGATGCTAAATAATGAATAAATTTAACATCAAATGGAGAAACATGAGATAATACATATACATAAAGAAAAAGAGGAAACAAAACTCAAAACCTTCCACACAAGAATATATGGTAAGAGTAATTCTGGACTTCTGACTAATATTCCATTAAAACTCAAAATTACACAAGTGCTCAAAGAGATGTCTCTTCTATGATTTTTTCCAACATATTTAGTCAATCAGAATTAAAAATATATATAGAAAAGAATATTCTCCAATTTGAGGAGGTTGAGCTCAACTACTTCCCAAAGTTGGACCTGGTTACAAAGTTATAACAACACGTTTAGAACTACCTCCTAGGAAATAGGAATCAATTTTCTGGAAAATAGGGGTCAAAGATAAACTCATATCTCTATAATCATGATAGATTTTACAAAACAGAGAGAAGTTTTTATGAATGTGAGCATGCTTGATAAAATCCTCTTTCAATTTTAAAATATTTCTTTCCAGAATCTCGGGATCCATGCCCAAAGATAATGACTAAAATAAGAAATCATTAAATGTTTAAATCTGAAACATAGGTTGTAAAGATCCATTCAAATCTTACAAACCATGAAACATGTGAAGAAACTAAGAGATATTTTTGTGAATGGGTTCATTCTTGACAAAATTAGATTTCATTTTCCCATTATTCCTCTCTAGTTTCTCTGGATCTGCGCCCAAAGATAATGTCTAAAACATGAAATAATTAAATGTTTAAATATGAAAAATAGGCTGTAAAAATCCATTCAAATATTTCAAACCATGACACCTGTGAAGAAACTAAGAGAGGTTGTTGTGAATGGGCCGGTACTTGAAAAAATCTTGTTTCAATTTTCAAATATTATTTTTTATTTGGTCAAAACTAGAGTTTGAAGTTGACTACAAAAACAATCATTTCCAGAACTTGTGTAGTGAACTTGCACAACAAACTTGCGTAGCGAACTTCGACAACAAATTTTGTTTTGACATTTTCTTCTATTGTTTGGATTTGATTGATGGCTAAAGGTCATTGATTGATAGTTTGAAACTTGAGATAATGATAAGCATCCCTAGGACCACTTCATTACCCTTTCAAACACCATTTTCTTCAACATCCTAATATATGTCAAATACTCAATTCAAACTTTGACCCTTGAGAAAATTATAGGACACTAACATTGGCTCCAATGGGGATGCTATCCTTCCTGTGAGGTAGAAAATAATCCGCTGACCATGTGCCTTCATCCATTTGGATGATCCTAACCTACAAAATGACCGGTGTCTTTCTCCAACATAAACTAAATCCACTCTTCAAACTGTACAGTGGAATCTGAAAACAATGCTGCAAACTAAAAATTGGAATGAAAACTCACCAATGAAAAAGATCCTCAGAGTGTTGAGATTATTCACACACCTACCTACTCTAACTGTTGAATGAAATTCCAAATCAAGTGAAATAAAAAACCTAATGCAACCATACAAGGAATTTTCCCATTGTGTCAATTCTTTGCATGTCTTTGATTAGGAGAAAAATAAAAAACCAACTTGATCACAACTCAAATAGAATCTTGCAAAACAATTTAGTGTTGACAAAATATGAAAATATGGGTCCACTTACAAACTCTAGGAACATTGCAAACAAGAAAATGGAAACTGATGTCCTATTTAATAAAAATATTGTGACTCTTCTCCAGGTGATCTACATACCATGGATGCAACCCTTCATCTGCATCCCTGCTTCCATGCAAATCCAACTGATGGTTGTCAAATAAATGCTGAAAATCTACATAAAATTTCTACGATAACACCCTTGCTGACAAGAATGTTATAATTGGTTTTGACATTAACTGACCATCATCTATATTTCCAGTCTTATAACTGATCGTAGGATGAAAATTTTGACTGTTGAAACCCTCCATATAGCATGCTCCAGGGTCATGAAACACATTAGAAGGTTGTTGAAATTTGTTATCAATTTGTTCCAATGAGACTATATGACCTTGCATTAGCTCACACCCCTTTACTTCAGTGATTATTTTAAAATTTTTCTTCATGAACTCAAATGAAGAAAAACATAATGGCAGAGAATTACCTTCAAATGATTCACTATTTTCTTCATATTCAATAACATTATTGGGAGACTGCTGAAAATAATTACTTCCTAATGGAGAAAATCCAGAAGGATGCTCTAGAAAATCAACATCAAAATCGACAACATAATCATCATCATACTCATCATACTTGGGAAAATCATGAATTCCTGCAATGTCATCTAACATGAAAAAACTTGGGACATCAACTTTCTCTTCAAAATGATGCTCTACAAATTCTCTTTCATGACATTCTTCACTGAAAATTTCGAAAACATTCATGGAAAAATCAACATTCTTCTCATGATGGAAAGACTTAAAATTCAAATCAGAAGAAAAATGTTTTGGGACAACAACTTGTGGATCAGAAAACTATTCATTATTATCTGGAAATACATCAACATTAGAAACTTCAAGAAAATGCATGATCTTATTAACCCTCTGCTCAAAATTCAGATCAATTTCTTTTTGTTCATGGTCACTCTCATGTTCTATATCTAACGTTTTTTCCGCAATCTGATCTGGAAGATTTCCACAAGCTTGAATGTTATCTTCCACTTTCTGTGCATTAAGAAACATCTGCTACAAGGACATAAACTTCCTTTCCATGAGAAGAAAAGGCAGATCCAGATGAAAGGATGTTGCATAACAAAACATAGCAACAACTTAAGGGGGTTGAATTCCTTTAGGCATATTGTAATACAAACCAAAAAACCTTCTGTTGAACATAGAGACTGTTTCATTACTCTATCTCTTCATGGCACCGAACTCAGAAAGGTACCGATCCAATCATTTTATCTCAGCCCAAGATTTCAGAAAATTTTATTTCATTTCCTCCCATGAGATGATAGATTTAGGTTGTAAGTGTTTGAACTAGTCTTTAGCATCTCCTTGTAGTGACTGAGAAAAGTCTCTCATGCACACATCATCATGTTCAATTTCAAAAAGATACGAAAAATGCTCAAAATCTTGAACATGTTTTTCAACTGAAATCTTCTCAAGTTCCCCATTGAACATAGGTAGGTATCTATAGTGCTTCAAAGGAAGATCATGAAGAAGATGAGGTAATTTTAAAGGCCTATATTTGTCTGAGATCTTAGAGGGTTGAGGCTTAAGCATGGGATATATGATATATTCTTGGGTGTATTGAAGTTTATTAGACCGATCGTGTACATCATGCGATTCAGATGGAAGATCTTGGCCAAAATAAAAAGTACAAAGAGAATGTGTATTTACAGTTTTAGAAGAGGGGGAATCAAATTCATATTTCTGATCTTCATTAGAATGCAACATGTAAAGGAAAATTATTTTAACGTGTTTAGGAAAGGACAAGAGGTAATTGATGAAAATAAATAAAACATATTGAATAAAATAATTTGTACTTTGATACCCAGATCTCCGTCCTTTCATGTTTCTGTGAGTAAGGCTTGTCCTCTAGTGGAGTATGTGAATTTTATTGAAGTATTGATTATAGTCTCTAGGTGAATGGTACACAACCATCTTGTGTTTGATTTTGATTCACCATCATAAATCAGATCTGTATCTCTATCGTTCTTTCCAGGGAATATTTCACCTTCGATCCCCGACAATGGCGCCAAAATGTTATCACTTTGTAATTTCCCTTGGTTGTGGGAGGAAAAATACAAAGGTAATTGTAGACAACTTTGGGCTTGGAATTTGGCCTTTCCAAACCAGAGAGGACTCTCTCATTGTATATCAAGATTAGTGACCATATTTGAAATGGAGATAAAGTTTTAATATGTGGTGGATGACAAAGGTGAAAAATAATCCATTGGGCATAGAGTCTATTTTAAGGTAATGGGAACTATCAATGACTGGTGGTGGAATTATCAAGGAAGAAGAGGAAAGATAGTAGATGTTTTGAGTTATTCAAATGGTTGTAGTATGGGTGAGGGACATAAATATAGAACCAAATGAATTTGGAGCATCAATCATAGGATGAATTCCAAAACATTTCAGAGAAAAACATATGAAAGTACTCATTAAATATGAAAGTAGAACATAGCAAATGAATTCTCTAATCATAAAATTGATACTAAATACTGAATAAATTTAACATCAAATGGAGAAAAATGATAGAAAACATATACATAAAGACAAAGAGGACACAAAACTCAAAACCTCCCACACAAGAATCTCTGATAAGAGTAATTCTGGACTTTTGAGTGATATTCCATTAAAACTCAAAATTACACAAGTGCTCAAAGAGATGTTTATTCTATGATTTTTCCAACCTCTTTAGTCAATCATAATTACAAATATATAGAGAAAATAATCTTCCCCAAGATGAGTAGGTTGATCTCAACTACTTCCCAAAGTTGTGTATGGTTACAAAATTATAGGAACATGTTTAGAACTTCCTACTAAGAAATAGGAATCAATTTTTTTGGAAAATAAGGGTTAAAGATAACCTCATCTCTCTCGAATCATAATAGTTGTTACAAAAATGAGAGAGGTTTTTGTGAATGGTATCGTTCTTGACAAAAGTATTTTTCATTTTTCAAATATTCCTTTCCATCATCTCAAGATCTGTGCCCAAAGATAATGACTAAAACAATAAATGATTAAATGTTTAAATCTGAAAAATAGGTTGTAAACATCCATTCGAATATTCCAAACCATGACACCTGTGAAGAAACTGAGAGAGTTTTTTTGTGAATGGGATCTTTCTTGAAAAAATACTCTTTTCGTTTTCCATAATTCCTCTCCAGTGTCTCGAGATTTGTGCTCAACGATAATGGCTAAAATAAGAAATCATTAAATGTTTAAATATGAAAAAATAGGCTGTAAATATCCATTCGAATATTCCAAACCTGTGAAGAAAGGAAGATAGGTTTTTGTGAATGGTATTGTTCTTGACAAAATCCTCTTTCCATTTTCAATTATTCTTTTTTATTTTTTCATAAACTGAGTTTGAAGTTGACTACAAAAACAATGATTTCTAGAACTTGCGTAGCGAACTTGCACACTGAACTTTCATAGAGAACTTGTACATCGAGTTTCCTTTTGACATTTTATTCTATTGTTTGGTTTTGATTGATATATTAAGGTCATTGATTTATATTTTGACACTTGAGATGATGATAAGAATCCATAGGACCACTTCATTATCCTTTCAAGCACCATTTTCTTCAACATCCTAATATATGTCAAATACTAGATTCAGACTTTGACCCTTGAGAAAATTATAGGACACTAACACATGCCATTGATTTCCTATTGTTGGGGTGCTATAATCATAGGTAACTTGATTGTTCGGATACTTATTTTGTGTTGCTCCCGCGATGAATACATTTGGCTTACCGGGCTCGGTTGATTCCATTCCCCCCCCC